>WOVY01011769.1:0-390477 GCA_013436015.1 Rhipicephalus annulatus | reverse complement strand
CGGACCGACGGGATCTCGCGCAGCAGATGATCGAAGCCCGAATGCAAAAGCATAACGAAAGCGTGGCCATGTTCGCTGAGGATATGGCCCGCCTATTTCGCCGCGCTGACCCTGACATGCCCCGAGGCAAGAAAGTTCGTAATCTGATGCGGGAGTTAAGGAACCGCTTTTCGCCGGCCTTGTACGAAATCCGCCAACAACAGTGGATGAATTCATCAAAGAGGCGACTGTCATTGAGCGGGCGCTCCGGCAACGCCGCCACTTTGACCGCCTGCCCGACCAAACGCCTGTTGGTCGCCGCTCAAAATGCCGCCGTTTCTGAAAACTCTTTACGGCAAATGATCCGACAAATCCTGCGGGAAGAGCTGCGCGGGCCTCTCGGCCTTCGTTATAACGATCCCCCAGTTGCTTCTGTTGCAGAAATCGTGCGCCAGGAACTACGGCAAGCCTTTCCCTCACCGGCGCGCACCACCCGAATCACGTCCACTTACCTATGCTGATGCCGTCCGCCGTCATCCGCCTGCCCAGAAGAACCACCCTTCAGCCACGGCCCGTTTACCTTGCCGTGGTGGCAGCGTGAACCTGTCCGGCGACACACCAGTACGTCGGACCGACTTGTGGCGCACCGCCGACCGTCGACCCCTTTGTTTCCACTGCGGCGAACCAGGCCACATCTCGCGCTACTGCCGTCATCGAGAAACCCGGGTCGGAAACTTTCTCGGCCCGCTTCTTTTTATTCTGAAGACCCTCGTGACCATGGTGCTGATCGCCTACCGACCAACCAAGCGTCTTCACCCAAGTCGTCGCTGGCGGTCTCCCTCACCTGCACGAGGTCAGAATTCCCCGAATCGCCAAAGATACGCGGACGCCATCAGAAACCGCTCCCCAAGCCCCGTGCCAGGGAAACTAACTGCCGCGACCTCCGGGGGCAAGGTTGCCAATTGCCGAGACGCCAAAAAGACCCCCTTGCCTCTACACAAAGACGACGTGACGACGGTGATGACGAAGACGACAACAACCACGAGTACTACTGCCAATGAATTTGTACGTGCCGACCTCAGCGTTATTATAGACGGACACCACGTAACAGCACTGGTGACACTGGTGCTGACTTCTCTATTATGCGACAAGAGCTCGCCGACCGCCTTAAGAAGGTTAAGACGCCGTGGAGTGGGCCGAGCCTAAGGAGTGCTGGGGGGCAGCTAATGACGCCAACCGGTAAATGCACCGCTCGGCTCGTAATCGATGATTCGAACTTCGTCGCCACTTTTGTCATTTTACCGGACTGTGTGTAAAGAGTTGATTTTGGGTATGGATTTTCTGCGAGAGTACGGTGCTATCATCAACATCCCAGAACGTATTGTCACCTTTTCCGCCCATCCTTACGTCGACGCCACCACTGAAGAACAACTGCAACGTTTACGTGTAGCCGATGATGTGATGCTCCTGCCGAGATCTTCTGCCTTGTGTCGGTTGTTGTGTGAACGGCGTGCCGTAATGAGGTGATAGCGGAGCGAATAGACACGCTATTGCTTACGCAGGTGTTTCAATAGCGAGAGGCATTCTGGCACTAATTGATGGGCGGGCAGAAGTGCTCATCACCAACTTCAGCAACGAGCGTCGTCACATCCAGAAGGGCACCGCGATTGCCTACTACGACGAAGTGGACCAAGCCAGAGATTGCTTCGCTTTGCAACCGGACGAGGCGACCATCCAGCCTCGACGCCTTTGTCTGTCAACATTTGCTCAACCCTGTCAGCCTCGGAAAAACAGCGCCTACTAGAGCTGATACACCAGTTCAAAAATTGTTTTTCGTGCACGTCGAAAGTCAAGCAAAACCACTGACCCGGCACCGAATCATCATTGAAGAAAATACGAGACCGATCCGTCAAAAACCCATACCGTGTGGCTCCGAAAGAACGTGAGGAGATCCAAAAGCAAGTTCAGAAGATGCTCCAAGATGACGTAATACAGCCTTCCAAGAGTCCCTGGGCATCCCCCGTGGTATTGGTTAAAAGAAAGACGGCAGCTTGCGTTTCTGTATAGATTACCGCAAGTTAAACCAAGTAACGAAGAAAGACGTCTACCCACTGCCACGTAGAGATGACTCTCTTGATCGGCTGCGGCATGCACGCTATTTCTCATCAATGGACCTGCGAAGTGGCTATTGGCAAATAGAGGTCGACGAGAGAGACCGTGAGAAAACTGCTTTCGTGACGCCCGACGGTCTTTATGAATTTAAAGTGCTTCCATTCGGGTTATGCTCAGCGCCAGCCACTTTTCAGCGTTTAATGGACACTGTGCTATCAGGACTTAAGTGGCAGACATGCTTGGTTTATCTAGACGACGTTGTCGTCTTCTCAGCTACATTCGAGGAACACCTAAGTCGATTATTCGCAGTTCTAGAAGCTATACGTTCGGCTGGCCTGACTTTAAAGCCAGAGAAGTGCCATTTCGGTTTCAACGAACTTTGCTTCTTAGGCCACGTGGTCAGCCACGAAGGTGTTCGACCTGACCCGGGCAAATTCGACGCTGTCGCAAAGTTTCCCGCACCGCATGACAAAAGAGCAGTGAGACGCTTCTTAGGCCTCTGCGCTTATTACCGACGATTCATCGCCAACTTTTCGTCTATTGCGGCGCCTCTGACGCGGCTAACACGAGAGGATGTCCCATTTCTTTGGAGCGAAAAGGAACAAACAGCGTTCAACGAATTACGCCAACGCCTCCAAACACCTCCGGTTCTGGCGCACTTTGACCAGGAAGCGCCAACAGCACTTCACACCTACGCAAGCAATGTAGGCCTGGGCGCCGTACTGATATATGGCAAGAAACTCCGAGAAAGTGATAGCTTATGCCAGCAGAGCTCTCTCTCGCACGGAAGAGAACTACTCGACTACCGAGAAAGAGTGCCTCGCCGTGGTTTGGGCGGTTCTCAAATTTCGACCGTATCTGTACGGCCGCTCATTCAAGGTCGTCAGTGATCACCACTCGCTTTGCTGGCTCACTAACTTGAAAGACCCATCCGGCCGTTTAGCACGCTGGAGCCTTCGGCTTCAGGAGTTTGATATGACCATTATTTATAATCAGGAAGAAGCACACCGACGCAGACTGTCTCTCGCGGTCACCCGTTGAGCCTGCCGCTATTAACTGACGAGTCTATGACCGCCGCAGACTCGGCGCCCAGGCCTACATCAACGCGGTCACTATCTCACAAGAGCAGGCGCCGTGACCCTGACCTGCTTTCGCTTTATCGATTTCTTAGAAGGACAACGGGAAGACGTGCCGCGAATTTTTTGCGAGAGGAGTGCCATCTTTTTGTTTAAGGAACGACGTCCTATACAAGAAAAACTTTTCTCCCACCGGCAGCCCATACTTGCTTCGTTCGTCCCTGCATCACTGCAGAAAAGAAATTCCTGGAAGCCTTGCCATGATGATGTTCACCTCTGGTCATCTCGGTTACACTCGAACATTGTCCCGTCTGCAAAACAGTTACTACTGGCCTAACCTACCTGCTGCTGTGAAACATCACGTCCAAACATGTGCCGACTGTCAAAGACGCAAAGCACCACCCGGCAGGCCGGCAGGCTTATTACTTCCGTTCAAGTGCCAGCAAGCCATTCGCCCAAATCGGAATGGATTTCCTGGCCCATTCCAACTTCTACCACAGGGAACAGATGGATCATTGTCGCCACTGATTACTGTATCGCTACGCAGAAACTAAAGCCATGCCAGGGCCACAGCAGCAGAAGCGGCTCATTTCTTCATAGAAAACGTCGTCCTTCGGCATGGTGCTCCAACAGTTCTCATCACGGATAGAGGAACTGCGTTCGTGGCAGAACTTTTGGAGTCGGTTCTCAGGCTCAGTGTACAGCTCACCGGAGAACAACGGCGGTACCACCCACAAACGAACGGACTAACAGAGCGGCTTAATAAGACCCTCGCAGACATGCTCTGCATGTATGTCGACACAGAAACACAAGAACTGGGACGAAATCTTGCCTTATGTGGACCTTCGCCTATAATACTGCCCGCAGGAAACTACCGGAATGACGCCGTTTAGTTTAATACACGGGCTCGAAGTCACTACAACGTTGGACGCTATGCTGCCGCACGAGTGTGACGACACTCACGCTGACGCCGAAGAATTGGTCAGCGTGCCGAAGAAAGCCCGACAGCGTAGCCCGCGTGCGTATTTGTCACCAGCAACACAAAGATGCGAAAACGGTACGACCTACGACATAAATTGGTAACCTACAAAACCAGGCGACAAGGTATGGGTCTGGATCCCAATACGTCGACGCGGACTTTCAGAAAAGCTATTACGACGATACTTTGGCCCATATCGATCACCCGACGATTGAACGACATCAACTACGAAGTTATTCCCGACGGCCGATTGCAGTTTCCAGTCGCCAGAACTGCTCACCCGAAATCGTGCATGTCATCCGGATGAAACCCTACTTGTCCAGCTAACTCTCGTTTGTCCTGATCGTGCCGGTGCATATGTGCGTTTTATAAGTAGAGTGCCTTGGCTGCCAATCGGGACGATGACATTTTTGGAGGGAGGCAAATGTCACATGCGTCCCGCGAAAAAAGACGAAGGCGACAGCGCATACGCGCATCTGCACGCTTTTCTGCAGAACGGCAACAACGAGAAAGATGAGAAACTCTCTCTCACTGCGGTTAACAAAGAGACCGACCCGCTGCTGTTTTCTCAGCGTCTTCGAGTACGACCCTCTTTCTTGACGTCGCGACAATATGTTATCACTCTGTCAACGCCGGAATGATTAAAGGTAGCGTTGCAGAAATTATTTTTAATTGTGATAGCAGATATATGAACAGTTTCGGCTAGTTTTTTTTGTCGTCGCCGCTGCCGTCATTTACCGTATATGTATACGTATATGTATATGTGAAAACGCTAGACAGAAAAATGATCCAGAAAAAAAACAACCGGTGCGCGTAATCAAACGTCCTACCTCTGAATTGGGAGTGCGAGATGTTAGCCACTAAGCCATGAACGATCACCTCCTTGAACGTTCGAACGGTAAGCTATTTGTATCTACCACTTACCGCTTGCTATGGGCATCTCGAGGGAACTGTAGTGTTTTCAAGCATTACAGCGAGATGACGTAATGAGCGCGCGTCGCCATATCGTCACGACGCGGCGGCGCGTGCTCTTATCTTCCACGCGTACTTTGGCCCGCGGAGAGGGGACGCACACGCGTGGGCTCGCTTATTTCGCGGTGGGAACTTCGGCTTTCCCTGGAATGATTCCGTTTAGTTACCGGGTGCACAAAGGTGATTGCACTCGTTGAACAATCTCCGTTTGCGAAGTAGGCTCGCTTTTCAGACACATCGAAGTGAAAACAGAGATGCCTACTTGCGGTCACTTGTACCTGTGAGTACGTTTCGTGTGTCATTTGTGCGTGAGAAACGTGGGGCACGTTTTCTCACGCACAAGAAAACACGAAAACACAAGAAGAAAACAATTCGAAAAGCGTATTCAAGCTCCACGTGAAATGCTAAGTATGGTCACTGAAGAACAGTTGGGCCACCAAGGCGCAGTAGTGGTTATGGTGCTGAGCTGCTTGTCCGAAGGTCACAGGTTCAATTCAGGCCGTGGTGGTCACGATGGAGGCAAAATAGTAGAGCCTCGTGTACTCGGAAGTCAGTGCACGTTGAATAACACCCGATGGTCGAAATTTTCGGAGACTTCCAACACGGCGTCTCTCATAAGTACATCGTGGTTTTGGAACACAACGCTCCAGATATTATTACACAATTGTTAATTATAATATTTATGTTTCTAGTAACCTGGTGTCGTGTGGAGAAGGGGGATGTCCAACATGTGGCGCGCATTGCATGCTCTTAACAACTGCGTGAATGTGCCAGTAAGCATGTAAACTGATGACGCTCTCCTTTTTGGGAGCCACTGTCCAGCAAGGAGAGTGCGGAATCAGCATAAAGACTGAAGAAACACGACTGTGCGTGAATCAAAGGAGGACATGGCTCCAGATTCCGGCCCCCTGCTTCTTCTGTAAGTTTGCACTAACCACAGGTGAAAAGAAAGAATACCAACAGTTTTCCATGATCTAGGCCATGCCTGAATACAGGTAATAAACAAACTAGTGTGTATTGATGGCTATCACGCTAACTTGGATGACGTTGGCTTTGAAAGTATGAGAGGAATAAAACATGAATTCTTTTAAAACGGTTCACATTTTTGTTTTTTTTTTTCTTTTTTCAGACATTGGCTGACGCACACCAACTTTTTACATATCATGATTTGGTCCTCTTGTTGAATGTGCTTCAAAGCTACTTTTCATTAAAAAGAATTTCAAGAATTTATGTAGCGTGAGGAGAAACACGAAATTAGGAAGGTAGAGAAAGACTGAGAGGAAAGAGCGGTGCTGTATACCAACACCATGTTTATTTTCGAAAACCAAGCCGCTTTTAAGCCATAATCGTCAGGCAGACAGATAAGCTCGTGGACTCACTCAGATAAATGCGTGACAATGTCATCTCCGTAAAACCAAAAAAAGAAAACATCACAGACAAAACCATGTATCATCGTGTATAAGCTCCCAGCTCCTTGGGTGACAATGCAATCGAAGGCTTGCTGATATAAACATCGTCAAGAGCGTCAATTAGTTCGGCCTCCACGATCAAACGAGTCATCTCCTTTTTATGCCGACCAACAATGATTGCATTCTTTAACAAAGGCCGGCAACCACTAGCGTGAATGCAAAGAGCGAGCTTATTGTGTGTGAGTCGAACTTATATGTTGCCTATTGACGCTCTTGGCGATATTTTTTGTGTGATGTGACGGTTCGACGTGGCTACGAAAATATCTGGCTGGTTTGATGCAACTCGGATAGGCGACGTGGCAGTGCCATTCGTTGATGCGTCACCAAACGTCACCACTCCGGCTGCCCGCCGTTTCGCATCTAAAAGTTTATTCAACTGATGGTGGCACATTCCCCGTCGTCAATCAAGGTAAGCAAAACAGAGCTGCAAGTTTGCACTGAGCGTTTGTATTGGCTTTGCATAAAACACGCCGTGATCGCTTGGCAGGCGGAGGTGCTGCGCTGCTAAGATCGATGTCGTGGCATCGATTCGCGCATACGGCACTTGCATTTCGATGGGAGTGGAATGAACTAACACTGATGTACCTGGACCAAAGTGAACTTCAAAGAACCACAGGTGGCCGAAATAAATCCAAAGCCCCTAAACCCGCCGTGCCTTTTGATGATATGATGAATTCACCACGTCAAATAGTGAAAACTTGCATGCGCCAGAGCCGTGGTCGATATACAAGTGCCGCTTTGGAAACGAGCTCAAAAAGAACCAAGGCGACAATTAAATGTTCCTTGATTTTGCGAAATCAGATCGATTATCAACAGGGAGAAATTTTTGGGTAATCATAAACACGCGCGATTCCATTGGGTATTGCCTATTATGATGCTGGCCAAGTGAGCGCTTAAAATAACCAAAGTAATATTCAAATCAGCGAACACGTGTGATCAATCATTGATATTAGTGCAATAAGCTTAGCTTGTGTTAACGCGGTACTTATAGGAAAGAAACACTACACTGACGTACAGAGAAAGCTAGTTGCTAAGTTGATGGATGACTAACTCGCCCGAGCTACATGCAACACATCCGAAATGAAACACGCTGCTGCAGAAAACATGCATGGTCCAAATGCACATTCAACTTTTGCGCGTATTATTGGGCTCCCAAAAAGAGCTGTAAAAGGTGGCATTGCACTTCTGATCCGACATTGTTATCATCTGATGCAAACCTTGGCATAAGTAAAATTCCCTTGAAATTAAGCAGTGCGCATTGCAGTGCTAGCAGCCACTCAACAGGGCAGACATAAAATTGCACCAATCATATTGCTTGGCAATCAAGTAGAAAGGTACCTTGTAAAAAGATTGAATTCATGTATACTTTGAATCCACACAGAAAGTATTCAATGAAGCAGGACAACCGATTAGCGCTGTGGAAGTGGCGGGATTTGCGCACTGGATTGAAGCAAGCTAGAAGTAAATAACGGTATGCTATTGTATTTTGTAACACTGTAGAGAAGGCCAAAAAGCAGATTCTGGCCGACCTCTCAGCTTTGCTGCCATAATAATTTCTCTTCCTCTGTCGAGCAGCCAGAAATGATCAGATACGTAGATTATTGGGCTATTGTAACAAAGAGAAGGTTGTAAATAATTTTTTTCTGAAGCATTACTTTTACGGCAAAAAAAAAAACGCCCCTTTTCTCAGTCAACGTAGACAAGCTCAACAAAAATCGCAGGATGCGTGCGCGGCCAACACGGCTGAACCGACGCTACCCTTTCACCACAATTTCTCCAGCGACGAAAGAAGGCTTTGCGCGCATACCGCGAGACACAAAACCAGCAAAAACACGTGCAGTGCGAGCATAGTTTACCGAGAAGTCAAGATGGTGAGAAGGGGAGAGTTCTGCGGTAGCTTTACCAGTAGCTTTTTCCACGTACAACGGCAGCCTGTTTGTCTGTGTCACAGTGCACGACACTGCCACAACCGCTCGAGCCACCAACGGGTGCAGTAGTCTTTGCCAAACTCGTCACGCCGGCGCACTTTTTTTTTTGAAGAAGTAAGCTCTAGTATTTAGCACGTTGGCTGGAACATGGTCAGGGTATTACATTCGTAGCGAAGCAGGTAGTGTTTGAACAGAGCGTGTGGAGTTCGTGGGTGAATCCTTCTCCAATGAAAAAAGGAAAGAAACAAACAAGAATGTTGGAGGAGAAACGTGGGGAAACGGGGGACGAATGTACGATAATAGTCTCAGTGAAAACACTCGCGGGGGATGGGAATAAAAGAGGCAGTTAGAGAGGAGAGAAAATGTGTCTATATACAAAAAAGGAAAGAAAAAAAAGAAGTTCTAAATCGTGAAGGGGAGAAGCGCGTGGCCAGTGGCGGACGGAACTCGTAAGTCTAGTCTGTGGGAGAGAAAAACAAGAGAGAGACGGCTGAAATAGGAAATGGCGAGGGCGAATGCATGCCTTGCTTCAAGCGCGCCTGCAGATACCGTGCGGCGCATGCGCGGAGCAACCGCCTTTTCAGAGCCACCCACTGCAAGACCAGCTCTCTCTTCCTCGACCTCCCCTTTCCGTCTGTCATTCATTGCTGTAGGCACTGCACCGCGCTCTCAATCCGGCTAGGCGCCTTCTTCTAACGACCACCACCATTGCTGCAAAACCTTGACAGCGGGCGGCCGGCTTGTCTGTGCTGTGCTGTGGTATAGAATGTTTACTAGGTGCCATCAGACTTAGTATCCTTCATCCTTGTGTACATCAGATTCTCATTCCTCTCCTCTCGTGGTGGTTCACGAGAAAAAAAAAATGAGTGAGCACTGCCAAAAAATGACCTTGGAGAAATATTGCTTCTTCCGCTTCATGCCTACTGACAGGGCCCCGTGCTCGAGCCGCGAGGGTCATCTATGCAACATCTTCGGAGACCTCCCCGTGTGGAACGAACTATTCTGGCGGGTCGGCATGCAATTGAAGGAACTTTCCCCGGGCAAGCTGTCTCTCGTCAAGCTGCGAGACGTGAGCCACCCATTCCTGAAGGAACTGCAGAAGAACGCCGTCATGCTCCTGCAACATTTGTTGACTCATCACCGCTGTTTCTGTGTGGTGGAAATCAATGCCGACATGATGGAGGACCACCACGAACTCATACGTGAGGCACTTCGCAAAAGTCTGAGCCTTAGAAAGCTGAAGTTGAGCCTGCGACACTCAGCTATCAGGCAGTCGCAGAGCTTCGCCGAGGCGCTGCCGCATCTCACTCAGCTGCGAGATCTCGAGCTCAGTCACGTGCCTTTCGACCGCGCATCCGTGGAGGCATTTTCGGATTTCCTGACAAGCACCCGCTCGCTGACTACGCTCATCATAACGGACCAGGAAATGGAGAGCGAACACGCGGTCATCGTCATTCATGGACTCAAACGGAACACTACAATCACAACGCTGTCTGTCAACGCAAGTCTGCTGAGTCTAGACTCGTCTCAGTGTGGCATGATGTTCTCCGGCTACATCAGATGGAACAAGACACTTCGTACGCTGACTGTGACTTCATCGTTTCTCACTGGAATCGCCGATCTTCGTCCGACAATGGGGGCGCTGTCCCATAACACCACCCTATTCGAGCTGAACCTGATTGGTCTGCTTTTGGATGTCCAGAGCAATCGCGTCATTACCGACATGCTAGTCGTGAACAAGACTCTCAGGCGCTTCCGCATGGTTGATTGCTCAGGTATAAGGTGTCCGTCTCTGCTCTACTCCAACGTGGAAGCCGAGCTACATTCCATCCGGAGCGAGTCTTTGTGGTTGGTGGCTCTTATAAATAACAAGACGCTGAGAGAGCTTCACCTGAAGTTGTCGGGGATCATCAAGCCGGCTGATTATAGTAACTTATTCAAGGCGCTCGCTCAGAACTCTTCACTGAAAAGGGTCATCTTGCAGGCCACAAGTGACGACGATATGACCAAGATCTGCCGTGCCCTGCAGGATACCGGAGTGCCGGAGCGTTTTTCCATCGTGAAGCCCCGCCACCTGGATACTGGTTCGGAGCTCCTAGAGTGCACTGAGCTTACCTGCATCAGCGTAGCGTGCTGTGTCCCTCTCGAAACCCAATCACTGCACAGCACAGTGTACCTGCTGCCGACATGCAGCCACGTGAGGTTACTTCGTCTCAGTATTGCCGCAGAGTCCTTGAATAGCCAGTTGAGCTTCTTCATTGCTCAGTACTTGGCGAACACGACGGCGCTTAGAGAGGTGGATCTCACATTCTTCCGCAATACGGCACGGGACATCACCGACCCTCTCAAAAGGCCTCACAGGACGTTGTTAAAGGCATTGTCCAACAACAAGCTCATACGAAGGCTGTCAATTGGTGGTATCTGCTTTGACGACACCGAGATTAATATGATGGTGGGCATCCTTCATTCCAGTAGGTCGCTATGCCATCTGTCTTCCTTCCCGTGCAGCCACGGGTCGTCTAACCGGCTGATCCGGAAGCTGTCTGCAGACGTCGCAAGCAACTACACTCTTCTGAGCATCAAAGCATACAGGTGTGTGGAATACTGCATCGAATTTTTCGCCGTCGAGGACGTCGTGCGTCGCAACTTATCATTAGTGACACGCGGGGCCAACTTCGTCCTGGGGAAGAGGCACAAATACTGTGCGGCAGCCGCCGAGCTGGTGCAGTTCAGTTCTGGACTGGTGGAGAAAGTGGAGGAACTGGCGCTGGTCGACGAAAACGAGGCTGTGTCACTGATCGCGAGAAGCCTTAAGAGCTTCTCCGACTTGGATGAATTCATGTGTCTGGCAGGAGTCGTGAAGTACAGTGTTGTTTGTGACAAACGCGTTGATGGTAAGAAGCAATTGGTCGACCTGAATCATGACTGCTGGATGCACATCAGGAAGTATCTGAAGGTGGGCGACATCCTGGATTCAATATAGGTGCCGGTTTTAGTTTCAACGCTGTACCTGTTTTCTATGTGGTTTGGCAATGAGTTGGAGCTCTGCCATTTGGTTAGGCTATAACTGCAGAGATTTCGTGTGCGTATGTATATGTAGAATATATCCTGACGCATACAGTTCAAATCGAACAAGCTTCCCGACATATAGGCTCTTAATACAAAAGTCAAATAATTCCTTCCTGTGCTGCTAATTAGATCCCTGGACTTTTAAATCAATAAGTAGCCTTTCACGAAGATTAACACATTTTGAAGGTTTTGCTTCCCGATTGTTCACAATTGTTGTCTTGTTTTGTACAGCGCGTCGAAGTTAGGGAGGGTGTTTGTGCCGACATTGTCATTCCTGTTGCAGTTTTTCGTTTTTGTTTTCATCTTAATGAAGAATTGCCTTTAGCTGATTGTTTTGGTGAGCTTGTTGTGCGAATGCAGCTTTGTCAGTCCCTGGTAGCGTCTTGCATTTGGCGGTGTGTTCTCGTTGATTTGATGCCTCGTCGCGGTGATATAGTTGCTATGACACTCGTCTGCTATCACGAAGGTCGGGAGAACGAATCCCGGCGGCAGCAGCCGCATTTTGATGGAGGCGAGACTATTCGAGGCCCGTGTACTTAGACTTAGATGCTAATTAAAGGAACCTCAGGTGGTCCACATTTCCGGGGCCCTCGATGTTCTCTTTGCAATATTTCTGTTTGCAATATTCCGTCAATTTCATTCCTTCATTTACAGCGATGTCGCTACGAGCACGTTGAATTTTACGAGTGAGCGTTGGGGTGATACATTTTTCAGCTTTCTGGTATGAAGTTGCAATCACGTGCTTCTTGTTATCGTGCTGTAAGATTTGGTAGTGGTTACAATAGAATTCTCGTTAGCTTTTTTGACAGCTTTTTTATATTTGGTATCACATTTTCACCAAGCATATAACTACGATTTCATTATGTCTTCCCTTGGTGTTTTTATGCATACGATTGCAACACTATATGTGGTAATTCTATCTTTTGTACAAGTGTACATATTTATGATTTGTATTTTCCTTGTGTAGTTGCCTCATAAACTACTTAGCCTTCTGCTAGTATAGTTATTGGCTTTTGCTGGTACATATCCCTGTATTGCTCCTGCATTGGTTGGTGGGAGCTTTTACCCCATCTTCTGTTTTTAATTACTGCACTTGAATCAGTGAAAAGTAAACAGCAACTGACCTACTAGGTGTCGATAAACAAATTTTGCAACTTCATATGACACACTAATCATGAAATTTTGAAATGATATGAGGATTGGCTGGGTCACCATTGTAAATATAGTTTACCTTCACATCTATCTATGAATATTCAGTCAAAATAACTTAACCTCTGCGATTAGAGACTATATGTAAGAGAATGAAAAACAACGTTATTGAAATGAGGACTGCTCGGTTACTATAGAAGGAGTTAGGGCAAGGGAAGAGTTGCGCGGGACACTCTCCACAGCTTCTTTATGCTTGAACTTTTTGGGTTGCACTAAAGTATTTACACGGCTTCACAACAGCCACCTGTGGCTAAAGTTACCCGTTCACCACATAAACACTCCCCCAAAAAATTCCTGGGTTTCGCCATGAATCCAGCACCTTCTGTAGGGCGCTGTTGGCTATTGCAGCTTGAAATGAAATATACCCTTAAATTACCTTCACTTGCTTCTCGTCGTACTACGATCTATTTAACCCTTATCCATAAGATATATCACCACTCATACTTCCGTGATTTACTAATCCTTCCGCCGCATTACGTTTCGTAGAGTTGGCATCCCAACATCTCAAACAGAGTCATTTCGACAATCATACGTACGACGCACTTCACGATATTGGAATTGCCTTCCCAAATCGTTTTTAAATATTTTAGATCATGACACATTTGTGAAAAAATTTCAGATCATGACGCATTTGTGACTGTATTAACCAATTCTTTGAATACCTGGTCGTAGTATTTCACCTTATACATTTCTAAAAATAAGATTTCACTGTTACCTATTGTATTTGTGGTACCTGTTGTACTGAAGTGTAACAATGCTCATTGTATACTTAGAAACGTTATTTTTATCTTTTTTATAAGAATGTATCTTTCTATTTTCTTATATGCCAGTTTGATATTTCTCATTTCTTTCCTTCTTTTGTTTTGTTTCAATCAGCTGTTGTATAACCAAAAACATTGCATTGCCTCTTGTACTTGCAAACTTGTTTTGTTGTTTTTACCACTTCGCTCTGTAATGTCTGTTGACTCTGAGGGTAAATAAATAAATAAACTATTGCCAATTGGTTTCCAATTGCAGATCGCAAAGCCACGTCTCCCATGGCTCTATGTTGGGTCTCTTGTTTAATGATTGCAAGACAACTCTTGCCAGACCCTGCGTGCACTAGTAGTTGGAGTTATTGTCTTAGTAACTTTATCAGTTAAGAAGAGGTTGGAATCCTACTGGCTTTTGCCCAGGGCAACTGTTAGGGCTTGTTGCTATTTTGTGTAAAGATACGAGTTCATGTGACATGCGATGAGGTTCACATAGATTCTTGCTCCTAGATCAGGTGGCTTGTGTGTGGTTCTATTTTATCATACCTAAGGCATTGAAGAGTAATATAGTCACATTAAAATGGGGGGCCCCTGGGGTGTTTCACTGTGTCTCCTGCTGAATCAATTTTGGAGATCAGTTCCCATTGGCTATACCTCACTTACATTCTCCCCCCTCCCCCCTTAGGCGCGCTCAATCCTGCTTTGTCAGCCAAACTAGCAAAACTATCTGCGAGTACTTCACTGAATTAGTAGAAATGCAATGTAGTGCTTGTTATGAAGCCACATTACCGACGCACCAGTATTTACTAACTCATTCCTTAATTAGTTGCCTGCATTTTGCCTGAGGGTATTGCAGAAACAGGGTTCCACCAACAATAACATATGGACTGCACGAAGTGTAACAGTGCCTACGATCTCAGCCTTACAAATCCAAACACATTGCTTGTGTCACATAATAAATGGTGTGAACGTTATTTGACCATTTTGAAGAAACAAAAAAAAACATGTAGCATCCAAATGGTAACAAACACAAAATACGCACAGATACATTGTTGATTACGATAGTGGATGCTCATAAAATACATAAATATTATGCCATGGCATTAACTCCAGATAGTTCAGGGTAAACAAAATATGAATGACATGTAGCTTGCACACCTTCAATCAGCAGTTTTTCTATTGATTTACAGCATGAAAGCACAACAACTTTGGCTAAACCTTGGTCAGCTGGGCTTTTTGTTTACCCTGGTGAACAGCAACAAAAGCTATCGCTTTTTTTTCTTTAGTAAATAGTTGTAGTAGATAAAGACAAGCCCCGGAGCATGAAGTTGTAGACCTGTTTTAATTGCACAGCAATTTCGAAATGAGTCTCGAAAAAAAAAAAACATGGCTATGCATCATATCGGCACTTCAGGCTGCTGGAGCTGTTGTCTAAATTACAACTTGCTTTTTTAGAGCATAGCTTGGTATACCAACTGGTCAGTATGCTCAGTTACACTCACTTGAAAGACTTGAGTGAGAATGAGTGCGTGGAGAGTAAGTAAGTAGACACGAGTATGAATGTGAGTGAGTACTCTCAAGTGGGAGTGGGCATGAAGCGAATTCTATCAAATTTATCTTCATCCTGTAATACAGAAAAGACTGTGATGAAAATATGTCTTCAGAACAATAAATGTTGAGAAATTTGATCACAAGTGCACTTAGCAGCGATTAACAGGGCACTGTGTGAGGGCAGGAACACTGACATGAGCTTACTGTGAAGCTTCTGCAGGATACATTAGGTCCATAATATACTCCAACAATTTGGTGCAATGAGCTATAAAATTCAGCCTCATGGCATGATGTAATTGTAGTGCCACTACACTTGGCTTGAAGTATTCCATGTATTGCAGCTTAAACCTTACCGTGTGTGCTGATGGACTATGGCACGTCACTTCTCAATTGCTTTCTTAATTCATATGATTGCATGCATTTACAGTTTCACATTGCTTGCAGCACTTGGGCTATATTTTTCCAGAGAAGTGGGAACAAATGTATTTATTCTTTGTTTTTACTGTTATTGTGTTTCGCTAAAACCTTACTGTTGCACTTTTTCTCTCGTAGAAAGCCACACCTTCAATAAAGCTACATTCTTAAATAGTGTCCATCATTTCAACAATGACGAGCTGACCTCATCGACTCAGTTATACCTCTTCTACGGAAAACAAATAGGGCTCATTCACACTGAACGAAGTGCTTAGGACGCCACATTTAAGATACTCTCAATAAATTATACCAGTTATTTCGTGGTTTGAACAAACAGTGCACTAAAATATCTGAAAATATGCTCAAAGCATGCATTTTCATAGAGATAGGACTGGATTTTGGCAACTGTAAATTCAAAATAACTGAAGTTCTGTTTAGAAAAAGAAAATGCATGTTTGCCAGAGCTTTGTGCATTGACGTGTTTCACTTCTGCTAAGAGTGCGGCTCTAACTACACAGAATAGCGTTTTTTTTATTTCATGATTAAGATTATTATTGCTTTTTTTAACTTTTACTAGCTGTGAATGCTGGTATATGTAAACAACCCCCCCCCCCAAGGCTTTATTAACTAGCTCACTTGTCCCTGGCCATTATTATTCAAAATTTCAGCTGGACATGTTCTGCACAGAAGGCTGGAGTCGTTGTGGCACTTTCTGTGCTGCAGTGAAATCAATCTTCTGTATATTCACAAAAAACATTTTGCTTGTATATATACATGTGGAATCAAATATGGAAATAAGAAAAAAATGAGTATTTTTGTATCCCTTCTGGCAAGAAGTGTGGTTGGAAAAAGGGCGATACCGATTACAAGCATGGTAATAATAGCACAGTACATAACCAATCACCTAAGTAGTCCGGAATGTGCAGTGACTCAATAATGAAAACCTAGAATAACTATTTTCTATATACGACTCTTGACAATTGTACTCATCACTGTAATGCTGGTGTCATGGTAGCTTAGCAGGCAAAGTGTTGTGTTTCTAAGCATGAGGAAACGGGTTTGATAACTGGTGATGGTGGCTGCATTTCAATGGGGGCAGAGAGCAAGACCACCGGTGTACTATTTTGAGCAGTGTGAGAGAACACGAGTGGATGAACAAATAAATGGCTGTCGTTGCACTATGCTTTATTATCGCATTCACACGCAGTTAGTGATACAATCAGCACTAGCAAGGCGGCAGTGGCAACGCTTTGTAGAACCATGGTGCCCTTTGTTAAAAACAGAGAATATAGCGCGTGCTAGAAGAACAGAAAAACTAAGATGGTGCGTGGCACAAAGATCCTGGTGCTTTTGCATTGGAATAAATGGTAGCGTTGAGACGCACTGCTCGATCTCTCCAGGCGTATTCGGGCCAAAACCCTTTCATCTACGAACTAAGTCTTCGTATTTTACACCTTTTTCAGTGTTTCCATCAGCTGCTGTCGTAAACCACACAACAGTGTGTTTGAGGCTATTTGCCACGCACTTCCGCGTTCCCTGACATAGTGCTCACTGTAGTACTTATTTTGGTTTAATGTTTAGGTTAATGTTAAACAGCACAAGGAGAATAATCTACAATATCTCTTTACAGTGCATTTTAAACGTACTATGGCTTTTGTGCATAATGTCTCAGATGATATGTTAGTTTACGGGGCTCACATTTGTCCAACAAAGGCTTCATTTATAATTTACAAGTTTGGCTGCTGAATTATCTGCAAACAGTATCCAATAAAAGTACAAAATTTCCATTAAATGGCTGTCTAAATTGGGCTCTTTATGACTGTGATCATCCGAACACACCTGATTCAGTTCAGAATAAGAATAGTAGTCTAGCTATTAGAATGACCTGATTGAATTCTTACACACACATAGCCTTCTACCAGAACACAAACATATGTAAAACATTAAAATCAACTTCACAGTCCTCACCAAATAATTGTTCACTAGTCATCTGCTTTCACCAATGCCTGTACTATAAAGCCACATAACTACGTACCTGCAAGAACTGAGAACTTATGTTTCTTTAATGTGCAAAATGTTCTAGTCTTAACACAAAAACCACAAGCATGCTTATCGTCCAGTTTAAACTGACGTCCATATGTCAAAAATGAAGGTAACCAAAATTCAAATTAAACACTCCCACAAGTAGTGTATAGACCTGTCAGCTCACGCAAATTAAGCCACTTAGTAGCTGCACGTCATCAAAAGATGTACTTGAACCACACAGGTAACTAACTTTTCAAATAGATAGTACGTGGAAATACGCTCAAAGCATGCGACAGAAATACACTCAAAGTGTGCATTTTGATGAAGATAGGAATGAAATATGGCAACTGCCAAATAAAAATAGCTGCAGCTCTGTTTAGAAAAAGAGGAATTACGAAACACATGCTTGCCTGAGCGTTGTGAAATGACGAATTTCACTTCTGCTGAGAGTGTGGCTCTAACTACACAAAATAGCCTTATTTTTCTAAATTTTGTGTATAAAATTATCACAGCTTTTCAACGTCTATGAGCAGTGGATGCTGGTAGATGCAAACGAACCCCCACAGGCTTTATTCACTGGCTCGCTTTTCCCTACACATTATTCTTTAAATTCTTTTTGGTGCTGGTAGATGTAAACAAACCCCCACAGGCCTTATTCACTGGCTCGCTTGTCCCTTCACATTTTTCTTAAAGTTTTCGTTCGACATCTTCTACACCAATGGCTGGAGATATTAAAGCACTTTTTGTGGTGCAATGAAGTGTAATCAACCCTCTGCACATTCACAAAAAATTTTCTTGTTGTATAAAGACACATGGAATCAAACATGAAAATAAAATAAATCAGTATTTTTTATTGCTTCTGGCAAGAAGTGTGGTTGGAAAAGGGGTGATACCGATTACGAGCATGATAGAAATAGGGCAGTACATAACCGAACACCTAAATAGTGCTGGAATGTTCAGTGACTCAATAATGAAAACCTAGAATAATTGTTTGCTGTATCAGACTTTTTGACAACTGTACTCATAATTTTAACATGGGTGTCTGGGTAGCTCAGCAGGCCAAGTGTTGTGCTGCTAAGGAAGAAGAAATCTGTGATCCTTGTGATGCTGTCTGCATTGGGATGGGTGCAGAGAGCAAGAGCACCAGTGTATTATTGTGAGCAGTGTGAGAGAGAACACGAGTGGATAGGAATGGCTGTCACCGCACTATGCTTTATTATCACATTAAATTCACAAGCAGCTAGTGCTACAATCAGCTGCTGTTTTGTATCAGCACTAGAAAGGCGGCAGTGACAAGGCTTAGTAGAACCTTGATGCTCTTTATTAAAAACAGATAATGTAGCGCACGCTAAAAAACAGAAAAACGAGGAAGGAAGCATGGCACCAGGATCTTTGCACTTTTTCACTGGAATAAATGGTAGTGTTGAGACTCACAGCTTGATCTCTCCAGGTCTGATCCTCCAGAAAACACATTCATCAACGAACGAAGTCTTTGATTTTACACCCTTTCAAGTGTTTTCATCAGCTGCTGCCATGAACCATGCAACAGCGTGTTTGAAGCGATTTGCCATGAACCTCCATATTCCCTGCCATGGTGTTCATAATAGTGTGATTTCAGGTTGGTGTTATAGAACACGAGGAGAATAATACACAAGATCCTTTTAGAGTTGGTAATAAAAATGCTATGCCTTTTGCGCATAATGTCAAGGATGATATGCATGCTGCTTTAATGGGCTTAGATTTGTCCGACAAAGGCTTCGATTATACTTTAGAAGTTCGGATGCTGCATTATTTGCAATCAGAACCTAATGAAAGTATAAAGCTTCCATGAAACAGTCGTCTATATTAGGCTCCTCTGTGAATGTGATCATCCGAACACACCTGATCCTGTTCTCGAAATAAGGATAATAGCCCAGCTATTCGAGTGACTTAATTGCATTATTACACACACATAGCTTTTTACGGGAACACAAAAATATGTTAAACATCAAAATCAACTTTACAGTCCTCACCAAATGTGTTCACTAGTCATCTGCTCTCACAAGTGCCTGTACTAAAAACCCACCCATTTAGGCACCGACAAGAACCGAGAAGTTATGAATCTTTAGTGTGTGAAATGTTCCAGTCTGAACACAAAACCATACCCATGCATATCATGCAGTTGCATAACGTCCATGTATAAAAAATTAAAGAACCGCTGACATCAGAAAGGTAAAGGGGAGAAAGGGGAGAGAGATGAAGGGGGAAGTGGAAGGAAGAGTGGAAGGGGGGCATTCGAGGGGAGTCCACCTTATATTATTTTTCTCTTTTTTTCTTTCTTTTCTTTCTTTCTTTTTTTTGCTGTTTTTTTTTCTTTTTTCTGTCTTTTTTTCTCTTTCTCTTTCCTCTGATTTTAGATTGTATAAAGCTGAGCACCAACAAACTGTACCTTTAATCCTGATGAAGGCCAGACTCTAGGCTGAAACGTCGAAATAAACCACGTTGTGACCGCTCACGGAGGATCTACTGGACTATATGGAACGCTACGGCCACTCAACCACCATGCCTGCCGATATATATATATTGTGAGGAACCGGTTTATTCGGCCAGGCTCGAGCTCAATCACGCCGGTGATGATATTCTTAGATGAAGAAGATGTACAGGTGATGATGATTACAAAGAGAATAAAGAGTCATTCGCTTGTCGCGCTCACACTAATTCCCCCCCGCGGTGAAAGCGGCCGCCTGGTCGCTTGACAGTATTATGAAATGCGTCGCGCATAAGGCTTTAAACGAGATACGTGCACTATCTCTGTTCCTCGGGAACGATGATCAGGACTAGCGCTAAGAGGAGAAACGCGGTAATTGACAGGAGATGTCTGTTCGACCACCGTGTATGGCCCAATGAAGCGACTGATGAATTTGTCGCATAGGCCGGGGACGCGTAGTGGAGTCCATAGAAGAACTTCGTCACCAGGGGAAAAACTCACAACACGGCGAGACGAGTCGTAGCGAGATTTTCGAGTGTCTTGAGAGAGGCCGGTGTTAACACGGGCCTGGTGACGGCAGTGTGCGAGACGAGATAGAAATTCTTCAGAGAAAGGAGCCGTCGAGGGTGCAGGGGCCGAAACGAAAGAGACATCCAGAGCGAAACTCGGCGAGCGACCATGGACGAGAAAAAATGGAGAAAAGCCGGTAGTGCGTTGAGCAGCCGTATTATAGGCGAATGTCACGAAGGGTAGAATCGCATCCCAGTTCGTGTGGTTGGGGTGAATGTACATGGCGATCATGTCCGATAGGGTCCGATGAAACCGTTCAGTCAATCCGTTGGTCTGCGGGTGGTAGCTAGAAGTGGTCTTGTGAACGGTGTTCGAGGCACGCAAAACTTGCTCGACAATGGAAGATAGGAAGACTTTGCCACGATCACTGAGGAGAATGCGTGGAGCTCCATGACGCAAAAAGATGTGGCGAAGAAAGAAATCGGCGATCTCAGTGGCAGTCCCAGATGGTATGGAAGCTGTTTCTGCGTAGCGGGTAAGGTGGTCGACTGCCGTGACAATCCAGCGATTCCCATTGGATGATATAGGAAGAGGGCCATACAAGTCGATTCCAACGACTTCAAAAGGTGAGGCGGGACAAGGAAGAGGTTGCATTAAGCCAGCGGGAGCAGTTGTCGGTCGTTTTCGCCGTTGGCAATGGACACAGGAGGCGACGTACTTAGCGACGGCTGAAGAGAGGCCAGGCCAAAAACAACGACTTCGTATTTTGTCGTAAGTCTTGTGGTAGCCTAGATGAGCAGCGGTTGGATCGTCATGAAAGGCTTCCAGAACTTCGCGTTGCAGAGAACGTGGGATGACGGGTACCCACTTGTTGCCATCGATGTGGTAAACGTAGCGACATAAAGCATCACCGACAAGCTTAAATTGTTTAAGTTGTCGACGGAGTCTGGCGTTTGGAGGAGTAGTAGAGCCGGTCAAGCGGTCAACAATGGTGCGGCAGTATGGGTCGACACGTTGTTGTGAGACAAGGACGGATAGGGTGGCAGGTGATGAACTTAGCGCTGCGATTGGAGAGGTGCTGTTGTTTTGGAGTATCGATGGTGAATTGCTTCCGCTGGGCAAAGGACAGCGCGATAGAGCATCAGCATCTTGGTGCTTCTTTCTAGATCTGTAGGTGACATCGAAATCATACTCCTGTAAGCGAAGCGCCCAGCGACCAAGGCGACCCGATAAGTTTTTCAGCGATGAAAGCCAGCATAGGGCGTTATGGTCGGTCACGACGGTAAAATGACGGCGGTGAAGATATGGTCGGAATCTTTGCACTGCCCAAACAACAGCAAGGCACTCCTGCTCTGTGATAGTGTAGTTCTTTTCTGGAGCGGTAAGAGCACGACTTGCGTAGGCAACGACGCGTTCGCGTGAGTTTTTGTCACGCTGCAAGAGTACCGCACCGAGACCATGACTACTTGCGTCGGTGTGAAGGATGGTGGGTGCGGTGGAATCGAAGTGGCACAGTACCGGATCCGACGTGAGGGCTTGCTTTAATGCCGTGAAAGCGCTTTCGCAGTCTTCGGACCAAATGAAGGGGACGTTCTTTGCGAGGAGTTGATGGAGCGGAGACGCAAGTTCCGCGAAGCCACGTATGAAGCGCCGGAAGTAAGAAGATAACCCAAGAAAGCTGCGCAGGTCCTTCTGACGTAGCGGACGAGGAAAATCGAGGACAGCGGCAAGCTTCTCGGGGTCGGGCCGAATTCCTTCTTTGCTGACAAGGTGGCCGAGGACCTTGATTGTCTTGCTAGCAAAGGTACATTTCTTGGTGTTAAGCTGTAGACCGGCTTTTGCAAGGCATGTGAGGACTTCGTCAAGACGTTGTAGATGCTGCGAGAACGTGGATGAAAACACTACTATGTCATCGAGATAACACAGGCATGTTTTCCATTTCAAACCACGCAATACGCCGTCTATCATGCGTTCGAAGGTGGCGGGCGCATTACAGAGTCCAAAAGGCATCACATTGAACTCGTACAACCCATCTGGCGTTGAAAAGGCGGTCTTCTCTTTATCAGACTCCGACATTGGTATCTGCCAGTAGCCTGACCTAAGGTCGAGGCTGGAAAAATACTCTGCGCCCTGTAATGAATCCAGTGCATCGTCGATCCGAGGGAGGGGATAAACATCCTTGCGCGTTATTTTGTTTAGCGCACGGTAATCGACGCAGAAACGCACTGTCCCATCTTTCTTTTGAACGAGAACAACTGGGGATGACCAGGGACTCGAGGAAGGACGTATGATGTTGCGTCGTAGCATGTCTGAGACGTTTTCTTCGATGATCTTGCGTTCTGTCTGAGACACGCGATATGGACGCCGATGTACAATACGAGAGCCGTCAGTCTGGATGCTGTGAGTAGCGGTGGTAGTCATGCTGAGGGTGGGTGAGTTCACGTCAAATAGAGAACGGTGTCTATTTAACAGGGCGAGCAAATCTTCAGTTTGATCAGGTGTTAAGTCATTGCTTATTGTCGCCGACACAGCTGTGGCAGAGGCATTGAATGGCAATGATCGCGACTTCGGAATATCGTTGTGGTTGTTGTTCGGAAGAGTAACAATCGCAACAGGCTCACTGTCGACCACGCAAGATACTGCTGAGCCACAGGGGAGCAGTACACACTCGGGCGTTTGATTTATGGCGGTTAGGTACGTACACCCATCGAAGAAGCGAATAAGCCCCGGTGTGATCACAATGCCCCTACGTAGAATATGACCGTAAGGGAGAATTAGTACGTCGCCATCCACAATGTCGGTGCAATTAACACTTATAATTTCTTCGATGTATGGCCAAAGTACATAATCTGACTTGGTGACAAGGCGGATGCGTCCATATTGTTCAAGCGGAGAAGAGTCAGTGGCGTTTAGATGCAGGAGGCGCTGATCACATGATATGAAAGCGGACGCAGAAGACAAGAAATCCCACCCAAGAATGAGAGCGTGGGTGCACTCACGAAATACCGCGAAAACAATGTGATGACGAATGCCTTCTATGCAGACACGAACAGTACACTGTGCAAGTGGACGAATGAGAGCGTTGGTCGCCGCACCTAGAGGTGGGCCGCCATAAGGAGTGGTGACTTTTCGAAGGCGGGAACAAAAATCAGCACGAATAATCGAAACGGCAGCGCCAGTGTCTACAAGAGCCTCAACACGTACACCTTCTACAAACACTACTATCAAATTCGATGGCCGCTCTGGAGGAATTGTTAGCTGTCCAAGGGATGCAGTTTCCCCTCCTAAAACTGCATCGGGGAGTTTTCCGCGTGGGCGTTCGTGGAATGGGAGGCGGGCCGTAGAGGCGACACTGAACGGCGACCTGGCGAAGGCGACCTGCGGCGAGACGTACGGGAATTCCCAGGCATGTCCGTATGGTAAGTAGGTGACGGTGAACGGTAATAGGACGATCGGGGGGGTGGCCGTAAGTAGTTCATGGTCGGACGGAAGCTTCGATGTTCTTCGGGAGCGTAGCCACGTTGCTCGTCTTGTTGGCGCCTTCGACAAAACCGAGCGATATGTCCTCGATAGCCGCAGTAGTAACAGGTTGGCCGAGGTGGGCGCTGAGGTGCGTAGTAAGGTGGTGCACGCACTGGCGGTGATAACGAATCCACAGGCGCATGGTCTGCTGTTGTAGGCACAGAAACGGTGGGTGCGGCAGAGAGCGCGGCAACTTCGGCGTACGTGCGCGTCTGGCGCACGCAGGGACTATTGGAACACGTCGCACGCGATGCGGAGGCGATCTCTTGTTTAATCAGGTCTCGCAAGCTATCTTTTTCAGGAGGTGAAGTAACTTCGACAGCACAGGAAGAGCAGCGCCCGTGCAGCTCTTCACGAACGATGTCGCGAATAAGCGCACGCAAGTCGAGGGGTGCAGGCAAAGGAACGTCGGTGGCATCGTAGCAAAGGCGAAGAGACTGAAGCTCGTCAAGTCGCTGACAGATGGTTATCACGTCCTGGGTGGTGGCAGGATTTTGCGTGGCGAGGGCGTTAAAGGCGACGGTGTTAATGCCTTTAATAATGTGGCGTATTTGGTCGTTTTGAGACATGCCGGTGTTAACGCGCTTGCACAGTGCAAGGACATCCTCAATATAAGAGGTGTAAGATTCACCCGGCAGCTGCGTGCGTTGAGCGAGTTTCTTCTTTGCTGCCTCAGTGCGAACTGCAGGGGCACCAAATACCTGACGAATTTGCTGCTCGAAAGTGTCCCAGTCGGGAAGATCCGGGTGGTGGTTCCAGAACCAAGTTTTCGCAACATCGGACAAGTAAAATGGGACGCTGCGCAACTTGTGGGGATTGTCCCACCTGTTCAAATCGCTGACGAGGTCGTAGTTCTTGATCCAGTCTTCAACATCATCGCCTCGGAGACCGGAAAACACAGGTGGATCACGCAGGCGAGTGTTGTTGGGCGGAGCGGGGGGCGGTGGCTGCAGTAGGACGGCGACGTTGGATGGGCCAGGGTTTTCTTGGGCCGTCATGGCAGGGGGTTGTACGCGACGACCCGAGCGGAGTTCCAGCGAGAACGGGCGAGAGGACTTGAGGGAACGAAAAGCACCTCCACCACTTGTGAGGAACCGGTTTATTCGGCCAGGCTCGAGCTCAATCACGCCGGTGATGATATTCTTAGATGAAGAAGATGTACAGGTGATGATGATTACAAAGAGAATAAAGAGTCATTCGCTTGTCGCGCTCACAATATATATATATATATATATATATATATATATATATATATATATATATATATATATATATATATAAGAGAAAGAAGTCTATACCTAAGGGCTCGTTTTTCCGTGTTTTAACACAATATTAATGAGATATAACAGACCGTAATGCCAAGGAATGTACAGGGGAAGTTATTAAAACCAATTTATTGTAAATAAGAAGAAAGAAAAGTGGATGAAAAAATTACCAACTGTGAGCAGGAATCGAACCTACAACCTTCGAATTACGCGTTCGATGCTCGAACGCGTAATGTGTGGATGTGTAATGTGTCGATGCTCGAACGTGATGCTCGAACGCATCGAACGCGTAATTCGAAGGTCGTAGGTTCGATTCCTGCTCACAGCTGGTAATTTTTTCATCCGCTTTCCTTTCTTCTTATTCACATTCCATTGGTTTTAATAACTTCCCCTGTACATTCCTTGGCATTACGGTCTGTTATATCTCATATATATATGTATGTATATATATATATATATATATATATATATATATATATATATATATAGAGAGAGAGAGAGAGAGAGAGAGAGAAACGCTTAAGGTTGCCGAAGTTCGCTAAGAAATGATCTGCATTAAAAAATATATACTATGAGTGATGCGACAGTCTACATCTAATCGAAGAACAAACATGCATTTAAAAACTTGAGATATTACTATTCATAACAGAACATAAACTATTCCGCAAACCGTGCACGGAAACCTCCCGCGTGTGATCACTGATCATTCGTCGTAAGACGACGACGCTGTGCATGGATGGTTGGATGGATTGATATGGCTGTACCCTTTAGATTGGGTGGCGGCTAACACCACCTAGCCATGGTACTTGGGGAAAAACAAGGAAACTATATTTATCTTTTTTTTGTTCTTCTAATAGAGAAGTTAGACTGGCACTTTGCAGTGAAGAATTTAATTTTCACTCGTGCCTTGATTGTAGCCGCATATCAGATAACCTCCTCCTAGCCACTTCTACTCGCTTAAGAATAGTCTGTGCCCCCTGTCCCTAAACCCCAGTGCTTTGAAAAACTCTGCGCTATCATACCTAACTACAGGGTGAAGCCCTTTACAGAACATTATCAAGTGTTCGGCAGTTTCCTCTTCCTCCCCGCACGCACTGCATACCGTGTTTACCCTTTCGTATTTTGCCCTATAAGCCTTCATTCGCAATTATCCCGTCCTGCCCTCGAACAGAAGAGAACAACGCTGAGAATTATCATCGATAATTTCCTTGGTGACTTTCTGCTTAAACGGTTGATAGATCTCAAGTGCCGACTTCTTAATCGGGCCTATTGTCCAGATATCAGTCTCTGTTTCCTTGACCTTCTTTTCAACCACTAGTTCTTTTTGGTTTAGCCTCCTGTTGTTTTCTAACTATTTATCCATGGATTTTCACTTCCTCAGTTTAATATCGACATTCGTCATGAACAAATAGCTGGAAACCTTCCTAGCCAAACACCCCCCCCCCCCCCACCGTTTTTTTTTCAATCACTCCTCAAATTTTTGTCTTGCTGCTAGCTTCCCTGCCCTCGAATGATGTCCATCCCAATTCACCGTGCACTCCCTCATTTGGTGTATTCCCGTGGGTTCCTAAAGCCAGCCTACCTATTCCACGTTCCTTAATTTCTAATCTTGCTTGAACCTCTGATCTCATACACAAGACCACTTTGCCGAACGTCCGACCAGAAATCGTGATCCCTTTCCAAATTCCTCTTACCACATCGCACCTATTGTAATTCCACAGTGCTCCATTTTCATCACTGCTGCATTGCTGCATTCCTTTCACATTTAGTCGTTACGCATCTTTTGTGTTCTCTTAGGTATTCGGCCCCGTTGCTTATTCATATGCCTAGATATTTGTATTTATCCGTTATCTCTAGCGTGACCTTCCTAAACTCACTACCTTATTATCATTAGAAATCATGACTGCGGATTTTTCCTCACTGAATCTCAAACCTAAGCTGTCTCCTTCCTTACCGCATGTAGATGTATATCGATCCCTCCAAGTCTTCCTTGTCGCCCATGAGCACTATATCATCTGGGTACATCTATGCTGGCAGCACCTGTTAAAAGAGTTTTTCTTGTTTGACGAAAGGGAGGCTTAGGCCAAGTCCACTCGCCTCAAATCCTTGTAGGTGCTATCGTGTGAAATATGAGCTTGAACACGCGAGCGCTTGCCGAAAAGCCTCGAACCCTACATCACCTGATTCGTAGCGGCCGCTTTCAGAAACAAAGCGGAATGGCGGTAGACTTTCCCTTGTCGTTGACACTCCCGCATCGATGTTGGTGATGATTGGTGCTGAAAAATGCAGCTTATAGCAGGTGCCTAGCTGCTAGCTGTGACATGAACCTCACGTTAACGCTCACAGCCACAACCAATAATGCTATGTGGCTACGAAGATATTGGCTGCGACGTAGCTTGCCATGATGTACAGGCCATGCTTTTATTGCACCTAGATAGTGTTTTCTGAACACTTTGATGGGCATCTTTTACTGTTGTTCTGGCGCACTTTTCTTTGAGCGTTATCATTGATAGCAGCCGATGGCATGCGCTCAGCTGCCGCTTTACAACTATCATGCGGGAGTGCCGACAGTCGGGCAAGGAGCGACCTCCTCTCCCTCTACTGCTTCGGCAGTGCCATCCACACATCGTGTTATCACGGTTTTGAGGACTTTTGCCACGCGCTCGCGTGTTGGAGCTCATATTGCTCACGACCGTACATCATGAATCATGAAGAGCGACAGAGGACACCTCTGCCTAAGCCCCTGTGTTAGGTCTGTGCGCTCGAATGCCTGTTTTTCCCATTTTATAACTACCTTGTTACTTTTACAGACGTACATTAAAACATTAGTGACTCCAGGTTCCACACCTAGTGAGTCCAGTATTCCCCACAAGGCCTCTTGAACCACGCTATCGTATTACAGACAAGCGCAGACTACCGACCGCAGCGCCATGAGTGAATTGAGCCTGTTGGGGCTCCGCTTTCTGTGCATTGGTGCTGTGGTCGTTCCGAGCACTCCCCTGTTCTATTAGCCCGAGAAGGTGGAGTGGTGCCGCCTGGTGGGAGGCTTGGGTGACATCCCGGCAAGGACTCTTTGACACCCGCCGTTGTGCGCTAACATAACATGCACTCACTTGCTAATACGCGGTTCCATTGTTTGCATTCGCTTTTTGCTTGTCTCAAGCTACAAATGGTTGACACAAACAGCATCGATAATGTTCCTGGTGAAAAATTTGCTTTTGCTTCTGCCAATGGCGCTAGCGCTCAGTCATACGAAAACTGAAACCAGGTTTGTGATACGCTGCTAAACATGAGTTTAATTTTTGGCCGTGGTAGCTTACGGGGGTGAAGAGAAAGAACGCGTTTCTACTGAATACCATAAAATTATTGTCGCATGACGTTGTGATTAGGACCCGCAAGACACCATGTTGGCATCATTATGTGAAGTTGTTCACGGGTGATTTTAAGTAATACGAGGCGTGGGCCTGCAGTGAGATTATTTATAGAGAACGCATCCACGTATCTACGTACAGGATTTTTGCCTGCGTGTCAAGTACTGTGCACACGTACAGAATCAAGACTCGCAAAATATTGTCGGGAATGCCAGCGCCGACAGCAACCATGTGTTCAGCCGACTGGCTTCAGCCAATGGAAGCACTTTGAACGCCGTTCGGCCAAGACGGCATGGAAGTTCTCAGAACATTTCCGCTGTCTGCTGATGGCAACAAACGGGTAATACTGGCGACTGACAATTAAACACGCTGCGCTGAGACACAGGCAATTCACGAGCCACGGCCGGTGAGGTAGTGCAATGTTTCATGCGCCGCATCCTGTTGCGTCACGGTGTACCTTATGGCGTAATAGCACGCAACAACTTGACAGGTGCCATCGTCTCTCTGTGTTATGTGTGCTGAATTTTTAGCACAATTTTCCTTTTCAGATAAAAGACGTGGGTGATGCCCCTATTTAAGAATCGGTATAACACGAAAGTGAAGCGCACTTGTCTTTACCGATGTAGTTGAGCATTCATTGGGCATTGTTTAACAAGAGCGACGAATAAAAAAGTCAGGTTAGGAATATAACTTATCAATATAGTTGATTGGGTGAGCTGGTGATATATGATTATTAAAGCGCACTACGTAACGCGGACAGGAAAGACATGGACCAACTGAAAGTTTATTCGGAAAGCTGCGAAATATTGTGACGCGCTAGGAGCACGAAGAAACGTACAAGGAGACGCGACTGTCGAAATCTGAGACACAAAGAAAGACGTCTCTGCTGGCATGGGTTGCTCGTCTTCGTCTTCTTTGTTCACTGGCACAGAACTGGCTCACTGTTCGCTGGCACAGAACACCAGGTGGTTAGGAATTTAACCGTCAGAAATAAAACTATGACCACTGATCTTCCGAGTAGAACTCTCGCTTCTCGTCCGATTCAATGCAAGAACTGCTGGAGATTCGGCCAGAGTGCGGGAGCATGTAAATCTAACGTTCGTTGTAGAACCTGCGGAGAGAGCCATCCTTCAAGCAAGTGTACTGCGACAGCGGGAAAGTGTTGTCTCTGTGGGGGTGGTCACTGCGCCGACAACTCTGATTGTTCCGCTTGTTCCCGGGAGGTTCAAATCCTAGAAGTTATTGACCGCTGCCGCTGTTCTCGAAGGGAAGCCATTGACATCGTTAGAGACAGGGCTTTTGGATACTCTGGTATTACAGCGCGCTGCACTTCCAGTATGGACTCAAACCTATCGCAGGCTATTGAAACTGCTGTGGAAAAGGCAGTGAGTAAGGCAATGGATAAACTCATATCTAACCTTTCCGACTGTTTGGTGCAAATTCTTTCAAGTCAGATTGGACAAACAGTACAGACTAGTACAGAACCTGCAGTATTAGACATTACCAGCGATGCCACACAGCTACGCAATGTAGTGTTGGACGAACTTTCTGCATCTGCAGGCAAGGCTAAGCAGTCACGAATACAGGTGCACTTGGACCGACATTCGCCTCAGCCGAGCACAATTACTGCTACAGATACGGAACTCGATATACGAACTAATAAACGTACCAGATCCCCTATCTTCACCGATCTCAAGTCCAATTCTAAACGGAATGAATAAGCTATTTCGCGTGAAGATGCTAACAAGGGCGTGACATGCGCCTCTGTGGTGCGCTCAACACCATAGGTCAGTTGAGGGTACTACAGTAGAACTGCCGTTCTATATTCTCAGCATCAACCGACTTACATTACTTTTGCAATAATTTTAATCTTGATAATATAATTCTCCAAGAAACTTGGCTCACACCAGATAAAAATTTCCATCTTGTAGGTTTTCGTTCTTTTCGATTAGATCGCCAATCACGTGGTGGTCGTTTAATGATCCTTGTATCAGGTAAATTATGCCATAGGGCGAAAATTTCTTTCAGAATGTTAGACCTAGATTGTGAAATATTAGCATTAGACTTCTGTCTCCCCGGATACTATCCTTTTTCAATTGTAAATTGTTACTTCCTCTCCGGTGTGCAAAGTACGCGTTATCTTGACAGCGTTTTGGTAGCATGTAGAAAGGAAATTGTACTCACAGGAGACTTTCATTCACATCATTTGTCTTGGGGTATAGGGACCGATTCTTGTGGCAGGCGACTATGAGAATGGACTATAGATCACAAGCTCTCCTGTCTGAATAAAGGTCATGTAATATTTGTCCGAGGTCAAACTAGCTCAGTATTAGATTTAACGTTTTGCTCCAATGCAATCAAGGTTTTGTCATGGGCTGTTCTGGATCCGGCAACTAACAGCGATCATCTTCCATTAGTTTTTGACATTACTTGTCCAACAATAACTTTAGATCAGCCAAAACGCACATACATCAATCATAGCAAATTTCAAACCTGCCTCCATTCTGCCATTTTCAAGCTTAGAAATGCCAGTACTAAGGAGGATGCATCTACGATTGGTTCAATGCTGGAGGGATCTAGAAAAAATTCTGAATTTTCTATTCCATCCAATAAACGATCCTCCTCTCGTTGGTGGAATGATGAGTGTACGCGCGATTATCGAAGACGAAAAGCCGCTTAGAAAAAGCTTCTTCTTAATCAGAGCCCAACAAACTGGAAGGACTATCAATTCCTTGCTGGCGTATTTAAGTGTACAGTGAACCGCGCGAAAGAAAAATACGACAGTAGAAATTTTGATTATCTTTCGAAATCTAAAAATAAGCGGGCTTTTTTCGCTTATCTTCGGACAAGAAAAGTACTGCCAGCACCTCTAACGTTACAGTCATGTATCTTGACGCCGGAAGAAATGAACATCTCTCTAGAAGACATAGCGCAAGGTTTAGAATGCCGCTTCACTGCTAATTTTTTGGCTATTCAGTCCGTTCGGGTAAACTTGCATGAATTTCCAGAAATTTCTTTAGCTGAATTGAGTCAGACAGTATTATGCTTACCGAGGACGGCTCCCGGACCAGATGGGATTACGAACTCTATGTTGAAATGTTTACTCCAGGAATCGCCTAATCTTTTGCTAGAACTAGTGAATTATTCGTTAGGGAACGCATGGATACCTCCAGAATGGAAACTTGCCAAAATTGTATTGTTGCAAAAAAATGAAAATGATGCATACACGTTGGATAACATAAGGCCGATCGCACTGACATGAAACTTAGTGAAATTGGTTGAGAGAATCATCAATATACGAAATAATGAACTTATTACCATGAGGTCAATTCTTAGTCCTTGCCAAATTGGGTTCAGGGCTGGTTGTTGAATTTGGGATGCCCACATTGATTTAGAGAGTCGGCTTCAATTAGTTTGCCTACATAAAAAATATGCAGCTTTAGTTACTTTACACATCGCTAAAGCATATGATACCGTAGAGCACTGTATTTTGATAGATCGATTAGAATACCTTGATTTTCCATCATACATAGTAGCGTGGGTTCACAATTTTCTTGCAGACAGGAAATTTTATTGTTTTAAAGATGGGTTTTCATCATCTACTCATACCCAACCGAGGGGAGTACCGCAAGGCTCGGTGCTTTCCCCGGTGCTATTTAATTTACTAATGAGCACCATTCCACGTAAACAGGATATAACAACTTATGTTTATGCAGATGATATCGCATTTTTTGCAATGGCAGATAACATTCAGACCTTATATGAACGGCTGCAGACATACCTTAATAGCCCCGCCGCGGTGGTCTAGTGGCTAAGGCACTCGGCTGCTGACCCGCAGGGCGCGGGTTCGAATCCTGGCTGCGGCGGCTGCATTTCCGATGGAGGCGGAAATGTTGTAGGCCCGTGTGCTCAGATTTGGGTGCACGTTAAAGAACCCCAGGTGGTCTAAATTTCCGGAGCCCTCCACTACGGCGTCTCTCATAATCATAGAGTGGTTTTGGGACGTTAAACCCCACATATCAATCAATCAGACTTACCTTAATATATTGGAGAGCTGGCTCGATGGCAACAGCTTTTTACTTAATCCGAGTAAATGTGCCCTCCTTGTTTTCCCGCTGCAATACCCTGTGAACATCTCTCTGTCTTACCATCATGAGGATATACCACAGGTGGAATCTGTTAAATACATTGGAGTAATTTATCACACATCGCTTAACTGGCGACCTCATATCGAATATATCACCGGAAAGGGTGTGAAGGCCATTGGCATATTACATAGGCGAAGCAATCACCGCATAGGTATGAGAAGAGACACATTGGTAATGATATATCGCATGTACATTCGTCCCATTTTGGAATTTGGTTGTGTACTTTTCTCTGGAGTTCCAGCTTACAAGTTGCGGCCTCTAATTCTTCTGGAAAGAGAAGCTTTGCGTTTATGCCTTGGCCTTCCCAAAACAGTTGCCAACAATGTGTTGTATCTCGAATCGCGGGTCCCTCCGCTTTTTCGTAGAATTCGCCTTCTGACTGTTCAGACATTCTTAAGAATTCATGAATCACCATTACGACATTCAGAAACGGCCTTTATTTCCACCCCGGAATCATTTTTCGCTGCTAGATGGCCGCGATTTCACACGCCACAAATTATATTTGTACAAAATTTACTGGAGCCTCTAAACGTACGTATATACGACATCATGCCGAGTCGTGATAATTTAGCCCCGGCGGAAATTCGATTCGACGACAATTTTCCTAATAATGCCAAATTACTTCCCCATATTATTTTGGATGGTTTACTACAAGATCACCTGCGCCGTATTACAACGAACGTTATTATTGCTACAGACGCATCGCAATACGACGAAAAGTCAGGGGTTGGTATTTTCAGTCCGATTTTAAATTGTATTTATTTCCTTCGACTACCCGATTTCATACCTGTTTTTGTGGCTGTGTTTCTGGCAGTAGTGCTCGCCTTACGCAAGTTAGATACAGCAATTACATCAGCTGTCATAATAACAGATTCCTTATCTCTCTGTGCGGCACTTTCTGTTGGTGCTGATAATCACGTAACAAAGGCGTTCCGTGCAATAGTACCTGCGCATTTGAGAAAAGTACGATTATTTTGGGTGCCTGGACATAAAGGTTTGTTTCTAGATGAAATAGCCGATTCCTTAGCTAAGTCGTCAATCAGCCAACCAATTCTACCACTCTGTCCATCATCCGCTTATGTGAGTGCTGCTCGATTACGCAGACGTACGCTTATGCAAGTCTTTAAAGATTCAGCACTAACAAACTTTACAGAATATCGCCATTTATTATATCCCCGGCGAAGAGACTTTTGCCGCACTCGAAAACAAGAAGTAGCTATCACAAGGCTGCGTTGCCGAGTACCAAATCTAAATTTCTATAAACACAGGTGTGCTCAGGCACCTTCGCCACTGTGTGCATTCTGTGATGAACTGGAAACAATAGACCATTTCTTTTTGACCCGCAGGCGGTTTAACACATTACGAAAAACCCTATTAGAAATACCTTTAGGTGGTATTGGTATGGACTTATCTCTGCCTGTCATTTTGTCTTTTGGAGCTTCCATTTCTGGTTTCTCTAATGCGACAGTATGCGCGGCCGTCCGGGACTATATTGATGAAACTAATAGGTTGACTAATTAACCAGTTTCATTATCCTAACAGGTTCACATAAATATATACGTATAAAATCAGATTATTGCTCTATTATAAGAATAAATTCGTTTATGTAAATATTTGTACGCATTACATTTAGCACCACACTTTCCTAGGCTATCGGTAATCTTTCTGTTAAACCTCCATCATTCCAAATCTGAACAGTAAATGTTGAAACCACTCGATTCTTGGCCAATCCCCCACAGTGGGTATGCACCACTAACAATAGGAGAACAACAACAACAACAACAACAACAACAACAACAACAACAACAAACCAAACAACAACAACAACAACAACACCAGGTGGCATTACTCCTCCTCCCAAGAGAGCATCGACCCGATGCTCAAGAAAAGTGTGCACAGTAGTGGGTCAAAGTAGGCAACATAAACAAACATTAAACAAAGTAGTGCACGAGAGAAAATGCGTCCTGGGCCCGGCAATCGGAAATAAAGGGCATTCACTGTTCACATGAAGAGTTCACTGGCACACGGAGAAAATTCGCATCACCGCGTAAATATGGTTTTAGGCGGACGACGTGTACAGTCTCTTGGCGTGGTAACCTGCGCTGGGATGATGGTGAGCCTTCGTCTAGAACCACTCCGTAGTTGACGTCGCTCACACGTCTGAGTACTTTGTAAAGTCCAAAGTACTTCCCCAAGAGTTTCTCACTGAGACCTCGCCGCCTAAAGGGTGTCCAAACCCAAACTTGGTCACCAGATTCATAAATAACTTCTCAATGGTGGATGTTGTACCACTGTGCATCTGCGCACTGTTGAGTTCCGATGTGCACATAGGCCAGTTGACGCGCTTCCTCAGCGTGTTGAATGTACTCATTGATGTCGGGGGCTAATTGGTCGAGCTCGTAGATGTCCTCATACGGAATCATGGCGTCTAGCAAGGTTCTGAAATCTAGACCATAAATGAGCCGAAATGGCGTGAAGCATGTAGCTTCCTGCATGGCAGTGTTGTACGCAAATGTTACGTACGGCAGGATGGCGTCCCACGCTTTGTGCTGCACATCCACGTATATTGGGATCATTTCGGCTAGCGTTTTGTTTCTGTTAAACTTTCTGTTAAACTATTACTCTGAGGGAGATACGCAGTGGTCTTTCGATGGGTTGTATATTTCAACCGGAAGATATCACACAAGAGCTTCGCTGTTAATGATGTCCCTCGATCAGTGATGACACATGACGGGGCGCCATGCCGTAGCACAATTTGATGCATAAAAAACTAGCGACTTCAGCTGCCGCGGCCCCTCATGGCAATGGCTTTGTCTTAGCGTAACGCGTCAAGTAATTGTTTTGGTTTGGTTTGGTTTGCTTTATTCAAGGCAAAATTGAACAAGATTGCCTTGGGGGACAAGACTAAAGGCTAAGTAAAAGCCTGACTTGGTCGTGCCACCCTTGCAACAAAGCAGAAACATACCGCAAGTACAGTACTTAGAAAATTACAACATCACGTGTTATCTTGCACGGGTACCATAGTCGAACAGGAACTGCCAGAAGTGTGAATAAAAGAATAGAAATATAAACAGTCCTTATTCGAGTGGTGGCAAATACATACAAATGCATGTTTTCTATCAAAGAAATTAACAAGAGACTTCTTGACAAGGAAATCGAGTTGCTCTACAAGACAAATTAGAGTATATTAAACAACAGGCAAAAGGACAATAATGAACAATGTGCAACGAATACAAAAACATCATTAACTACAAATTTCAAAAATCAAGAAAAGCATCGCTTTCATCCACTAGGAACTCTTTCGTTATTTTAATAAATGATCTAGCTGAAATTCCGTCTTCCAGTAAATGTAATATAGTTGGGTGTTTGTTTAGAATGTTTGGAATTTGTGACGCTAGTCGTTGGTCACCGTAGTTCGTGCGTGATCTATATGTGTATATTATGGTTGCGACAATAATTCATTAGTTGCCGGAAGAAAACAAAGGAAACGGGCCTAGGAGGCTCCTTCCCACTTCATCAAACGGTGTACGTGGTGAATCAATCGGTTGTAGATGGCCTGCAGGCTTGAAAGGTGGTGTCTTGCGACGTTGGCATTCACGACATCCCTTCATGTAGCGTTTGACACAGGCAGACATTTTAGGCCAGTACTAGTGTTGTCGCACCCGATCTATAGTTCTCGAGTAGCCCAGATAGCCGTATGTGGGCTCGTGATGGCAAGCTAATAAGACGTCATCACGGAGGGCTTCAGGCACGACGAGAAGATGCGATCTGTCACCAGCACCAGTGTTCTTTTTGTATAAGACGCCATTTCGTAGGCAAAATATAGCAACGTTCGCGACATCGGACGAGGAATGGTCGTGGTGCCACCTTCTAAGTGATCTATATTTATTCTTAGATCGGCGTCATTTTGTTGATGAGACATCAGATCCGGCCCACTCAGAGTTGCAACGAAGGCGCCGTCCTCTTCTGCGCTTGTACTGGCGGATTGCAGAGGTGCTCGTGATTGCGCATCGGCATCTTCGTGCTTTTTGCCTGACTTGTACACGATGTTGACATCAAATTCCTGTAGGCGCAGACGCCATCGTGCAAATCGTCCTGAAGGGTCTCGTAGATTGGTAAACCAGCCCAAAGCATGATGATCAGTAACCACTTTAAATGGTCTTTCGTAGAGATATGACCTAAACTTTGTAATTGCCAAAATGACCGCGAGACATTCTTTCTCTGATGTAGAATAGTTAGATTCTGCGCGAGACAGTGTGCGACTTGCGTAGGCTATTAACCGTTCAATAGCTCCAAGACCAATGTTCAAATAGCTCCAAAACCTATATTGCTGGCATCAGTGCGTACTTCTGTGTCAGCATCTTAATCGAAGTGTCCGAGCACGGGAGGGGAAGATAGCCAGTGCTGTAGTTCCGCAAAGGCTGTCTGCTGTTCGTCAGCCCAGGCAAATGGTGTGTCATCAGCGTGAGGCGTAATAGTGGCTCCGCGATGTTGGAAAAATTTTCAACAAAGCGCCGGTAATAAGCGCACAGACCCAGAAATCGTCTACGACATTTCTTGTCGGTTGGAGTTGGAAAAGCGGCGACGGCAGCAGTTTTGTCAGGATCAGGCCGAACACCAACGGCGCTCACGACGTGGCCAAGAAACTTAAATTCTTCATAGCCGAAATGACATTTCTCAGGCTTGAGTGTGAGATTGGCCGATCTAATGGCTTCGAGCACATTCCGAAGGCGACGAAGATGCTCGTCAAACGTTTCTTAGAACCCAACGACGTCATCGAGGCAGACGAGACAGCTTTACCACTTGAGGTCTGCCAAGACGGTGTGCATCATTCGCTGGAATGTGGCTGGAGCAGAACAGAGGCCGAAAGGGAACCCTTTGAATTCATGAAGGCCATCCGGCGTTACAAAAGAGGTCTTTTCCCGGTCACGTTCATCGACCTCTATCTGCCAATAACCACTCTTCAAGTCGACGGACGAAACATACTTCGCGCGGCAAAGCCTGTCCCGAGAATCATCCACTCTGGGCAACGGGTACACGTCTTTTTTTTGTGACATTGTTCAACTTCCTGTAGTCAACACAAAAGCGAAGCGTGCCATCTTTCTTTTTCACAAAAACGACTAGTGATGACCCAGGGCTGCTTGAAGGCTGTATCACGCCATCCTGAAGCATTTCCTTAACCTGCGTTTGAATCGCGTGCTGTTAGGTTGGAGAAACACGATAAGGCTGCTGCCGTATGGGATGCGCGTCGTCGTAGGTGATAATACGGTGTTTTGTAATCGTTGTTTGCACAGCATGTGTGGAATTCCAGCAACAGCTTGCTCAAACGCTGCTTGTTCGCTTCAAAAAGCGTTGGATTGATGTTGATGCTACGGAAAGGCGCTTCAGCAGTGCCGATGGTCTCGGAAGCAAAACACTCGGTGACATTGGTGACTGGGTCGGCGTAGGCGATGACAGTTCCAGGAAAAAGATGCCGGTGCTCGTAGCTGAAGTTTGTGACAAAAACGTCGCAGTGATCATCACGAAGATCAAAGGGCTTCTCGCTATGCAGACACCCTGAGACAGCAAAAGCGAGTGATTGCTTTCTACGACTGCTTCACCGTGCATCGCTCCGTCCCACGCCACCTGAACCACAACAGTTGCACGGGGTGGTAACGTGACAGCGTCGTCGATAACGCGAAGAGGCACTCGGGAGTGGCTGGGGTCGGCGTAAGCTGTTGTGGCGTTTGTGGTCGCGAAAGTGACTAGACGTCGTCGAATGTCAATAATAGCACCATGCTCCCTGAGAAAATCTATGCCAATGACCAGGTCTCGAGAGCACTGTTGGAGAACGCTAAAACTGGCAACAAACGTACAACCACGGAGTTGCAATCTTGCCGTGCACATACCGAGTGGCGTGACGATATGCCCGCGAGCTGTACGAATTGGCGTGCGGTTCCAAGGAGTCGTTACTTTCCTCAGAAGGGTGGCCAGTTTTTCGCTAATTATGGAATAGTCCGCACCAGTGTCCACTAAAGCGCTTACTTCGCAACTACCTACCAGAACAGGAATATCTAAGGAAACTCTTCCGCAATCAGCCGGTGATGTCGTTGTCGATAACTTCGTTGTCGATACCTTGTCGTTGTCGATACCGTTGTCGATACCTTGTCGAGGCCCCTTATCAACGTGGTACCTTCAGTCCGCGTTGATAGGGGGCCTCGAGCATGACCAGTCTGAGTGGCCTTGCCCCCGAAGGTCGCTGTGGATAGTTTTCCCGACGCGGGCTAGGTGACCGGCCCTGCACTACGCCCGAATAGGTGTGATGATTCGGCGAGAACCACCGCGGTAATGGAGAACGTGAGTGGTGCCGAGATGTCGATCTGCGCTGCTCGGAAACGTAGTCCGCAATTTCCGGAGGCCGCTGGCCGAACCTAGGAGGTGGGAAGTGGGCCGGAAAGCCACGATGTCCCAGCTCTCGATAAGTGCACTGTCGGTTGATGTGCCCAGGTTCGCCACAGTGATAGCAAAGAGGACGTCGATCAGAAGCCCGCCACACGTCTGATTTTCGTGGAATCGGTCGGCGGCCGCGGAGGTATGGGCCCACTTGGACTACCTGAGGCATAGCTGGGGCCGTGGTATGAGGCGGAGTGAAATGTGGTGCAGGTTGGCGCAGAGTTTGGTCTACCGGAAGCATGGCAGGGGCCACGATGGGAGGTGGAGCCAAAGGTGGTGCTGGCTGGAGCAGAGTTTGCGCATACGACATTCGAGGGAAGTCATTTAGAGGCCGTGGCTCTGTCTGACAGGATGGTTCTCGTAGTGCGTGCTGAACTTCATCTCGGACGATGCCGGACAAAGAACTGACAGTGGGGGCCGAGGGTTTTGAAAACTTCTGCAGTTCTTCGCGGATTACAGAGCGTATGAGCAATCGGAAGCAGTCGACGTGGCCCCCAAGAGCGCCCATGTAGTCCGTAGTATAGGCAAAGTTCACTTGTCGCTCGTACGTCTGTGTCCGTTGCCGAAGCACGCTTTCAATTAGGATGGCTTCAACAAAAAACTCTGACGTAGTTTTTGGGGGAGGGGCTACGTACAAGACCACCGAACAACTGCTCCTTTAGTCCACGCATCAGGTATCGCACCTTCTTCTCTTCTGGCATGTGAGGGTCGGCTCGTCAAAAAAGAAGCGTCATGTCCTCAACGTACATTGCTACGCCTTCATTTGGCATATGCATACTGCACTGGAGTTCACGTTAAGCTCGTTCTTGGCGATTGGGAGTTGCATACGTTTCGAGAAGCCGGCGTTTGAAAGCCACCCGTGACGTAAACAGAGCTGCCCTGTTTTCGTACCAAACACGCGCCCCGTCATTCAAACTGAAGTAGACATGTCGGAGCTTGTCTGTGTCATTCCGCATGTTATGAGCGGCAACGAAGTCATAGTGGACTAGCCAATCCTCAACATCCTCATGGACAGCACCAAGAAAGGGATTCGGCGTTCGTGGTTTGAACAGTGCATTGGCGTTGCGCCTTCCATACCGGCTGGGTTCGAGCCACTTGGGACGGCGCTGTCTGGGATAGTTGGGGCCGTCATCCTCTCTGACAGAAGTCTGAACTCGGGGTCCAGTCCACAGATCCTTCAGCTAGCACGGTGAACAGGCGTAACCACCGGTATGGTGCTGGAGCTTCTTGTACTGGAAGGGGTTCGGTGCATAGGGTACTCAGCCCCTCCCCTCCACCAGTTGTCACACGCTAGAAGCACGAAGAAACGTACAAGGAGACATGACTGTCAAAATCTGAGACACAAAGAAGGACGTCTCCACTGGCACGGGTTGCTAGTCTTCGTCTTCTTCATTCACTGGTACGGAACTGGCTCACTGTTCGCTGGCACAGAACAACAGGTGGCAATATGTACTGACAGATGAAACAGTGTCGTGGCACATATGATAAGACCTAGTAGTGAACCAAAATAACAAAATAAATAAAATATCTATGTATGTCAGCCCCACCTTACCGACGGCCACTGTGCCTTAAAGCAATTATGGTGTCTGCGACTGTCCAAAAACGCTAACTCCTCATCAGACAGAACAATTGATGGTTTTCGCACGCAAGTCAAGTGTTCACGCGTATCTATGCGGCTTCAGTTATTGTCCTTTTGCATCCTTGTACGCTCATCTTTGTGTTTGTTAGGTACAGCCGCGGGCAAATTTTTGTCAAGCATGCAAGGAGCCGGTTTTCGCTCTGTGGGGTGAAACATCGAGGCAGTTTAGGGCTCTGAAGTGCTGTACCAAAAGCATGTACGGCCTAGCTGTCAGGCTGACCACATCAGAGCCCAAAACTGCCTCGAGGTTTTGCCCCGTGGAGTGAAAACCACCTCCTCGCACGCACTATACAGACGTGGCCGCGGCTGTACGACTGTGTTGTCAAACTGAACTTCACAGCCGCATCTAGTGACGTGATGGACCAGAAAACCATCGCTGCCGCTACGAAAATTGCAGGCATGCTCAAGCAATCTGTCATTGAGGCATCGTCCAGTTTGTCCAACATAACAGGCACCCAACGAAAGCATGATCGTGTAAACAACGTTGCTTATGCGGTTGACAAAACGGTTTCTGTGCTTTGTTTTGCTCAGCCGTTTCTTGTGTGTAGCGGTGCTTGTTCATGTCTATCTTCTCCACGTCTACGTAGTGCGCTCTTATTTAAAACAATTAGGTTAGGAACTGCAAGCAGCTCGAAACTTGCAGCGCACACCTCAAGCAAAAAGCACGCACGAAATTAGCATACACAAGACGAGTGCGGACTAAGAACTGTTACAGCTCGACACTTGAAGCACGCTGTTCAAGCAAAAAGAAAGACGCATGAAACGAGCGCAAAGGTACACAGGACAAGCGTGAAAAGTGTCACAATTCTTTCTGCGTCGTGTGTCAGCAAACGTGCCAAGCTAAATGCGTCGTAGGCCCGTGTGCTCAGATTTGGGTGCTCGTTAAAGAACCCCAGGTGGTCTAAATTTCCGGAGCCCTCCACTACGGCGTCTCTCATAATCATATAGTGGTTTTGGGACGTTAAGCCCACATATCAATCAAATCAATCAATCAGCTAAATGCGTCATGAAACGCTGGCTGCACGTGTCACCACACCACGCACTGGAAAAAGAAAGGTGGCGGTTTTTTGAAGGAGCAGCACGAGGCGAGACGCAAGAGAAGTTGACGAGGTTGTCACTAGCGAGCTTACAACATTTGTGTATTTAGTTGACGGGCACAAGTTAGCCATTAATAAATAGCTGTTTTAGCTTCCAGCGCTGTATTTGATCATTACAATATATTCACGGAGTGAATGATCACGAGTGGGGCGAAGCATCCATCCACCCATCTGCCTGCCTGCCTGCCTGCCTGCCTGTCCTGTCCTGTCTGTCTGTCTGTCTGTCTGTCTGTCTGTCTGTCTGTCTGTCTGTCTGTCTGTCTGTCTGTCTGTCTGTCTGTCCATCCATGTGCTCGAATTCGGGTGGTCAACTTTTCCCCAGGTGGTGAACATTTCCCGAACCCCCACTACGAAGTCTTTCATAGTCATAGGATAGTTTTGGTATGTTAAACCCCACATATCAATCAATCAATCCTCTTTATTCGTCAGCTATACTGTACCCACTAACGCCAAATAGTGATATTATTTCCGAGGACATACAAACAACGCCATCTAGTGAGAAATTCACAAACAAGAAGTGGCTATATACATACTACATACAAACGGAGGAGGGAACGACCCACGCTTTAAGTGCTTTCACCCGTAAAAAATCAAGAAAACAAAAGGTCAGACTTTCGATGACTTCCACGTGCACGCTTTTGTCGACATTTGAAGAGCGTCATTACGACAACGAGACTCGTAGACTAAACAGCTGGAGCTCACTGGAGCAATCTACCGGAAAGATAAAAGGTTGTGGCTGTCATTTTGTCTTGTTTTGGTGGCTAAGTGGTTGCACTATCAGCTTGAGAAGTGGAGTTCAGGCGGCGTTTATTCTTTGCACAATGATGTTTCTATTGCAGTGTCTTGAATCAAAGATACATGATTCATTATTTAAGATATGGGAAATACAGATACATACACTTGTTTTGCGAGATGTGTCGTGATACAGACACAATATGCTCAAGGAGTATCTAAGGTAGTATCTGATATACCTGTATCTTCGATACAACCTAGCCCTATCTAGGAATGCATAGCAGCAAAACGCAGTCTACTACCTATAAATGGGTGTCCTACTGCATGCGCGCTCTTCATTAGTACGACGTGCTTTCTGAAGGTTTCCGATGGAGCCACGACATTGTGAAGTGCTCCCACGCACTAAGCGTAACTGGTGGCGTAAAGTGGTACATGTCATTATGAAGGAAAGTATCTTGTTTGAAGCATCAATGAATAATGAAATACTCGTTAGTCGCCATGAAACAAAGAACTAGGCTCAACTTGCGTTGCCGTTTTCGCGCATTGATGTTAACCGCACACAACTATGAGTTACAGACCGGAAAGGAAACAAAGGCAAAATGTGTGTTAAAAGGGCCCGGCAACACTTTTTGAGCATGGTCACAAAACGCTGCCGATAGGTAGCAGGGACTCCCGAGAACACGCGAGCTAAATATTGTAGCACGGCACACGGCCTGGAATTCACATAAATTGTTAAAGTCGGCTAAAATGACTTTTTCTTCCCTCGACAAATGGCGGAAAACATCCAGAAATCACTCGTAGAAGGCTATCTCTTAGCCATTGGCTGATTTGAAGATCGCACGGTCGTTACAGGGATCGCCGCGGGAGGCCGCGACTTGTCCACGCGTGCGTGTGCAATCACTCTGAAAAGCCGTGTATTTGAAGAAAAAAAAAACAGTGCTCAAGGTCGCGAGGTGCATGTGACGTGTTTTCTTTGTCCCTGCCATCCCTTTAGCTTAGCTTCCAGTGTTTTCATCGGGACGAAAGAAGAGAGAATGTGATTGCAACGTGCGGCAAGTCTTCATAACTCCACTCGTACTGAACGGATTCTTAAAGTTTTTGCGGTGTTGAATTTTAGAGACATTAAACTTTTTTTTGAAAATTCACTCTATGGGTCCTTAAACAGCGTTTCAGGGCCATTTCAGGGACAAAGTGGCACTGCGCACTCGTACAGTGGTGGCGCCACCAACATAGCGTACCAGGCTTACGACAAGGGAGATGAGGAAGTGAGGGTGATGAGGGAGAAAAGAGCCAGGGAAGACGAATATAGCCTAGCATACACGCATTTTGCCGTTTTCTTGCGCTTTCTGAGAACTACGGGCCTATGTGAATGCCTTAGACTTTTGTACCACCGTGGCGTACACGTCAGCCCCTATACTGACAATTTTATTGTGTCTTTGCCATCTCTTCCCCCCCTCTCATCTTTACAACCTCCTTTATTATTCCTTCAGCGTAGGGTATCCAACCGGGCATGTTCCTGGTCAACCTTCCTGCCTTCTTTGTTGCTGTTCTTCCTTCCATAGCAAGAGAGCGAAAAAGTGAGCGAAGTGAGGGTCTGGATGAAAGCAAAAGGTGGCCACTAGGTTCACTGTTTCCAGTCTTTGTAGTACTATGACGTATTCTCCTCCTCCGATTTTTTCTTCCGTATGTAAGCCTGATTTACACACATTCATTCTATAGCATAGGAACATTAGGTAATATTAAGCAATATACCTTTCCTTCGAAAGCGTTTTCTCGCTTTTATGGCCCTTCAACCCGTTCATCAAGTTCACTGCCCCGTACGCCCTGTTGTCACTTTCCGTGAGTGACGGTGAGGAACTAAATGTATTCGGACCCGCAAGAACTGGTGTGGGATTTCACACCGACTAAACGAAATAAAGGTTATTTCTTGAATTTCTAGAGGTTCGTAACCACATATTCTCCTGCACCATGGGTCATAACCACCACCATCATCATCATCATCATCATCACCCTGACTACGTCCACTGCAGGACAAAGGCCTCTCCCATGTTCCGCAAGTTAACCCGGTCCTGTGCTTGCTGCTGCCAATTTATACCCGCAAACTTCTTAATCTCATCTGCCCACCTAACCTTCTGTCTCCCCCTAACCCGCTTCCCTTCTCTGGGAATCCAGTTAGTTACCCTTAATTACTAGCGGTTATCCTGTCCACGCGCTACATGCCCTGCCCATGTCCATTTCTTCTTCTTTATTTCAACTATGCTATCCTTAACCCCCGTTTGTCCCCTAATCCACTCTGCTCTCTTCTTGTCTCTTAAGGTTACACCTACCATTTTTCTTTCCATTGCTCGCTGCGTCGTCCTCAATTTGAGCTGAACCCTCTTTGTAAGTCTCCAGGTTACTGCTCCGTAGCTAAGTACCGGCAAGATGCAGCTGTTATATACCTTCCTCTTGAGGGATAGTGGCAAAATACCTGTCATAATTAGAGAGTGCTTGCCGAATGTGCTCCACCCCATTCTTATTCTTCTAGTTACTTCAAACTCGTGGTTCGGCTCTGCGGTTATTACCTGCCCTAAGTAGACATAGTCTTTTACACCTTCAAGTGCACTATTACCTATCCCGAAGCGCTGCTCCTTTCCGAGGTTGTACATTACTTTGGTTTTCTGCAGATTAATTTTAAGACCCACCTTTCTGCTTTTCTTGTCTAACTCCGTAATCATGAGTTGCAATTCGTCCCCTGAGTTACTCAGCAATGCAATGTCATCGGCGAAGCGCAGGTTACTAAGGTATTCTCCATTAACTCTTATCCCTAACTGTTCCCAATCTGGGCTTCTGAAAACCTCGTGTAAGCACACGGTAAATAGCATTGGGGAGATTGTGTCCCCCTGACTTATACCCTTCTTGACTGCTATTGTGTTGCTTTCTTTATGAAGCACTATGGTAGCAGTTGATTCCCTGTAGATTTCTTCCAGAATGTTTATATATACTTCATCTACGCCCTGATTCCGCAGTGTCTACATGACAGCTGATATTTGTACTGAATGAAACGCCTTCTCGTAATCTATGAAGGCTATGTATAGTGGTTGGTTATATTCTGAGCATTTCTCTATTACCTGATTGATAGTATAAATGTGGGCGATTGTTCAGTAGCCTGTTCGAAATCCTGCTTGTTCCTTTGGTTGATTGAATTCTAATGTTTTCTTTACTCTGTTAGCAATTACCTTGGTAAATAGCTTGTATACTACAGAGAGCAAGCTGATCGGCCTGTAATTTTTCAAGTCCTTGTCATCTTTCCTATGTATTAAGATGATGTTAGCGTTCTTCCAAGACTCATGGTACTCTTCCCGTCAGGAGAAACCTCTTAAACAGGGTGGCTAGTTTTTCTAACACAATCTGTCCTCCATATTTCAGCAGATCTGATGTTACCTGATCCTCACCAGCAGCTTTGCCTCTTTGCATGCTCTAAAAAGCTTTTCTGACTTCTTCTATCATTACTGGTGGTGTGTCATCTGGGTTACTGCTAGTTCTTATAGTATTAAGGTCGTGGTTGTCTCGGCTACTGTAGAGATCTCTGTAAAACTCCTCCGCTATTTTAACTATCCTATCCATATTGGTAGTTATTTTGCCTTCTTTGTCCCTTAGTGCATACATCCGACTTCTGCCTATCCAAGGTTTCCTCTTCACTGCTTTGACGTTTCCTCCGTTTTTCAGAGCGTGTTCGATTCTCTCCATGTTATACCTTCTTACATCGCATACCTTACGTGTATTAATCAACTTCGAAAGGTCTGCCAGTTTTATTTTGTCTGTTGTACTTGACACTTTCATGTTTTGACGCCTCTTAATTATGTTCTTCGTTTCCTGGGAAAGCTTGCCAGTGTCCAGTCTAACTACCCTGCCTCCAACTTCCACTGCACACTCCGTAATGATACTCGTCAGATTATTATTCATTGTATCTACGCTAAGGCTGGTTGCCTCACTAAGAGCCGAGTACCTGTTCTGCAGCGACACTCTGAATTCCTGTACTTTCCCTCTCAGTGCTAGCTCATTGATTGGCTTCTTGCGTATCAGTTTCTGTCGGTCCTTCTTCAAGTCTAGGCGAATGCGAGACCGTACCATTCTATGGTCACTGCATCGTACCTTGCCAACCACTTCCACATCCTGCACGATTCCTGGGTGTGCGCTCATTATAAAGTCTATTTCGTTCTTATTTTCGCCGTTCGGGCTTCTCCATGTCCACTTGCGGTTTTCTCGTTTTCGGTAGAAAGGAATTCAAAATCCGTAAATTATTGCGTTCTGCGAATTCTACTAGTAGCACCATGGGTACCACTGCAGTAATCGGAGACAGCAGTAATCTTCTCTGCCTTTGAAGATATACTGGTCATTGAAAACCCATCACTGATACGTCTCGTGCTTTGCAATGCTATCACCCGGTAGTTAGTTTATCAAAGTGATCAAATTTTCGACAATACAAAAAAGCGCCGACGAAAGCCAGAGAGGTTCAGTTGGAGCTTGATGTGTCGTGTAATTCGGAAGCTATTTTACGGAACTGGCGGATACAAGAGCAGGGACACGCCCAACTGCCGGCATTTTGTCAGGTTTGGGAGCGGACCTGACGAACGGGTTGAGAACCACAGTGAACATTCCGCAGCGCTCAAATACTCGCCGACTGAATGAAAACATCAGACGATGTCAGAAGTTATTCGTTGAATTAAGAAAATACAACCCTGCAAACACAAATAAGAGAGGGTGCCTACAATTACAAAGCATAGACAGCCAGAGGTTAAACAGAACAAAAGAGCTATATTTCGGAGTGATTTAGGGTGTTTCATTAAAGAGCTATATCAGAGAGCAAAGCAGCCTTAACTATAGTCAACGAACACGCGCCATGCATTTGACCGAAAAAAAAGAACGTCATGGCAAGTTAAAAATAAATCGAAGCACGTGCCTCGCTTAATTGCTTCTTGAAACAAACTCTGTCTTTCATTCTCTTTTATTCGACCAGTTAAGGCTTTATACCTCAATCATGAATAGCGTTGGAGGCAATTTAAGCCCCACGTCTCCTGTTTTTCGGCGATTGCTTGGTTCACCACGTGCTTCACAAATACTTGGATAAATATGCATACATGTCATCCTGTTTTACAATACCTTGAATACAGTATAAAAGGAGGTATGCGCACTGCTATACTCTCACTAAATAGGAGCACCTTAACAGACATCCCACTGATATTCGAGAAGCCGATCGGTAAGCTAAAAGTGCACGACACTTGGGGGCTATATGGCATCGAAAAAAAAATGTTGATATTTGTTCTCCCGGCAGTTTCACTTCACATCACTTCACTTTATGTCCTTAAAGACCACCGAGGGGGTATTACATAAGGGGTGGGTTAACAAATAAAGTTCTGTTATTTTTCTATTGACACGGGTTTTCATTTCGAAAGACGTGCAGACAGTTGGTCGAAAAATGTTGATGGACAGGAAATGGCCACGACGTCGTGGGGAAGATCATTCCAGTCGTTTGCAGTTTGTACAAAAAAGGACATAGAAAAAGTGGTCGTTCTAATGCGTGGACGGGCAACTAAGTGGATGTCTAGTGCGGTGAGATATGCGGGCTGGTGGAACAATGTAGGGATGACGGAATGGGCTGTGAAAAATTTTCTGAAACAGGCAGAGGCTGGAAATGCGACGGCGAACGTCAAGGTTTGCTGCAAAACTAAGTCTATTCTGGAAGTATGCTTACATGTCTTGCCGTGATGAAGTTGTCAGCAATGGTACCTGTAGGAATATTTTAGGAACGCAAACCCATTCCTGGAAGAAGTACTGCATCATAATTCAAAGTGCAGACCAGCCGGGGTCCACCGCAGTTGTGGAGCTGTTACGGTGCACGTCTGCTGGTCGCGGGTTCGGTTTTAGCCGCGTAAGTTTCAATTAGATAGCGGTGATATAACAGAGGCCTGTGTACTGTGCAATGTCAGTGCACATTAAAGAACACCAGATGGACTAAATTTCTGGAGCCTTCCACTATCCCTTCGTGATCTTATCGTGGTTTTTGGAGGGGTGAATCCTAGATAGTACAACATTATTTTAATACGTACAGACCTAAAGGAAGAGAAAGAAAACTTTCACAACCTCCTCGCACTGGCATGCGGGTCGGCTTCTCCGAAGGAGTGGTGAAAAACACTTGTACGTCATGGCTAGGCAGAAATGCATTGATTTATCTTGTCTGTCTTAGCGTGCTAAAACCTGCCTGCAAGGGCTTGTCCTCAGCCGCTGTAACGTAAAACCTGACACGGTTGCAAAATAGATTTGCCGCTGCGTGCTAGGTGCATAATGCTAAAATGATGTGTTCCAAAGTGTCAGCCATTAGAAGGTGGCATAGAGCGGCGAATGCCCGACCGTTTGTCTCCCTTTTCACGCGCAACTCGACACGATGTCGCTGCCCCTCCCTTCACCAATAACTCTCTCTTTCTATTCCATTCTTGTGCCATTCCATTATTCAGTGTTTTACGGTCGAGGTGTCCTCACCTCAGCGACAGTCACCATCGACAGCTTCCTCCGTTTTCTCTTCCTATGAAGAATCACCATCTCTCTCACTGTGATGAACGCGAGTCGTGGCAGTGAGTGTCACACTTTAAAACGCCACCGTAAATATAACACAGAAGTTGTCATACATATGACACTGAAGTTTATTCAGCCTAGTTTCACCTAAACCGTCTCACGATCTTCTTGTCTTGTTGGCTTGACCACTGTTTCTTTAACAAGTACTTGTGAATGTCTCGGCTGAAGACGCCCAGTACCACATTGTACTATATAGGTTTTCGAATCATCTCGAATATAACTTTTGACAGGAGCTGGCTTTGTATTGAGCTGGCCGGATTTCATAATGAAGGCAGAGCCCTCAGGCAGCTACGATTGTCTAAAGTTCTTGTCGAAACGTTCGCTTGGCGATACAGTGTGTTTCTCATCTCTGCTGGGCCCGTCTGCGGTGTTCTAGTGGCTAAGCTACTCGGCTGCTGATTCGCAAGCCGCGGGATCGAATCCCGGCTGCGGCGGCTGCATTTCCCATGGAGATGGAAGTGTTGTAGGCCCATGTGCTCAGATTTGGGTGCACGTTAAAGAACCCCAGGTGGCCGAAATTTACGGAGCCCTCCACTACGACGTGCCTCATATTTATATGGTGGTTTCGGGACGATAAACCCCACAGATCAATCAATCAATCATCTCCGCTAGCCTCTGTATTCTGATCTTATATTTCTAACCTCAGATAGATGAGTACCACGCATTTATAGTTTAATTTACCTAATTAGATGTTTGCATGCTACACTCAAGCAACGAGTGATGGTAATTCACATGTTTCATTCTTAGACATAAACATCAGTAGTGGTCGAACAAAAATCGATCGAACTGCATTGGACGCATTGGACGTCATGGATGACTGATGTTGGCCTAAAACACCATGATAAAAAAAAACCGCGGCTTAGTGATGTGCAAAGATAACAGCTAGGTCACAATGAAGCCACGTCACACATTCATACGGAGATGAACTGGTATGATTAATAAATGCAAAGACAACTTATCACGTACTCCTGTTCCCACGTAACATTCGACTATTATTTTATAGTTATACTACTCAACAAGGCCCACTTTTGTGAAAGCTTCATTTAGGACCCGCAGAGGCAAAATATGTGATTGTCCAGAAATCCTAAAATAAATTGGCGTACAGGTGCGAATAAAATAAACTGGTGCAAAGTTGCAAGTTGACCAGAAATATCTAAATATAAGTATTATCAGCAGAACACTCAGGGAAATATTTCTAAAAAGGGGGCTTTATAGCTGTACTGCAAAACAAAGCACTGTCATTACAACTCGCTGAAAATGACTTGCGAACGAATAATGGCGGGTCATTGGCTTCATCACCGGAATGAGGTGGTGACCATTTTCATCGCTCTATTCGATTAAACAACGCAGCTTGAATCTGAGGTTTCATCACATAGCCTGACGAATTTTTTCTATTTTTTTCATGCAGGTTTATAAAAGACATGGGCCGAGGACTGGTAACTTTGTTTCTTGTTTGCTGCGGTAAGCTGATATTCTTTTTAGGTTATTTCTGTAACTTTTTAATTAAACAGAGTGGCCCCGCCGCGGTGGTTTAGTGGCTAAGCTACTCGGCTGCTGATTCGCAAGCCGCGGGATCGAATCCCGGCTGCGGCGGCTGCATTTCCGGTGGAGGCGGAAATGTACGCCCGTGTGCTTGAATTTGGGTGCACGTTAAGGAACCTCAGGTGGTCGAAATTTCCGGAGCCCTCCACTACAACGTCTCTCATAATCATATGGTGGTTTTGAAACGTTAAACCCCTCACATCAATGAATAAATTAAACAGAGTGCAAAAATTACACAAAAAAGTTCTTACTCATTTGATTGTTTGCTGCGCTTCATGAGTGCTACCTCAAGCATATTATTTCCTTGTTCGCTCTAACGGGTATGCACAGCAGACACTACATTCATAGAGGGGGGTCTCGTTCAGGCAGACTGGATGCCTCCGGGCAGTACGCGAGTGATTATTGGTCAACTGCCAACTCATGAGAAGATCAAACACTTCACGACTCCAGCAGGCAGAAAGGTAGCCTTCCACAGTAACCTTCATGTCTTTGGAGGCGCTAATACTAGCAAGTTTAAATGCTCATATACCCATATAACAGACGGAAAGATGACCAGACTTAGTTGCTCGAGCATTGGAAACGTTTTCCTACGGTCGCAGGTTTGGTCTCTGCAAACGACTATTTATCTTTTCGTCCAGAGACAGACAGACCTAAATTTCTGCATTCAAGTACCAAAGCCATCGTTCTTTAACTGAGCTTGATCTTGGATATTGCAGCCCTTGTTGCCCTGACGCTGGTCAACCTTACAGCAGCCCGATACGCTGAGACTGCGGAATCGGCTCGGATAGAATTCGAGCATACGCCAAGTGACGCTGAACGGGAAGCCATCAAGGCGCAGGTGAGATATTGGCAGCAGCTGGCCGATCACAAACCTGCCAGATAGACTGGTAATGATCGAGGAATCTCGAGCGTATGTTTTGTTCCTCCTTCACATCCAGCACGGAGCTGATCATGAACAACAGCGTTAATGGTAGTTAACGTGCACCTTTCGCACAACTGCCAAAGATTTATTTCTTGAAATGTCTGAGAATGTTGCATCCACAATAAACCTTTAACGCTACACAAAGCTCTATGTCCTGGTGTGTTATTTACGTGTTTTTACATGAAAAAAAATTTGGCCACTAATCTACGTGCTTCGCTGCAGATATCATCGAATGTGAATTGTATTTTGCTGGCCGTACTACATGAGTCCTGGTCCCATGCGTTGCCACCCGAGATGCTGTTCTCGTACCATTTCCGTACTGCCTGGTGGCAGCACATTTTGAGCGCAGCGTAAGCGTCGCATTTTGAGCGCAGCGTAAGCGTCGCATTTTGAGCGCAGCGTAAGGAACACTACTGTCCTAAATATGTATCTATAGAGTTTATAGTAAATGATCACACCGCCTAATACTTGTGCATTCACGTTGCGCCTCAGATACACGGAATATTTGCTTTTTGATCAAAAATGTTCACGTGTATCAAGGCGGCCACCAGCTAAAGGTGGTTGGGCGTTCAGCAAGTCTTTAACTTCGGCAGACTGGCTGAATTGTCTGACAGAGAGACAGAGAGACAGACAGACCAACATTTCTGTGTTCAACTGTCCCAAGAAAGGCCATCGACTTTGAAACATAACTATGTTGTTCATTCTCAATAAACGGTATCTCAAGCTCGATTTCCACTCAGAATACTACTGTGCGGAAGATAAAAAAGTTCGGCTGTGTCCGCACTGGCTGCAGCCAAGTTTCACAAAGCAATATATTTGGTGGGTTTGTTTTTATACAGCGCGGGATGACACCACAGTGAATTATGGAACATGAGACACACGAAGTGCTGTGTATCTTTTTGGCTTTTATGGCTGTGGTGTCGTTTCACGCTATAAATATTTTTAAAATTTATCCAGGCAGTCTCGCAAAGCAACCGGTGCAAAGGAGGAACAACATTATGCTCGTGGTTCTGTGCGATGCAATACGTGTTATAGCGGCATACGAGCAAAAAGTAGTAAGTATCCAGATAACAACTGTGAGGTGTAAAGAGAAATGCGAGAAAGAAAAAATAACGAAGTTGATGAACCGGCTCAAGGCACTACACGACGTAATCCGTGTAAGAAGTAGTGGAATTGAAATGATGACATCACTTCAGAGATACCACATGAAGATATGATTGGTTCAGTATCGTACTAGAAAGCCATTGAGTGCCTTCTAAACAAAATGTAGAGTGCGCTTCCAGACAAGCTGAAGCGCATTATTAAAATACAATATGTTTGCTCTTCTAATCATTTCTATCACTGTACGTGTTCTCGTCACCGTTTATATATAGATCTGTTTTTTCCAATAAAGTCCTAGTTGTTAGCGTCTGCTGTGTCCAGGTTGTCTTCCTCTTGTACTTCAATTTTTCGCGTATATTCTGCAGTTGGCAGAATATATAGATAGCGTCTATTTCTGCAGTTTGCAGAAAGGAAAGCTGCACCGGAGTTTTGAATGTAAGCGAGGTGTCCATTTTTCTGGAGGAAGATGAACAGCCGTACGTGCTGCTGACACAAATGTTGAGGTACCGTAACAATTGTATCACATGAGTAGCTTCTTCACTTTTGAGCAGATCGTCTGCGTGAATCGCGGCACTCACTGTCCCCGAAATCAGAGCAAGAAAAATCAAGAGGGACAAACACGAGCCGCACGTGTGACTCCGGTGAGCGATTGAGAAGAAAGAAGTGTGGTGGGGAGGAATACACAACAAACGCAAACCATCCATCTCAATTATACACTTCACACGGGTTTAACTGGCAGCTAATACAGTAAAGCTCGTTTGAGAACTAAGTTTAAAATTTTCAAAACGCAATGTTAAACACTCTACAAATTATTATTCTCTCGTTTTACTTTCTTGATTGCAACAGTAAAAGGGCCCACACTCTTAAAAAAAAGTTAGTAAAAATGTAGCAGCTGCAGGTAAATATGTAGTAACTGCAGCGGTTATCACCTTTCTTGGACCGTTGCCACCCTTTTGCCACCCGTTTACAAGCTATGTTAGGAAACAGTTACTACCTGCAACCGTTAGTAACTTTTTGCGACCTGTTTACTACCTACATTAGTAAACAGTTAGAAACTGGAATGAAAGAGATCGTAACTGCAGCCGTTACTACCTTTCTTGCCCTGTTACTACCATTTTGCTACCCGGCTGTGGACTATCTAATCCAAAATAGTGTGTGATTCCTCTTCTGATAATTTATGAGAAGAATTGTCTCGACGTATATTATTAAACAGAAAAATGACGCAGAAGATAAAGAGAATCTATTTTGTTTTAAATTACGCAACGGAGATATGTAAACGTCATTCTGATATTGTCGAAATAAAAAAGTACAAGTTAACGAACCATAAGCAAGCGCTACACGTGTTGTAATAAACAATTACAAAAAACTTAGTAAATTGCAGCAAATATTAACAAGATCGGTGAAATAAAATACTCAGACGGTCACAATCAGCCCCGATGACGGTCACAAATAATTCACTGCACCGTCTTCAAATATTATCATTGTTTTGGTGCGTCAAACCCCAAAAACGATTATTACCTTTTAAACGCTGATATATTAGCCGTGTCAAGCATTCAAATGCACTGAGAATAAGTTTGGTACCTTGTTTCGGCTACTGTATATAATGATTTTGTGGCCATTTCATAATAAATAAATATGACATATTATTTTATAAGTAAGCCTGATTAAACGTCTTGTGCCACGTCACCAAACACAGGTAACCAGGTCGTGTACTATAGTGCTATAGATTAAAATTTGTTGTCATTTGTTCCTAAACGCTAATGCTCCCCTGTGTCAAACATGCCCCTGCAAAGTAGGGGCTACATATACTCCACGATTACTGCATACTACATGTATGCGTAAAAAACAGTAAGCATGTTAGGGGTACCTTTTATTCGCGGTCATGGCACACCACGCTTCATTACCTGAAGTTGTCTAGTATTGAGACATTCATGAACATAAGCAGTGGAGAAATAATATGTCAAAATGAACGAACAAGGAAGGTAGTATCGGTTACTACTTGTTTTCTTGCAACCTTTAAAACTTCCTACTACCCATGGGTGATAATGGCTACGGTAGTAACAGTTACTAAATGCTGGTAGTAACAGCAAAGGTAGTAGCTGTTACCTCCCTCACCGTTACTAACTGCGCTTACTACCAGGGTTTAACATATGTGACAAACCGTCACTACTCCGAAGTTAGCAAGTATACTACCACCATTTATCTGAGAGTGCAGGCGCCTTTTCACCCGTTCGGTGGTCGTAAACTCGTCATGGTTCCTCCACATTAGCTCCTGCACGTGCAACTCTCGGCTTGCTGAAAAATAGAAAAAAAAAAGACCAGCCAGACAAGTGAGATTTTGATCATTACACACCTCACTCCTCCCCCCACGTGGGTCGACAGCACCACGGTCAACAGCCTGAGGCGAAAAAGGGCCCAATCTTTGAAAGACGTGGCTATTCTGCAATATCTTCGTGTATAACTGCTACCACGATGCGTCCAATCCAGATGTTTACTACACTTTTATTAAAGAATAATAAAACATTCTGCAGATCCCACGCACCTGGGAATCGACGTTATACGAAGCAGTCGGAGGTAAGGTGACCGTGTTGCAATTTTATTGAGCGACACGTCACGAAATGACGCTAAGTATATGTATAAATATTGCTCGCACAGACGTTTGTTGAAGAGTTGCAGATGTTTATATAACCAGTTGTTTGCACTTGCGCAACGATGCCAACTGAAAAATACGTATTAGCAACACGAGAAGCTGATATGAAGCGCTGATGCTCGCGGGGATCCTGAACACTGCCACATAAATGAACTTCAGCGCATGGCAAGTGACCACAATTGACGTTAACCCGACGTGACGGATATACAAAAGGAGCACATGTGTAATGTTTATAAAATTGGGTAGGCAGCATTGCAAGCACTGTTGAAGTTTCATGAACATTAACGTCTAACGCAGGTTCTCGGAACTACTTTTCAAAAAGTAGTTCCGAGAACCTGCGTAGCTCTGTGGTAAAATGCTTCATTGCCACGCAGAACGCTTGGGTTGGATTTCAGCTGGGACCCTGACATTTTTTTCTTTGCATTCGTCGGGTCGACGCTACCGATGTCAAGCATTTCTTAACGCTCGCACGTTTAAATTGCCCGTTGTGTGTTCTCATCGTTCCTGGGTTGATATCAAGTGTCAATCACCTGTGGCACATACCCACATACCAGCGGCACATACCCGCCCGTGGGTATGTGCCACTGTCTTGCGGGAAGTGTTTGATGACGTATGCGACGGGATAGCGACATTATTCATGTTTTTACTAGCGCGCCATGTTCGTTAAATCCTCTTAACCTTCCGTGCTAATTTTAGTTCACGCCAATTTAAGGGGTGACCACGAGAACACCCAAACGTAAGCGCCTAGATATACAGATAGAGATAAATAATTACACTCACAGTCTCCGAAGTTCGCTAAACAAAATAACAATAATAATATAGAGACACTGCTTCTCAATGCGCAGAAGTTGCATTGGTATGAACAACGAATGAACGATATTTTTGCTAATATCAGTTGGCAAAATGTTTTCACATCAACGAAGAAAATACACATGCCACACTTGACTGCCACACGCTGGTGTGTACCAGATAAATATTCCCGTATACGCTGTAGAAACACGTGCGCCGCTCAGTTAGTACCTGAAAACATTTCCTTGCATTTAGTTTTATGTAATACATTGCTGCTCTCCGGAGTGCTGTAATTGTATGCATGGTGCAGGGTCCATACCGACAAACGCATCTTGCAGAAATATTCCCGCAATAAAAACCGCAGAACACGCACACAAACACACACACACGCACACGTTTTGTGCGCTCGGCCCCTGCTGTTGATGTAGGTGTCAACATCAACCATCAGCTATACCTCATTGAGAGTGATCAATACTAGGTCAAATAAACATGTAGTGACTGCGGTTCAGTTGAACATTTTTAACGCATGTCAAATAAAAATGTAGAGTTAGAGTGAATTGACTTTTTCCAACCTGATGTCAATCATATTTTCAATCAGTGCAATCAGATGCCGTTTAATTGATCGTCTATTGAGTAAAAAAAAAACCCCGGTAAGTGACCAATTGACATTCAAAGTTTATTTTTGTAAGGGTTGTGACAAACGCAATACCAAATGCAGGCCTCATCTGTAAAGAAAGTTTGAATAAACATATATAATTGCGTGAAAATATCGTAACCAGGTTTACGGACAATATGTTTTATTTGTATTTGGTACAGTTGATTGATATGTGGGGTTTAGCGTCCCAAAACCACCATATAATAATGAGAGACGCCGTAGCAAAGGGCTCCGGAAATTTAGACCACCTGGGGTTCTTTAACGTGCACCCAAATCTGAGCACACGGCCCTAACACATTTCCACCTCCATTGGAAATGCAGCCGCCGCAGCCGGGATTTGAACCCGTGACCTGTGGGTCCGCAGCCGAGTACCTTATCCAATAGACCGCCGCGGCTGTATTTTGTACATTGACTTTTCTTTCATAGTTTTGCCTGGGCTGCAACAATTAGGCAAAGTGGTCATGGTTTTTATTTTGCACTCAAGTATTCGGGTTCATAAAGTAAACTTAGTTGCAATTTACCTTAAGGCTCATCCCCGAAAGTATACGCTCGTTATTTTGTTTCTTTAGCTTGTGCAAGTGACCCGTTGAATCTAGCTTGAATATGCCATAGCTTCATCGATTCGAGACTGGTGCCGAGACTAAAGTGACCGCGAATAGCCGTAAGTACCACATGCTCTCCAAAAGAAGCCAATATTTGTATAGTAAAGGCAGAAGACTTGCCATCAAGGAAACGCTTAGTCGCCGACAGATTTATCCGAAGGGCAGCGCGATCTGGGGATTATGCATATGTTATGAAGAATCTAAATGGCCGACGAATCGTCATTTCCAATAACCAAGTGCCTCATGGCTCAATCAGCTCTCGCATATGCACGCATGTCACGCGAATACTCAATAACAAGTGACGTATGGTTAGACAATTGAAAAAAAAAGATACCTAAGAAATTACTTTCACTGCGTTTTAGGAGGTAGCCTCTCTGAAGCCTGATCATTGTTCTCCTTGCCACTACGCAAGAAGCCACTGAAGGAAATGAATGAAAGTGGTGAGTTTCGAACGGCTTAAGACATTGCTTGAGGCCGTAACTGTCACCGTTGGCGAAGCATTTGCTGCTAATTGGCTGGGCTTGTTGCTTTGAAAAAAAATGGCTCAGTGTATTTCGCAGTATAAATTGGAGTGAGATGATTGAATAACTCTGCTGCAGAAGCAAGATGGCGTGATTGTGTGCACCTGCAGTTCGTTACACACGGGCACGCACCGTTGTTCACTAATCTCGATGTAGTCGAGCTTTCTCCGCAAAAACAGCTATTCATTTTCCACGCAGAGCATGCTTCAATGTTTGGAAAGAGTCGCGACTGTTTAAGATGATTCTGTTTAGTTTACGCGCAGGACGCGAATGGCCAAGTTTATTGGATAAATTACGCGAGATCTTGCCATAAGGCATGAATGTTGCATGCCGCATCTATAACTGCCCACGCACCTCACCATAGACGAAATTACCGGACGGCTGACGACTGTCCACGCAGCTATCAGTTCGTAGCATGAATCGCTTGTACTTTAACCTACATAAATAGTAAACTGTAAATTATTACTCTATTAAACTATAAAACATGCGTCCAAATAATATAAACATGCTTCTGGCTAAATAGTTGTGACATTTATTTTGATGATACTCATCTCTGTTGGTTATTTAATCAAAATCTCTTGATTTATATTTCAGTGAAACCATTCCTCGGAAAGAAGGTCAGAGTTGCGGTGTTGCAAGTGAGTTGAAGCTTAACGATCTGACAAACAGGGAGAAAATCTCAAATACAACGATAGAAGTATTGCGCATGATTTACCTATTTTGCGAAATGCACTAATCATTTTCATTCGTGCTAATAAGCGTTCATAATGAACCAGCCGTCTGCGAAGGACGGACGCAAAGTCGTTGATCAATACAGGCAGGTTCTCTAACCTATGGCTTTTCTGAAAACATGACATTAGAAATAGATTTTTTTGTAGGAACGCTGACTCTAAACATTCAATACTTAAAGAGAATGATTCTTAGGAAAGTTCATATACATATTTAACGTGGCCGTGGTTTGTGTAATCGCATGTACACATGACTGAACATATGAACAAAAGCACCATTGAAAAACAAATGTATGCCCAGAGTATTTTGGTGCAATATGTACATTGATGAAAGATTCAAATCAAATGTTGAATCAGTAAGTAGCCCCAATATAAAGCACAAAATCCACAACGAATGTTATTTGTAGATGCTTGCAAAACAGTAGGAAATCCTGGCAGTCGCAATGTCATTGCCAAGGGTTATCTAACCGGCATTGAAGATTGGAAGTACGTACGCCGTAATTACCGCATCTAGAAAAAAAAATCTCGCAGAGGTACAGTCAGACATACCTACATAACAGTGTTTCTAATTATGAACATTTTATGCTTTCTTAACCGCTTGCCACGACATGGGCCCGTGAAGTAGTCAACTTCGCTGCATTAAACATGCATGCAGTCAACCTCAGAAACCCCGTTCGCAGCGGCTGCCTTGGCTCCGTTTGAACTTCAGTGGTGACACCTTTAACATGGACGAGGTGCAAATGTCTGGACCTATGGCCAAACTCTTGGATCTACTTACTGAAAATCTGGGGTTCACGTGAGAGTCACACACTTATTTGTCTACTTCTTTCCTGCATGAGCAATTTTCAAGAATTACCGCTTTATCATATGCCCAAAAAGTCGAAACTGCCGATTATATGTAGAATATCGCCTTAAAGCACAGCCGTGCAGAGCCTTGCGAGCAGACACAGAAGCAATGCCACTTACGAAAAGTGACAAGAGTGAGACAATTGTCAAAAACGAAGGAGATAGGACTTACGTGTAAATATTGATAATGACTTGTCCTTACCTTGGCAAAGTTAGCATGACGTGGAAATGTAATGAGCACTGGGCCTATTTCGAGACTGCTAGACAGCCGTCCGCTTTATATTGTCACGTGATTACAGAATGACCACAACGTCTGTTCGCAGGAGCAGCACAGGATGTTGAGCCGAACCGAACGTTAGAGCGCGAGCACACCAACCGTCCTCTTCTTTTTTTCACACCATGGCACATACTCGCATTCGCATGGCTAAACCTCATTCCATGCCTGTGGCATTACCCCCACCCCCTCGAAAAAAAAGGTACCACCCCGATGACCAATGCCGATTAAAAGTTAAAGTAATCGCGTACACGCACAAAGACGCATGATGACGCAGTGTCAGGTGGCTCGGGGGTAGTGTGGCTTCATCCGTGACACATGAACTATGTTGGCCTGCTGGGAACATTGAGATGGCTGAGCTGTGTCCATGCAGAATTTCGTAGTTGACATCTGTGAGGCGCTATCGTATTTTATAAGGACTGAAGTAGCGGTGAAGTAACTTTTCCGAGCGGCCCCTTTCGCAAACGGTGACCCACAGCCGGACCATATCACCGGGTTGGTAAATAACATGGCGATGACGGGAGTTGTACTTCTGCGAGTTGATTCGTTGTTGTTTTTGGATCCGCTCGAGTGCAAGCTGGCGGGCCGCGTTGGCGAACCGGATAAAGTTGTTCGCATCAATAGTGATATCGGTCATGTCAGGCAAGAGCATGGCATCAAGCATCGTAATTGCTTCTCGGCCGTGAAGCAACCGGAAGGGAGTGAAACCCGTAGTTTCTTGAACCGCTGTGTTGTAAGCGAAAGTTACGTATGGCAAAATTGCATCCCAGTTTTTGTGATCACGGTCGACGTACATAAATAGCATGTCAGCGAGCGTCTTGTTCAATCTCTCCGTCAGGCCATTAGTTTGTGGATGGTATGCGGTCGTTTTGCGATGAGCTGTTCCACTAAGTCTCGTGACGTCTTGCATCAATTGGGCTGTAAAGGCTGTTCCATGGTCAGTGATAGGAAATGTTGGCGCTCCATGGCGGAGGACGATGTTGTTGATGAAAAAATACGCAACCTAATTGGCGGTGCCTCGTTGTAGGGCTTTCGTTGCGCAGTATCTCGTTAAATAGTCAGTAGCGACTACGAGCCAGCGGTTGCCATCATGTGACTTCAGGAAGAGCCCAAGCAAGTCCATGCCGATTCGTTCAAACGGTTGTGACGGGGGTGCAACATGCTGCAATAAACCAGCAGGGCGCACAGGTGGGGCTTTACGGCGCTGGCAATGATTGCACGTTTTAACGTAATGCTTGACATCCTGGGTGAGCTTTGGCCAGTAGTAGCGAGTCCGAATCCGGGCAAGGGTACGTGCGAATCCTAGGTGGCCGGAGGAAGGCTCGTCGTGGCAGGCAGATAAAATGTCAGCACGTAGCCCTGATGGAACGACGAGGAGGTACTCAGTCGCATAAGGTTCGAAGTTCTTTTTGTAGACGATGTCGTTGCGGAAACAAAATGACCCTGAACGTGCGAATGCCGATGGTGGACTCGAGCTGTGCCCTTGAGGGTATTTGATAAGTCGTCGCATCTCTGAATCATTCCACTGTTGTTGGGCCAAGTCAGATTCACTGACTGCACAAAGAAAATGGCCATCGGTATCATCGTCCCTCGATGTCGTCGCGAGGGGTGCGCGCGAAAGAAAATCAGCATCAGTGTGCCTGCGGCCCGACCTGTAGATGACTGTATACCCTCAAATTTTTGAAGGCGTAAGCTCCACCTCGGGAGGCGCCCTGAAGAGTCTTTGAGATTGGCCAGCCAACAGAGGGCATAATAGTCCGTAACTGCTCTGAATGGACGGCCATACAGATAAGGTCGGAACTTTGCTATCGCCCAAATAACAGCAAGAAATTCCTTCTCCGTGGTCGAGTAGTCAGTTTCCGCAGATGACAGAATGCGCCTAGCACGAGCGATGGGACGTTCAGCGCCGTCTTGCCACTGGACGAGCACTGCACCAAGACCGATGTTGCTTGCGTCAGTGTGAAGTTCGGTTGCGGCATCTTCATCAAAGTGCCCTAGTAAGGGTTCACTCTGAAGGCACTGCTGAAGCTGGGAAAAAGCGACTCTCTGCACTGGACCCCACACAAAAGGAGTATCCTCCTTCTATAAACGGGTAAGGGGTTCTGCGATGTTGGCAAAGCTTTGGACAAAGTGCCTGTAGTAGGCGCAGAGACCCAAAAACCGGCGCAAATCCCGTTTGTTCGAAGGTGGAGGAAATGCAGCAACGGCCATGGTCTTTTCTGGGTCTGGTCTAATGCCATCGTGACTGATAAGGTGGCCGAGGAACTTTAGTTCTTCCTAGCCGTAATGACACTTCTCCGGTTTTAGCGATAGGCCTGCGGATCGAATAGCGACGAAGACAGACTGAAGTCGTTGTAAATGTTGCTCAAACGTTTTGGAAAAAATAACGACGTTGTCTAAATACACGAGGCAGGATTCCCACTTCAGACCGGAAGGGACGGTGTCCATCATCCTTTGGAACGTTGCCGGTGCAGAGCACAATCCAAATTGTAACACTTTGAATTCGTAGAGGCCATCGAGAGTTATGAATGCTGTTTTTTCCCGGGCACGTTCATCGACTTCAATCTGCCAGTAGCCGCTGCGTAAATCCATCGATTAAAAATATCGGGCATGTCGAAGTCGATCCAGTGAATCATCTATGCTTGGAAGAGGGTAGACGTCTCTCTTCGTCACTTTGTTGAGCTTCCCGTAATCGACGCACAATCGAAGAGTGCTGTCTTTCTTTTTAACGAGTACGACGGGTGACGCCCATGGACTGTTCGAGGGTTGGGTGACGTCGTCGTCGAGCATCTGTTTCACTTGAAAACGTATTGCCTCTTGTTCTTTTTCCGAAACACGGTAGGCGTGCTGTCATACAGGCCGTTCGGTAGGGTCCGTTATAATGCGGTGCTTCACGGTTGGGGTCTGCTTGATTTTGGAGGCGGACGCAAAGCAGTCACTATACGTACGTAAAATCATGCGTATCTGCTGCTGCTGCGCAGAGGATAGCTGGCAATTCACGTCAACTGTACTGGCTAATGCAGTGTTACCTTCGGCAGCAGTGGCAATCGGAGCGATAGTGGAAAATTCTTCGTCATCAATGGCTTCAAAGTTCGCGATCGCTGTTCGCTTTGCTAAGTGTTGGTACTGGCCGCCGAAATTCGTGATCAGAAGCTGAGTCCTCCGATGTTTCAGTTGGACGATAGCACACGCGACACAAATCTGCCGAGCCAAGAGCACCGAGAGGTTAGTTTCCGCGATGCCACTACTCTTGTTGTCACAGTCACTCTCCACAGTAACCAACATACTGGCTCGCGGCGGAAGTGCGATGGTGTCGTCAGCAATTCGAAGTGTTGTGGTCGGCGCAACTGCATCCTTTCGTAGGGCTGTATGGTCGTTAGATAACGCTATGAGCAGGTCGCGAAGGTTAATAATGGCTCCATGCTCGCGGAGAAAACCCATTCCAAGAATCAGGTTTTTGGAGCATTCGCGCAATACAACGAAGGAAACAATGTACGTCGACTCACGAATTCGGAGGCGGGCAGTGCACATTCCCAGCGGTGTCAATAGGTGACCTCCCGCAGTCCGGAGGTTGCTTCCATGTCCCCACGTTGTCGTTACCTTTCTTAGCTGTGCAGCGAGGTAAGCGCTTATAACAGAATAATCGGCACCCGTATCTACCAGAGTGGTCAGCGGGTGGCTGTCGACGAGGACAGATATACGAGCAGAGACACGTTTGTCGTCGATGGCACACGTCGGTGAAAGGATGTCGTCGGATGTCGGCAGGCAGATCGGGGGAGGGTCTTGTAACGGTCGATCAACAGCGGCCTCACCCCCAGAGATCGCTGTTCTTAGTTTCCCCGGCGCGGGCTTGTGGATCTAGGCAATCTTCCTGCAAGGACGTCCGCGAAGGTCGATTGTTGGCCAGGTGACGTGGAACGCCTTGGAGACTGTGAGTGGGATTGGCGACACGGAAGGGTTGAGGATTGTTGGCTTGCCAAGTATTCGGCGATAGCGCGGGGCCACTCACCATCTCTGTGTCGACGAGCATCCGGACGAAAGCCAGGAAGACCCTTGTGCCTGTATGCGCACTCACGGTAGATGTGACCTGGTTCACCACAGTGATAACGTAGAGGCCGGTTGTCGGGAGCACGCCATACACTGGATTTCCGTGTAAGGGGTAGGTTGCCGTACTGCGGTGGTCCTGAGTAGAATGACAGCGCCGTCTGCAGGGTGGACGAAATGGACGGATATCCAACAGCCGGAGCAGGAGTACGTACTGCTTCCGCGTACGTTAATAGCGGAGCTTCGGCTGGACGCGGGGCCGTCATGGGTTGGACTTCGGCTGCACGCAGAGTCGTCATGGGGGGCACCAGCTGCCGGACCTTTTCGCGAACGACATCCGTTAGAGCAGCAACATGGGGCGAAGAAGACACCACGTGCAGCTTTTGCAGCTCCTCGCGCACAATACTGCGCACGAGCTCCGCCAGGTCTTTTACAGTCGTGACGTTGGTGTTGGCAGGGCCGACGACACTGACGAAAGACTGCCAGGACGCTCATACTGGTACGAACGCTGCCTTAGCATTCTCTCCATTGTCATGGCTTCGCGGAGGAAATACTCTACAGTGCTGGGAGGGTTTCGCACTAGTCCTGCAAACAGCTGCTCTTTCACTCCCCGCATTAGAAGGCACACCTTCTTCTCTTCCGTCATTGAGAAGTCAGCTTGCCTGAACAGCCGCGACATGTCCTCAACGAACATGGCAACACTCTCGTTCGGACGCTGGTTTCGGGAATTGAGGAGCCGTTCCGCTTGCTTGTTTCGGTCAGAGCTTCGGAAGGTATTTCGCAACTGATTGCAAAACTCTGGCCAGGTTGTCATAGTGGCTTCATGGTTTTCGAAACAAGTGCGCGCAGAGTCCTCGAGATAAAAGTAGACATACCGAAGCTTTCGCTGCTCGTTCCACTCGTTGACGCTGCCACAATGGTTGTAGTCATCAAGCCAGTCGTCGACGTCCTCGTAAGGTTCACCGTGGAACGGCTTCGGGGTTCGCGGGGCGTTGAAGAACCATGGAGAAGGCAGCATTGATGTTTCTTGGGTTTGCGTTCCCGCACTAGCCAGAGTACTACCAAGTTGTGGAAATGGTCCGAATTCAGGAAGTAGGCCTAGTTGTCGCCTGCTACGCCGTAGCTCAGCTGGTTCTTCGAATTCACGACTAGTGTCGGGACCTTGCTGCTGATTGCAGTGCATACAACACTACCCAGCACCTCCACCAGAAAATGTCACGTGATTACAGAACGACCACAACGTCTGTTCACAAGAGCAGCACTGAACGTCGAGGCGAACCGAACGTTAGAGCAGGAGCACACCAACCGTCCTCTTCTTTTTTTCACACCATGGCACATACTCGCATTGCCATGGCTAAACCTCGTTCCATGCCTGTGGCATTATGTTCAGTTTGTTTGTAAACAACTGCGGGATGTCGAATCTCTCTTGCGAGAGAGCTACGTAAGCCCATAGAGGCACTGCTAATTTGCCCTTCACGCCAATACTGACTCTGTAATGAACACGTGTGTGAAAACATATTTATTATCAGCAGGATGTAGTGTGCGTATGGAATGTTCAGATCCTTGAAATTGTTCTGTGAGGCTTCTCGATGGAAAGTAAGTTCACAACAGTCGTCTGCCCTTTGCGTTAAACAACTTATAATAAAAAAACTGTGCGCGTTACGGGGTTGTTAACACACAACAGGCGTCGCGTGTTTAGAACTAAACAACACATCATATTTCTGCACGTGTTTTGATCGCCAACGGGTACTATGCACGCTATCTGAGGAGATGTGACGACTTCTACTCAAATACAACTTTATGAGATAAGTGCAATTAGCGATTTCCTGCACGAAAAAAGACATTCCCGATCGAACGCCGGATGGCGAGATCACCGGTCATGTGATGTATTACGAGAGTCAATACAGCGCGCACCAATTGTAGGCTAATATTCATCCACCGTCTAGAAGTAAATTGCGTTCCCCTGTAGAGGCGTATCAGACTATTGCTATACAGTTGCGTTGAAGAAAGCGCACACTATGTAAAAACGCGTGAATTCAATAAATGGACCTTCAGTAGGCTCTGGCCACACACTGAGAAAAATCACACCTTCCCCCACTAAAGGGAATCATGAGTAGCATGCGAAGAAGCGCTTGGGTACACCCAAAGTCTCGCTCATCACGGGCACCTTGCCCGATGTGAACGCGTGCTTTGAAATAAAGCACTCTATGAATTCAAATGAATTCAAATGAAGCACACCACTGTAGTTTCTGTTACTCGTCGCGATCTCTTGTTGGAGCACGCCACGTGGGTTCATCACTACGCTATATACGCGGGGGCACGTGGGTTCGTCGCGCGTATGCAGAATCTCGCTCCCCGATCCTATCACGTGATTGCTGAGAGAGTGTAACGGGGAGAGGCCACCGCCTCTTGCAGAGCCAGTTTCACAGGCCAGAACCGGCTAGTGGCCCCGCCGCGGTGGTCTAGTGGCTAAGGCACTCGGCTGCTGACCCGCAGGGCGCGGGCTCGAATCCCGGCTGCGGCGGCTGCATTTCAGATGGAGGCGGAAATGTTGTAGGCCCGTGTGCTCAGATTTGGGTGCACGTTAAAGAACCCCAGGTGGTCTAAATTTCCGGAGCCCTCCACTACGGCGTCTCTCATAATCATAGAGTGGTTTTGGGAAGTTAAACCCCACATATCAATCAGAACCGGCTAGTGCGTACCAGCGCATTCTTACTATAGGTTACAACGCGTCAGCTCATGACGCGTCTGCATAATCTCGTTTCCCGACGCTTCACGTGATTGCTGCGATAATATAAGGTTTAGGTACCCAGCTCCAAAGCTTTTCCTAAATTGAAATATAGGGGACTCTGGCACTGATATAGTTCAGCGACCATGGGAATAATGGGCAGTACATGGATTAGCCTCTTCGAGCTTGAGGGCTTTCAACGCACTTGTGTCTTCTTTTATTGTGATGTTTTGCTTTTGTTTTGAATGAAAAAAAAACAGACGGTTATAAACTTCGTGAGCTGATTTGAATTGATGAGCCTAAAAGTTTAAAGTGGTGAAGTACAACGTTACAAAGCAACTTCAAGCCACGCGAAGCCAACCGGAGCTGAAAGTATGAAAATTAGACAAATCCGTGTACTACCCATCATTTCTATGCTCGCTGAAATGCCGTGCGCTGCAGCTCCCATAGACACTCGCACCAGAGTTCCCTCTAGTGTACTTGCCGGAAATTGTATGTCCAGCCGCTTACCACAGACCCGAACGTCTTTGCGGGTGAGCGCGTTGTGGCAGCGACTGGACGAACTGTTGCGCATGCGCAGTAAGGGTGGTCACGCACACCGCATTGCACTCGCAAATCAGCTGCTTCTCATTTAAAATCATCCGGTTATTTTGATAAGCAGCGCAGAGGGCAATTCATTGTCATCATTTACGTAAGTCTGTAAGTCTGTTCATCGGTGGTACGACAATAGCGCACTTGCACCCGGGCATTAGCAAAATTTGCTAATTCACCAAGTTTCTTACACTCGCAGTTACACTTTGCATTCACCCGAGGACGGCCATTGGGGAGTGCCTTTGCCGAACGGAAATTGGACAGGCCTGGTCGGCATGATGCATAACAACGTGAGTAAAACAGCGAATGCTGACTTGACTCTCGCATCTTGAAGCAGTGCTCAAATTGTCTCGGATGGCGCTGTTTCTGTTACGTTACGATCAACACTTTTGAGCTTTCTTGTTTTATATCTTTAGACACCTGTTTTCTTCCATTATTAGCGTAATTGTGTATTTCGTGAGCCCTGTGCACCTCATTTGATGTGTTTAGTTTGCATAATATTAGTTGGCACGTAAGAAGGTTGAAGAGGCGGTATTTCTGGTACACCTGTGGCCTCATGAGGCAGCAACTTCTTGAACAGCTTATGTTGACTGTGAGTGGACGACAAAGAAACTCCTGTGCCGTACTCGCTCACACGTTATTTCGCATGAACGGTGGATGGGATCTTCAAAATTTATTTGAGCCTAACAAGATGAGACATCAGCGGCCGATCCTCGTGAATCATTAATTTTTCTGAATAGCCATAACATATTTACTGTGTAGAGGGCAGTTTAACTGTCAGATTAACCTTCTGTTTTCAACTTCAAAATATTTGAACATTTTTTGTCTAAATGATTGATTTGATTGATATGTGGGGTTTAACGTCCCAAAACCACTCTATGATTATGAGAGACGCCGTAGTGGTGGGCTCCGGAAATTTAGACCACCTGGGGTTCTTTAACGTGCACCCAAATCTGAGTACACGGGCCTACAACATTTCCGCCTCCATCGGAAATGCAGCCGCCGCAGCCGGGATTCGAACCCGCGCCCTGCGGGTCAGCAGCCGAGTACCTTAGCCACTAGACCACCGCGGCGGGGCTGTCTAAATGAAAGGTTCCAGAACATTTCATTTTAAGGTCAATATACATTGTTATACCTGTTTTGCCACAGGAAATGCTATCCGTTATGCATTCGCCTAAGATGATTCAAAAGCCAAAGCTATCCTCTTATTCTTTTTGGTCGCAGGTGATGCGTTGGCTGACGCCCGCTCCACTTAAGAAGCTATCCGCACCTCAGTTAGACCAAGTGACGACTTGATGTGACGACGAAATCGTGGGATGTCACCTTTTGTGACATCATTATAACGTTTTAGTGACGCTGTAATCATGTCCCAGAATTTGACAACCTGTCGAAACCTGAGTTCGATGACGTCAGGTAACAGTAACCATGAGATGGTTTTTGGTATCAGTCGGGTTGACGCTGCCGAAGCGAGACGCCGACGTCTATGGTCAAATTTTGCGTTTTATGAGACATATAAGGCGTATTTTCTTTCTTTTTGCTGTATTTCATCATCATCATCACCATTATCATCATCAGCAGCAGCCTGACTACGTCCACTGCAGGACACAGGCCTCTCCCATGTTCCGCCAGTCAACTCGGTCCTGTGCTTGCTGCTGCCGATTTAAACCACGAACTTTTTAACCTCATCTGCCCACCTAACCTCCTGTCTCCCCCTAACCCGCTTGCCTTCTCTGGGAATCCAGTTGGTTACCCTGAACAACCAGCGGTTATCCTGTCTACGCGCTACATGCCCGGCCCATGTCCATTTCTTCTTCTTGATTTCAGCTATGATATCCTCAACCCCCCTTTGTTCCCTAATCCACTCTGCCCTCTTCTTGTCTCTTAAGGTTATACCTACCATTTTTTTCCATTGCTCGCTGCGTCGTCTCAATTTAAGCTGAACCCTCTTTATAAGTCTCCAAGTTTCTGCTCCGGAGCTAAGTACCGGCAAAATACAGCTGTTATATATCTTCCTCTAGAGGGATAGTGGCCATCTAACTGTCATAATTTGAGAGTGCTTGCTAAATCGGCTTCACCCCATTCTCAATTTTCTAGTTAGTTCAATCTCGTGCTTCGGCTCCACGGTTATTACCTGCCCTCAGTAGACATAGTCTTTTACAACTTGAAGTGGACTATTACCTATCTCGAAGCGCTGCTCTCCTCTGAGGTTGTTGTACATTACTTTCGTTTTCTGCAGATTGATTTTAAGCGCTACCTTTCTGCTCTCCTTGTCTAACTCCGTAATCATGACTTGCGATTTGTCTTCTGAGTCACTCAGCAATGCAATGTCATCGGCGAAGCGCAGGTTACTAAGGTACTCTCCATTAACTCTTATCACTAACTGTTCCCATTCTAGGCCTCTGAGAACCTCCTGTAAGCACATGGTAAATAGCATTGGGGAGATATTATCCTCCTGCCTTACACCCTTCTTTGTGGGTATTCTGTTGCTTTCTTTATGAAGCACTATAGTAGCAGTTTATCTCCCGTAGATTTCTTCCAGGATGTTTATATATGCTTCGGCAACGGCCTGATTTCGTAGTGTCTTCATGACTGCTCATATTTCTATTGAATCAAACGCCTTTTCTTGACCTATGAAGGTTCAGTTCAGTTCAGTTTACTACCTTAAAGGCCCCCCTTTCTAGGAGGGGCATTACATAAGGGGTGGGGTTTTACTCAGGTTAAAAAGAAGCAGTAAGAGTTGTTTTAGCATTGAAGATGATCAATAACACGGTCTTGAAAGGCAGATGATGAGGCAATGTTGGTGATGTCTCGGGGGAGGCCATTCGAGTCCGTGGCTGCTCGAAAAAAGAACGAGGCAGAAAAAGCAGTGGTGCGCGAAGATGGGCGGGAAACTTGAAATGGATGACTGGTTCGATGAGATATGCGTGCTGCGGCTACTATATAAGGTGGCTGATTGAGGGAAGAATGAAATAATTTGTGATAAAGCACGAGAGTTGCAGTGCGGCGGCGCAAAGAAAGGAGTGGCAGTCCAGATTTTGCTTTCGAAGATGAAATACTGATATCGTACGAGAGTGGCAGTCCAGATTTTGCTTTCGAAGATGAAATACTGATATCGTATAAGTAAGATGAGTGAATGAATCTGGCAGCACGGTTTTGTACCGCTTCTAATGCTTTGATTAAATACGCTTGATGTGGGCTCCATATGGCAGATGCATATTCTAATTTTGGTCTGATTAAAGATTTGTACGCAAGTAATTTTACATGTAGGGGGGCTAGGCGGAGGTGGCGTTTGAGGAAACCAAGTGCTTTATCAGATGCTGAAGCTACATTAGCGATGTGTGTATGCCATGATAAATCATAAGACAAGGTTATTCCAAGATATTTATAAGACGGTACTGATTCCATTTCGGTGTTAACGATGGAATAGTGGAAGCGATATGGGCTATGGCGACGAGAAAAAGACACGAGTTTACATTTAGAAGGAATAAGGGTCATTAACCATGTGTTACACCAATTAAGCACGTTGTTAAGGTTGGTTTGGAGATACAGGTGATCATGCTGGTTACTGATAGTGTGATAAATGGCACAGTCGTCCGCGAACATGCGAATGCTGCAGGATACATGGTCGGGCAAGTCGTTAATATATATTAGGAAAAGAAGGGGACCAAAGACAGATCCTTGGGGAACGCCTGATGTGACTGGGAGAGAGTTAGATAGGTGGCCATTAACAAAGACTGACTGAGAACGGTTAGTGAGAAACTGTTCAATCCAACGAAGAATGTTAGGGCCTTGGTGCAGGTGTGAAAGTTTTACCAAAAGGCGGCGGTGAGGAACTTTATCGAGCGCTTTCGCATAATCTAGAAAAATACATCAGTCTGAATGTTACGGTCTAGGTTAGTGTGCAAGTCGTGAAGAAATAGCGCTAATTGTGTTTCGCAGGAGTGACCTTTACGAAATCCATGTTGTGATCGATGAGAAAAATTACATGAGTCCAAGAAACTTGTGATTTGAGAGTAAATGACGTGTTCCATGATTTTACAGGGTACACTAGTTAATGAAATGGGGTGGTAGTTCAAGGGTGAGTCTCTGTTACCTGATTTGTACACTGGAACGACCTTCCCCGTTTTCCAGTCATCTGGAATGATTCCTGAGGCGAGTGACTGTTAAAAAAGTTAAAGATAAACAGGTGGCACAAATTGATTTAGCATTCTTCAGTAGCTTAGAAATAATTGAGTCCATACCAGCTGATGATGAAAGCTTCATGTTATCGATTACGGACGCAATGCCTTCTTCAAAAAATGAGATAAATGGCATGAATGCTTCGATATTAACTGATGGTGACTGTGAAGGTGCGTCAAGTTCTTGAGTAAAGACAGATGCGAATGCGGTGTTAAATATTTCCCCACATTCAAGGTCTGTCACTGGTTCATGCGCGTAGTTAGTCAGTGCGATGTCGTGAGTCTGCTTTGGATTTAAAAGTTGCCAAAATTATCTGGAGTTGCTGGTTAGTAGCTTTGGTAAGTCATCGTGATAAAATGTATGCTTGGCGTTCCGGATCTCAACTAGATATGATTTTTCCACTTCGAAGTATTTATCCCAGTCACTCCGCGTCTCACGGCGTTTGGCCGAACGAAAGAGCCGTTTCTTTTTATTTTCCAGCCGCTTTAAACGTACAGAAAACCATGGCTTATTGTGATTAGTATGAAAGGTAACCCTTGGAATGAACATATTAGTGAGCACACTTAATTTATTTTTGAATATTGACCAGTTTTCATGTACTGTGCGAGTGGGAAACACTGATTTGTACTCAGAAAAAAAAGGTGTTAAGGTCTTCAGTTATTGCATCGTAGTTTTTCCGGTCATAAAGGCATATTGTTTTTGCGGATGTGTACTTTGGAGCAGAACTGAATGAAAATAGGGCGTGTATGATTTTGTGGTCGCTGATTTCTGGGAGATAACTGATAGATGAAAGGTTCTGAGGACTGTTAGTTAGTATTAGGTCTAGGATGTTTGCTGTTTCTTGCGTAACGCGTGTTGGTTCCGATACTAACTGACTCACGTTAAAATTTAAACATACGTCAATGAAGTTTTTAGCCTCTGCATGGCATAATAATGAGGACATGCCTAAGTTATGTCATTTGATGTTCGGGTAATTGAAGTCACCAAAGAGAAGGACGCGAGCATTGGGGTAAGTGGCAACAAGTTGCCTTAGGCTATTGTTTAGGTGCCTACAGAAGTCTGGATTAGTATGCGGTGGCCTATAACAAACACCAAGAAGTACTGTTAGGGGAGGAGCGTGACAAATGAGCCATAATGATTCAATGTCGGACGTTACATGTACAACGGAACATAATATACCATGGTGAATTGCGACCAGAACACCACCCCCTCGAGTACACTTTCGGTCGCTACGATACACGCGGAATTCGGGTAAGTCAGTCAGAATTTCAGCGTCCGAAGCGTTATCGTTGAGCCAAGTTTCAGTTAGTACCAGTATATTGCTTCCGGATGACAAAACAATGTTCGATAAGAGTTCGCGCTTTGGAAGGAAACTGCAGATGTTAGTAAATATCACGGAAAATGAGAGTGGTTTGGCAAGTGCCGGGCGCTGTCGGTTTGTAAGTACATGGTGACAGGGCGACTGCTATGTGATTTCTTTAACTGTGCTAGACAATTTATCAAAAATATAACGTTTCGGACCGATGTGCAGGGTTTTATACCGCAAGGAGAACTTAGCAGATTAAGCCTTGGCAAATGCTATTAATTGTTTTCGCGCGTGTCGAACGGAGAGCGAAAAGTCCTCTCCAATGCTAAAGTTAGTATTTCTTAATTTCCGGCCATTTGATAGGATCGACTCCTTTGTTTTGTAACATGCGAATTTTACGATTATGGGGCGATTTCCACCGAACGAATGGCGACCAAGGCGATGAGCTCTTTCGAAGTCATGAGGTCCTACGGTTATTCCTAGATTATTATGGCAGAAATCGATAATTATTTTTTCGGAATCGATCCATGTCTCGCTGTCAGTAGGGTCGGAGATGCCATAAAAGATGAGGTTATTTCGACGTGATCGATTTTCCGCGTCGTCTAGGCGGTCTTCTAACTCCTCGATCTTGCGAGACATGCTGCTTGTGTCTGCCCGCATCTTTTTGATGTCGTTTCGGATAGGAATAAGGGCCTGGTAGTGTGCTTCTAGGTCGGTCATCCGTTCGCATAAATCCGTTAATGTTCTGTCAGTAGTGTTTAGCTGAGATTTGAGGCTCTGTACTTCAGTAATTACTTTGGATTGGCCTGCGTCCATTTTTTGAAGTTATGTCAACAGGGCATCGATTCCGCCAGGGCCAGGGTTAGTTTCCACATCTTCTGACAACATCAACAAGGAATAAATAACGGAAACACATTCGGCGGCAATGGCGAGACAGCACCGTGGGCTCGGTAACTGCACCAAGACGTAATTGCTAGTTTGTTTTTTGCAAACAGCGCGTAGGATTTACTAACCTGCATCGCAAAGATTAGCGGGTTAGATGGCTGCGTTGAGGTGCAGTCACAGAGCCCACGGGGCGGTGCGGGCGGTGGGTGCGCTTTTATATGCAGCGGAGCTGTTGATGTCGTTGATGGTGTGGCCGTCCACAATGCTTTGGCCTCCGGTAGCCACTGCTCCCCTGGCGGCACGGTCATCCCGGGTCGGCTGGTGACGAGCGACAGCTGGTAGCATCCCGACGCCGCTGCGAAGCACGGCAGTGCGCACCCCGATGACGCACCGGCAAAGATGCGCACCGAAGTCAGTTGTAGCTGGCTGGTGATCATATGGAAGATCGTCTGCATCGCAAATATTAGCGGGTTAGATGGCTGCGTTGAGGTGCAGTCACAGAGCCCACAGGGCGGTGCCGGCGGTGGGCGCGCTTTTATATGCAGCGGAGCTGTTGATGTCGATGATGGTGTGGCCGTCCACAATGCTTTGGCCTCCGGTAGCCACTGCTCCCCTGGCGGCACGGTCATCCCGGGTCGGCTGGTGACGAGCGACAGCTGGTAGCATTCCGACGCCGCTGCGAAGCACGGCAGTGCGCACCCCGATGACGCACCGGCAAAGATGCGCACCGAGGTTAGCAGTAGCTGGCTGGTCATCATATGGAAGATCGTCTGCATCGCAAAGATTAGCGGGTTAGATGGCTGCGTTGAGGTGCAGTCACAGAGCCCGCCAGGCTATGTATAGTGGTTGACTATATTCTGAGCATTTCTCTATTACCTGATTGATAGTATAAATGTGGTCGATTGCTGAGTAGCCTGTTGCAATACTCCTTGTTCCTTAATTTGATTGAATAATAATGTGGTCTTAATTCCGTTAGCAATTACCTTTGTAAATAGCTTGTATACTACGGAGAGCAAGCTGATCGGCCTGTATTCTTCAAGTCCTTGTCACATCTTTCGTATGTATTAAGATGTTAGCATTCTTCTAGGATTCTGGTACGCTTCCCATCAGGAGACACCTCATAAACATTGCGGCTAGTTTTTCTAACACAATCTGTCCTCGATCTTTCAGCAGATCTCATGTTACCTGATCCTCACCAGCAGCTTTGCCTCTTTGCATGCTCTTCAAAGCTTTTCTGACTTCTTCTATCTTGCTGGTGGGGTGTCATCTGGGTTACTGGTAGTTCTTATAATAAGGTCGTGGTTGTCCTTGGCTACTGTTCAGATCTCTGCAAACATCCTCCGCTACTTTAACTATTCTATCTATATTGGTAATTATTTTGCCTTTCTTATCTCTTTGTGCATACAGCCGATTTTTTGCTATCTCAAGGTTTCTCTTCTCTGCTTTGATGCTTCCTCCGTTCTTCAGAGCGTGTTCAATTTTCTCCATGTTATACCTTTTTACAACAGGTACCTTACGCATATTATTTGACTTGGAAAGCTCTACTAACTCTAATTTGTCCGGCCTTCTTAATGTTTTGGCACTTCTTAATGAGATTCTTCATATCCTGGGACAGCTTGCCAGTGTCCTAAGTACCGTACCTCCAACTTGCACTAGACACTCCGTAATACTCAAGGACAGCAAGTTACCAGAAATAAATGCTTACGAGAGCTAATAAAGTGGTCATATCTAAAGACGCCTGGAGTTACAAGACATATTATCAAAAATGGCTGCACATCTACGAAGTGAGTGCTCAAAAAACGCTCCATTGACATTGCCGTCAAGCGGCGACTGCTTGAGCCATTGCCTTCATTTCTTGTCGGCGTTGCTGCCCAGCCACGGCTTCCAGCAATCTCAGCTACATTGGTTGGCTTCGCGGCGATATTGCTACCGCGTCTGGAGCTCATAAGCTGGTGTCAGAGTCGTGACGATTCCACTTTGCTGCCCAGAGCAGTGCCTCGCATGCGCTCTCGCCCATGGCGGTGGTATGACGGCGGGGAGCGCGCGTAATTATCAGCGACTCCTAGTGGCGTGGTGTATGTATGATTCCGCTTGCACAATACGTCAGGACGCTAAACGATGCACTTGTTCTTGGAGCAGTTTTCGAGTTATGCTTCGCCCATGAACGGTCCATTTTTAAAAGATATGCGCTTTATCTACGATCTGTATATGGTATTGCACACAGATACTAATTAACAATATAAACAATGTTTACTTTCCAATAATATGTGCGCTAAGCACGCTCGGTAGAAGGCATTGTGCAAAGATATTGATAAATGATATGAAGAATGTGTATTATACAACCACATTCGCTCTACTTGCGCTCTGTAGATAGTATTTCCCACAGATAATAATAAACGATGTAGAGAATGTTCAGTTTTATTTAAACCATACGTGCGCTTTATAAGCACTTTAGACGGTATCACACACAGATGTTTCCCACCTGCGCTTCGACTAAGAATAATGGCGAGCCTCGACGACAACAACCAGACATTGTGGGGTGCAAGGAGCGTCGTTGTTAAAAAAAAAAGTTTGCGATATTTTATTTTCAAAAAAAAGAAACCATTCATTTACATGAAAAAAAATCTTGACCACAAGTTGAACATATTTTAGCTATTCATTTCTGGGCGCTGCAGTGCACAAAAATCTCAACTGGACAAAGAGATAGAGAGAGAGATAAATAGAGAGGAAAGGCAAGGAGGTTAACCAAGCTTAAATAATAAGAAACGCACTGAGGTCGCAAGATGTGTAGGCTTCCTACTGAAGATTCAGTGTTTGTCACACCTGTCCCGTTTATTAGGGAGGCGATCGCCGGGCTAATTCCAAGAGCCGAAGTATCGGCCCCCCGAACCGCACCACGAAAGCGTGGACAATTTTGAAGTGGTCCTTTTTGGTGCGCCAGCGGACGCCGGCCGTGGCCCAAAGAACAAGTCAGAGCCGAGAGTTGATAAACAAACAAATTATATTCTCAACAATGGCAGATCGAAAACAATACATAAAAAATGCACACTCCACAATAGTTGCATACAATATGTCACCAATCAAACCAATCAATCAACGTACTACACAATACAATCGGCCACACTCAAACAACGGACACAGACAACGATACGCACTATAATGCAGTCGCATGCATTGAACAACCAAGCCACTTAAGGACTAAAGAGATAGAAAACCTATTCAGTCCAAAGTCCTTGGAACAAAAGTCCGAATGATACTCTTCCGAGAATCACTCACTCAAAGTCCAGCGTTGTTGTCGTTCCGCAGCTCTCGAAGTTTCTCTTCCAGGAAACCTCGCCGGAGTTTCTCTTCCAGGAAAACTCCCGTCTTCAATAGGCCACTCTCCAAGCTTCAAACTTCTTCGCCGGAAATCCGTCGGCTTCACACACGCAGCTGTTGCCCGCGTCTTCGCTCGATAGCGGTAAACCCACGCTCTTGCCTGTAGCTCGAGCCGTCCCTACGGACCAAAAACTTCGCCGACTCCACGGCGGAATTCCTACGCGCTCCGGCGTTAACTTCCGTCACCTCCTGCTTTCTCGTCTCGGCTGCTCGATTAAATACGTTCCGCGCCACTTTCCAGAAATTTCTCGTCCTTTCGTCGGCGCGATACGCAGCGAAAGCTGGGAAGAGGGCGAGACGGTTGGAATGACCTCTCCTGACGATGAATCACTCGGTCTGACCCCGCCTCCTTCGTTCTGGAAATTTCCAGCGCTTGCCCGGCCGCCGCTGTGGGGTGAGGAGGTCCGTCTGCGAAGCCGTGCCTCCGCGGGGAGAGCGCGCGCCCGGGGGCATTGGATGTTTGCTCTTTTTTTTTCTTTTTACCTCGCGGCGTTTCTACCGCCCGTTGTCGCAAGAATTTGGCGGCGCGCTCTTTTTTTTAGCGCTCGTTCTGTGACAGTGTTAGGGGCCTCTAAAGCTCTTCTGTTGTGTGCCCACATATTACCTGCTTCTTTTTAATAAGGGCGAATGGAAATAGGACTCCTTTAGAAGTGTACGACATTGTTGCAATAATAAGCTGTTCGGTTGCTTGGCTCATCGTGATATTGCAGGTTCTTCTACGTGGGCGGAGACACCGACTTAGTGTGGGGGCTTTTTTCTTGGGCCCTAGCCTTCTTTTGCTGAAGTATTGCTCCTGTTATGCTGCACTTACTGTTCAGTCTCTAGGGCTAAAGAATGATTGCGATATCAACACACTGCACTGTTGTACTTTGTTGACACAGCATGACATGAAACCTTCACGAGGCCAACCCTAACATTTGATGCAAATCTGTCAAATAGAGCATTTTAACGTTATTCGAACCTCTTCTAGTGTTGGAAAGAGGTCACGTCTCTTCTAAGGTAGTGCTAACTGTGCCCGCATTGAAACCTAAATATTTGTTGCTCCCGCAACCGAAACATACGAGACACACAATAACACCTTGCTGGCCACAGCACAGATCTCCATTCGTCTGTAATGCTGCGGCGTAGATCCTTTGCAGCGAGATTGCATATAGCAGGAGGACCATGTGCATAGTTTCGCTGGCTTCAGAGTACGAATTCATGGGGGTTTACGCAAAGGAGGTGCTGGCTTTGGCCGTTATGAGTTACTATATATTTTTTTCACCCGTTGTAGGCGTTTGAAAACGAGGAAGAGTGGAAGACGCCAGATAGAAGGAGCGAGGAAAATTAAGCACAGTTCAATAATAGCCACAGTGTCACCACAAGGTTGAACTACTGAATGTGGTAGCACCAAAACTGGATGGTTATAAAATGCAAGGTGAACTCCGCAAAAAGATGGCGTAAGGAAACGCGGCCAGGACAGAAAGAGGAAATCTGCCTGAATCTGTATATTGCCTAAACGCAAACGGAGTTGTGAGAACACAGTGCGTACATGTGTCTTTTTTTGTTGGGCTAGTGTCTCTCAAAACTGTTACTCTTGCTGCTACAGCGTGGTATACGAGGAATAGTCAGGAGAAGCCCCGCCATGGTGGCCTAGTCACTAGGGTACTCGGCTGCTGACCCGCAGGTTGCTGGAATAAATCTCTGCTGCGGCGGCTGCATTTCTGATGGAGGCGAAAATGTTGTAGGCCCATGTGCTCAGATTTGGGCGCACGTTAAAGATCCCCAGGTGGTTGAAATTTTCAGATCCCTCCACTGTGTCTCTAATCAACTTATGGTGGTTTTGGGACGTTATACCCCGCACATCTATCAATCAATAGTCAGGAGAAGTACGCCGGCGTTTGAAAGCAAATCTTGAATTTTCGTGAGTCTAATATTTACATCGAAATGAACCCTTCAGGCATACTTCTTCATCATTGTAAGCCACACGATAAAAAATTGCAGAACATTTCTTGAAAGCGTGTAGTGGGTAGCACGCTTATCCGACGAATGACGAAGGATGGCGTAGTCTATGCCTGCCTACTACGCAAAAATGATAATTTGTGGCGTAGTGGATGCTGTGCAAATGGGCTAGCAGCAGTTACCTAAACAGTTTACAAAAGTTTCTAGAAAGTCTGCGTTTCCAGCCTTCGTTGTGATTGTGCTGCGCGTTCCGTGCAGGGCTGGTGTTTTTTTGTTTGTTTATTTGCAAAGCAACATCGACAAGATTTCTGGTTACCTATCCAAATCAGAGGCTCAAGTTTCAGAGCTAGATATTCCACTGGCTACTGAAAGGGCTCGAAATTGTCTCTTCAGACATTTAAAGTGGCTCAACAATTCCGTACTAGCATGCGTGACTAAAGTCCGGTATCAAAGGTGATCATGTTTATGACGACGCCATTGAACTGGTTTAAGAAATTCAATGAGTACTTGAAACTTCAACACTGAAAAATTATTCGTCCAAGAGCAGGGGCCTCCTGCTCTACTGCCCATCCACCTGGCCCCACCCCACTCCTTTGTGAAGAAAAAAAAAACACCATGCCTCTGAGTGGCTCACACAACTTTATTAACGCTCAGCTGTGTAAATGGTTTTATTAACGTGATTGCGCTAAACAGCTCGTTTCGCAGAAATTTCTGCATCGCTCTTGGCGTAATTGGTTGTGAGCAAAAAATCATCATCTTGTTGATGACCGAAAAATCGTCCGCAATGAAAAAAAAATGGCGATAAACCACGGGGTGAATGATGAAGAGTGGGGCGAAGCATTTGTCCGTCCATTCGTTCTTGCTTCCGTCCGTCCATGTGTCCGTCTTTGTGACCGTCCATGCGTCCATCCGCTCGTCTGTGCGCGCGTCTGTTAGTGCGTCCACACGTCCGTCTGTGCGTCTATCCCTGCTTTCGTTCATGCATCCGCCCCTCCGTTCGACCACGCGTTCATCCGTCCGTGCAGCCATCCGTGCGTCCGTTCATGCATCTGTCAGTGTGTCCGTTCGTCCATCTTGTCAACACTCCAAGTACCACCATCTCGCATCTTTTCATCATATATACCGCATATCGAAGCACCGCGATCCAGCGGACATTCCAAAGACTAAACAAGAGGTGGCACACGCACAATTTCTTGCGGCTTGCACTTCGTGTCTACTTCCCACCTTTAACCACCTCGATTTCATGGTATATACTTGTTTAATGTATTCATGGCACTGCGGCGCAACGCTCGCTAAACCTTTCTAAAACCAAGGAGGTTATGCCCACCAAGTATAACGTAGCAACCCTTTCTTGCCAGATGGTGCTCAATATACATGCCATTGGCGTCTGAGAGGGAATGAGAGACAGGAGAATTCGGCTTTTAGTTAACGCGAACGCTGCGAATTTTTTATTATTCAACAACGCACAGGAGAAATCTCCCACCAGCACTACCTCACAGGTCAAAGCGTAAGACATGTTACGCACTACTACGAAGGACGAATGGGTGCCGCTTTTAGAAGCTTCGCCCCGAAAAAAGAAGAAAAACTTCCGGGTCTGAATGACGATCGAACAACGGCCGTCTGGCAAACAGGTGTTCTACCAGAGATCCAGAAGGCATCGCGCTGCAGGCCCGATTACGCTATCGCGGCCCACGTTTGGAAGTCAAGCTGAAGCGTCGTCCTGTTTTGTGGCTGACCTCGCAAGAGGAACTAGGAGATCAGTTAGTGTATGATGGTTACGCCTGCGTCTCCAATTGGTCCTCTTCTGCTTACTTATTTGACCGTGGCTTCTAAAATCAGCTCATTCAGCTCATTACGAAATATACTCGTATACCCAGAGGCAGACTGCCATAAGCAGCGGACGTGTAGCATAACACGTGTAATTTCGATCGTTTCAGATATCCGACTTGGCGCTGGGTCCTTTAGTCATGACTTACGGTCGTTCTCTAGTGACCACATTCAGCTCCCAAGTGACTACTGACTATTTGACCATCTTGGCTGGCTTTCCCAACATCATTCATGCAAGCATCTTTGGCACACTGATGGCCTTCGAGCTGCAGGTGAACTGACACAAGTGTTTCAAAATGCGTGTCTTGCGTTATGTTGCCTCAGGAATTCAGATGCATTGTTTATTGTAATCTACTTTCACGTCATTTTACTGTATTAACGTGACAACTGTGCAGGAGGTTAGAATGAATGATAGAATAAACTTTATTAAATGTCAGGCATTTTCCTTATCTCAAACTTTGCACGATAATATTTAAGATAATAACACCTATGATTTCATTTTCGGGTTCTCGCATAGTACAGGAAAGTAAAAAAATAGCAAGGGCTAAAGCAAAACCTTCGTTGCTTCTTACATTGAAAGCATTCGCATTGGGTATCGCCAATCATAATTTATGACACCATTGATAGCATGATTACACTCTTTATGTGGTAAAGTGAGACCTTGCAAGTTTTGATCTGAACGGTAGGGTATTTCTGGCAGGTGTGGCTGGCCCTGCTGGCTTCCCTGCTGTTCTGTTTCTCCGCAGCTGTGATGTTCGACTTGTTGTCGCAAAGGAAGATGGGCACTCCCATCAAGGACATCTTGCTGGCAAACTGGTGGATGTATTTCTCCGTCTTGTTCAACGAAGGTGAGAACAACACTATAGTGCAGACATAAATGCTGACACGTGTTCACAGTCCGCTTCTGTGGCATCTGTGAAGCAGTATAGTTTATCTAGGTTCACTATCGAAAGTTTCGTAGGTGCGAATGATTTCATTCACGAAAATATGAGTAACAGTGCCTTTAAAAGCAATTTATGATCAAACAAAGCTTCTGAGTGGAGCGTCGATGAGCTTCTCAGTAATTACCATTTTTTGAGCAACAACAAAATTGTATGTTCTCACAATGTTAATCCAAAGTATGGTCCTTCAACAGCAACAAAAAAATGGAAGGTATTCATTGTTTACATGCTCTGATTTATTATACGTGGCACAAATATTCTACATGAATAGAGCATCTCAAACGATCTAAAAGGTATCGTTCGGTGCTTGAGTCACACTATGCTTTGTTCGATACGGCACTCGAGAGGAGAATGAGTTCAACGAGAGACACGTATGGGCTATTTGTTGCAAGAACATGGTGACTGCAAGAGTGCGTCTGGACTAGGTGAGCATCAAGTGATCATTATTTCGACTCATCATGGAAAGCTCTTAGCGCGCACACATCAAAGACATCAGGAATTGATTTATTAATATGTTGGGTTTAACGTCTCAAAATCACCATATGATAACTAGAGACGCCGTCGTGGAGGGCTCCGGAAATTTTGACCACCATCTGAACATACAAGCCTACATCATTTTCGCCTAGATCAAAAATACAGGCGCTGCAGACAGGATTTAATCCGGCAACCTAAGACGTCAGGGAAAAGACAAAAATGTCTTTGTATTGTGTGCACGCTGAAAGCTTTCAAAAACTAAAGCCTACTCGTTCGCCTAGTTTTCAATGCTTTCACATTGATTCGACTCTTGTAAAACCAGCAACCCGTAACTGACCCCAACATGCTGTATCCTCGCAGCCGCGCCACGAACACCACGTGGTACGCCTTCCAGGGTCGTATTCGCCATGTGGTGGCTGACGGTGGTTGTTCTTATGAACGCTTTCACGGGCCACATGAAGGCTACGATGATGGTGCGACGCGAGCCCGATCGCATCGATTCTATGAAGGACCTCGCTAAGCATAACCATATGAAGACATTCGTTTGGAAGGGCAGTGCCTACGAATCTCTGCTTAAGGTACGTACGGGAAACGATACACTAGCACTTTTGTACGCATGCAGAAAGCAATCAAGTGGCAATCAAAGCCACGTTGTTCTTCTTGGATGGGATAGGATGAAACGAGTTTTTACTGCGCTCTCATTTCTCTTTGACCACGTAAACATGTGTTCTGACCGGTATTTTGCTGATAATAATTATTTATTTTTACCTCTTTTCTTTTCGTAAGGGCGAAATTGCCAACCGTACACCTCATTAATTGCCTTCCCCATCTTCTTATTTAGCGTAAGACGCCGCTAAGCTGTTCGTGGATTCATAATCTAAAGATTACTGATGATTTTACCTCGTGGTATTAGGGGACTTGTTAAATGGATAACTCAATACCATATTTATTTTTGGTCTAAATAACGGTTTCCTTATATTTCAGCTACTTTTAGGCGCACTTGTCGTTTTTGCGTAAAATACACATCGAAGTTCACCTGTGCGGATAGACTTATCTTTCCTTTCTTCATTTCGACCATTGCACTTTAAGAATGTGGTGGTTGCACCTGCTGCTTCAATCTAGAAAAAGCTCATAAACCAAATTGTCCTGTCTGCTTGAAAGACCACGAAAGAACCTCTGCATAAATAAAGATCAAGCGCATTGTTCACTCCTGGTGATTCTCGTCTTTTCGGCATAGTTCTTTATTCCAGCCGTTTCTCCACATGATGCCATAAGAAACAAACCATCGATTAGTCTGTGTATACTCTGCATAAATGTTGTACATTGTCTTCAAACTTGCTCTGCAACGCAACCGCATGCTGACTCTGCTTCATCTCGCACGACTATCGTATACGCAATATACTGATTTCATTTCCTTATGAGCGTATTATACAGCGAAAACGGAGATAAGAACATGTAGCTGAAAAACGCCAAGTCCAGGGGTGTTCTAATTGTGCATTTTAAAACCACAGGGACGAAATTGAATTGTGATGGCACTGTATCGACCGCGAATATTACTGTTCCAATAATTTTTGGAACAGGAAAAAGTTGACCAGTTTCAACACAGCCTCAGAACCCCGCACATTTTCTTGAAACAAATACTCACAATAGTTCACCAAATACCATTAAAGTTAGCTTTAATCACTCCCCCGCGGTGGTCTAGGGGCTAAGGTGTTCAGCTGCTGACCCACAGGTCGCGGGACCGAATACCGGCTTCGGCGCCTTCATTTCCGACGGAGGCAGAAATGTTGTAGGCCCATGTGCTTAGATTTGGGTGTACGTTAAAGAACCCAAAAAACCCCGGTGGTCGAAATTTCCGGAGCCCTCCACTTCGGCGTCTCTCATATATATACGGTGGTTTTGGGACGTTAAACCACACATATCATAATCAAAGTTAATTTTAATCGACTCAAAATACCACAATTGCGAAAACTGAGGTAAGCTTGTATACAGCAGGAATATGAGTATTCGTTTTATTTTGTAACTGTACGTTCAAACACAGTATTCACGAACGTTGTCAATGCGTTTCTTCATAACTCATTCTTAAAATAAAATTGTCACAAAAAACTGAACAATTTTTAACCAAGCAGCGCGCATACAGGTAAAGATGTACTGGGGAAGATTGACCTGTCATCAAAACATGACCGGTGCAATAAAATAATTTATTAATAGGTGTTTAAATCTACATCTGCTAAGAAAGTGATAAATATTTATTAATATCTGGAGTTTAACACCCCGAGATTACCGTATGATTTTGTGAGACGCCGTAATAGAGAGCTTCGCAAATCTCGACCACCTGCAGTTCTTTACCACGCACCCAAATTTATGTACATGGGCCTAGATCATTCTCGCCTCCATCAAAAAGGAAGCCGCCGCAGCCGGGATTCGATCCCGCGACCTTCGGGTAAGCGCACAAGCGCCATAACCACTACACCATCGTGGCGGTACCCAAATGCAAGGACGATTTATACGCAAGCGTCACACTCGCTTCCGTTATTTGTCACAAAGCAGCAAGCAGCTATTACAAGACGACGGAAAGAGATGATTAATGCAATAAAGCTTTACCATAGTAAAACGTTTTCAAGAAAAAACGTGTTCATGCGACATTCAATATAGTGTCAGTAGTCTCGTAAAAGCTTAAGCTGCGTGCTATGAAGTGAAACAAGAAGAATTACCTTTAGCTGTTTTCAAGTATCGTTGCCTTAGGGTTCTTCGGTAGGTGCTATATGCTGGTAAACTTTTCAAAGAAGTCCTTGGTATTTCGAATATTTTCCAATAGGTACTATTCGATGCGAGTACTGAATCGAATAAAATGCTATTTTGACTCTTTATTCGAAACTTTCGAACACTCGCACACCCCTAGTGAAATCCTATTACGCTTAACGCCTACATTTCATGCGCCTTTTTTTTTTCTGAAAAAAAAAATAAGCCGCAAACCGAAGACAGCTCTTGTGGAAAAGGAAGACGTACAAAGGCGAGAAAGAAACCGTTAAAATCAGAGTGATTTAGGAGCCCTGTATGACAATAGTAATGTTTTTGCTGGCGTGTTTGGCATGATGATGTCTGCACGCTTACAAGCAGACAATCATTCCGGCCGCAGAACTCGCTGAATATACCCGAGTACCAGGCGGTGTGGAGAATGGTCGTTCGCTGCAACGGCACCATCGAAACCAAGTCGCTCTACTCCAAAGCCAACCTGATCGAAGTTCAGCAAGGAGTGGCCGCGATCGTCGGCGATGCAACCACGATGCGCTTCCACGTGGCCACCAACTGTGGCGTGTTGAGGCACGGCACCTTCTACTTCTCGAAGGAGCAGTTCTTCCCGCACAAGTATGCCGTTGCGCTCAACCGCTACGAGGACCCCGCTTTCGTGGCCGCCATCAACCAACGGTCAGTCGCACGGATGGCTCTCGCCGCCGCAGTAATGGTTCATTGCTAAACCTTGAACGAGCTGACATCACTCGTTGTTTTCGTTATACCGGTCCTTTTTTATTCCTCCCCGTTCACAGTGGAGCCAGCAGCTTGAGATTGGTTTCGGGTTACACGTTGGCTGCGGTGCACTCTCAGACACATGCATGGTGTTGGCCAGACGTGGCCAATACGAATCAGACTTTACTTAATCGCTTACGTGTAACGAGTTACCAATAGTGAGTTACGATGTCGTTGTAATTTGTAACGTATCGATTATTTTGTTCGTGTGTTAACCGCCCCTGTAATTCAGTTACCTTTTCTGTAATTAAATCCATATTTAAGCGTTACATTATTTGAAAGAGAAGCCCGTAAGAAGGGAGAGATTTCCTCATTTTTCTTTGTCGTGAATAATAGAAGCATACCAGCAGCAGCGGAAGACGGCAGCCTGCCGCATGCTCACGTATGGACATCAAGCCTGTTAGTACACTGCATTTTCTTCGTCTTGAGAGTACAGATTGCACGGCCTGTATTGTCAGCACTGCTTTCGAGATTACTGACCTCTATTTGGTTTTCGGCTTTGAACCCATAGCCTCCCGTTTCAGTTTTATGACTTCGCGTTTCTGCGCCGTGTAGAAAGTTCGTGCTTTCGAGGGCTTCATGACAGTGCGCTCACGCGCCGCGCTACGCGTAGCGGCTTGAGCTGACTCGCATGCTTACGAAGGGTCGCTGTGCTCCGCCGGTGCCAGAGAGAACCACAGAGTGACTGCTCACCAGGTGTCACGAACGCTTATGGCTTTACCGTCGCTCTCACTGCCAGCATGAGGATCGCGTTTCAGTCGCCGTGAGTGGTACATACGCAACCACTGCATACTGTAGATTAAGAGCGGATAGCTGGACTTGTTGACTGTACATGCTTAGAAAGCAGTGCACAAAACACGAACGACAAGCAGACAGCGCTGTGTGCGTTCTCTTTCTGTGGGTCCTGCGTCTTGGTCGTTCCGTTTTCTATGCATGTAAAAATACAGTCCACAAACCCTTTGTAGTGTTCCTACCTAAAAAAACGGAACAGCATTATAGACTCGGTATGAAACTGGCGTCCATATTATTCTGCTTTATTCCTAACTTTATCCTTCTCTTCTTTCCTGCCCCGGCTCTCGTTCTCCTCCTTCTCTTGTCCCAAGGTTCATACCACTTCACCCTTCCCGGTTTCTTTTACTTACCCCTCCTGGGGTACTATTTGAAGACATTTCCGATTGAAGCACATTCAACTGATACACGTTCACCAGTGGACCAGACAGTCTTCAAAATTCCGTTGTGGGTGGTTGTTTTGGTCACAGAGTAAGGACAGCAAAATTTGGCACTGTCATCTCTTATTTCTTTCCTCACTAGCACGAGGTCGGTGACTTGAGTGTCTGGCGTGTCTGCCCTATGCCTCTTGTCAAAATTCTTTTTCATTCGTTTTCGGTATCTTTCCTCCAGTGATTTTTCTAGCCTCTCCTGGATGATTTTGATGTTTTCCAAGAGTCTAAACTCATGGTCTGCCCCCAGAATAGGGGTTTCTCCTGAAGAAGCGTACTGTGGACTGCAGCCCAAGCCACTTGTATAGTACTGATTATGATGTTTCACGGCGGTTTCCAAATAATATTTCTATCCACCAGGGAAACTATCGTACATCTTTAAGTACTGTTTTACGTCCCGTTTGACATGCTCTGCCAGCCCATTCTCTGCGATATGGTATGGAGCATATAACTTGATCAATTATTGTGATCCCGAGCCCACCTTGCAAGCTTTTCGTTCTTGAACGCAGGGCCGTTATCGCAACGATAGGCCGCGTAGTCTTAAACATGTCTCTTTCGAGGAGGGTTATAACGCTATTTGCATCTTTTTTTCCTGCTCGTGCCGTGACTATCCCCGTGCATTCATATATGGCCAGAAGAAAAGCATGCGTTTTCTTGACTCCTTCCCGTTTCTTATTTAGTTCAGCGAAATCCAGATGAACTACTTCGAAAGGCACGTTCGAGTGGCAAGGTAGTATCATAGCATCCGTGGGCCCTTTATACTTGACTTTGTGTACTTGACACACATGGCAGGAACGAACGTACTGACTGATGTCTTTCTTCATGTGAGGCCATGTAAATATTTTGAAGAATTTGTTCTAGGTGCGCAAAAATTCGTCGTGTCGTCCAGATTCTGGGCCATCGTGGTACAAATAAAGGACTCTGGAAACAAGTGTTGGTGGGACTTGATACCGACCTTCAATAAAAACCAGTTATTCGGAGCCTTCCCACAGCTTCACTTCATTGATTTATTTGTATTGTTCTGTGTTGCTTCGTACCATCAACCTTGATAGAGGATCTGCATCGGTTAAAGGTGGTCCTGGTCGGTGCGAGATGGTAAAGTCAAATTGTTGCAAGTATTTCACCCATCTAGCAATACGTCCTTTAGTTTGGGTAAGGAAGAAGGAAGGAAGAAAGTTTAAGCGGAAAGACAGGGAGGTTAGCCAGTTCTTAGACCGGCTAGCTGCCCTGTGCTGGAGAAAGGGGTGAGGGGAATGAAAGATGTTAAAAACAAATGTTGCGAAGAGAGAGAGAGAAATTGAGCTGAGGAGACTCTTCTATGCCGCCTGTGGCTTGGAGTGGCCTTCACGAACGCATACTCTTATCTCATTGGGATGGCCAGCTCTCCTACATGCACTTACTGCAGTTGCGAAGAAACCATCGCGCACCTTCTGTGTGAGTGCACCCATTTCAACGCGCAAAGACAAGAACTCACTGCAGCTCTGGATAGACTAGACGATCGGCCTTTGTCGGAACAAAGGATTCTGGGTCATTGGCCGAGCCCATCTTCAGCCCAGAAGGCTTTGAAAGCTTTGCTGCGCTTTTTGCGGACAACTGGCCTCAGAGACAGACTTTAGTGTCTTATTCTCTTCGATGTTGCCTTTCCTCTGTCGCATTTTTTAAATTTTTTTATTTTTTAGTTTGAGTAATGTTCAAGAGGTGAGTGAGGGCCTGGTGATCGGTGAACAAAGTGAACTTCGTACCTTCCAGGTAAGTACGGAAGTATTCAATGACCTTCAGAACGGCCAGAGCTTCCTTTTCCGTAGTAGTGTAGTTAGTTTCAGATAGCTTGAACGTGTAGCTGTAGTGACCTACTACGTGTCTCTTTTCTCGGCTGGATGCTTCAATACATTTTTGATACAACACTGCACTACTCCCATGATATGAGGCGTCAGTGTTCAATTCAAAGGCTAAAGTGAAGTCTGGTAGACGTAGGACAGGGTCAGAAGAAATCCTCTGCACCAAGTCACGGTAGACTCTCTCACATTCGTCACTCCATTCAAAGGGAACGTATTTCTGTGTTAAACGTGTGAGACATATAGTTTTGACAGCAAAGTCCTTTACGGAAGATCGAAAATGTCCTGCCAATCCCAAAAACACACGCAGTAAATGGACGACATATGGTTGCTGCAACTGGCAGGTCTTCGTGACGGACTCTTGTTTCGTGCTTTTGGTGTTCCCAACGAAGACTCGTCCAAGAAACACAACCTTTTGCTGAAAGAATGCAGTCTTCTTAAAAATAACCTAGAAATGTGTCAAGCTCAAGGCATTTAACAACTGAGACAGATAGAACTGATGCTCAGCCCCTGTTTTGAAGAAGACTATTATGTCGTCTAGGTACACAGTACAGAAAACACCAAGGAATTACTTTAGCAAGTCGTTCAAGATCTTCTGGAACTACGCTGGCGAGTTTTTCCAACCGAAAGGAAGCTGGTTATACTAGTAGTGATTGAATGGCGTGATAAAAGCTGTGTACGTTTTTGTTTGTTTGGTTGGTGGAATCTGCCAGAAGCCTTTGCATAATCGATGCGGGAAAAATTTCGGCAACGACCAGTCTCATCTTTAAATGTGTCGATCTTCGGCATGGGAGATGATATGAGTTCTGTCTGACGATTGCGAACCCTGTAGTCGGTGCATAATCAGAAGGATCCACCTTCTTTCATTGCGATCGTTATGGGAGCAGTGAAGGGTGATTCTGATGGTCGTATGATATCAGCATCTCTCCTGCAACTCTTTCTTGAGCCAAACCTTTCGCTCTCTTGACATATTGTAAGGTGACTTTCGGATGACGGTCTTGTCAGTGAGATCAAAAAGAACCTCGTATGACTTCATGTTCTGAGAATAGCTTTCTCTGCATACAAGTTCAGGGTAGGTCGTTGAAATATCGTCCGCACACTTGACAACTCGTAGGTTATCTTGTCTACCTTGATATGTCTCGTTCGTTGCTACGGCCTCGACTAGAACCACGTCGTCCCAGTATACGTTAATCTTTGATTTCTTTAGATCTGGTCTTGACAGCAAAAAGTCGTACGTCACCCCCTTTTTCACCAACACTTCGCTCTCTATTTTCTCACCCTGGAACTCAATGTTCCCAAAGGCCCACTGATCATGCAACGTTACTTTTCCATCATAGCCTTGTACCCGTAGGTCTCTTCCACTACGCACGTGACGTGCATCCACCATCTTGACATCAATAATAAACACACATCCACCGCTCTCTACGAGAGCCATTATCGGCTTGTTTCCTACATTGACGGGAATGTTAAGTAGGCTAGAGCAACTTAAATAAACAGTCTCATCTGGAGTCATTGAGTGGGACCGATCCCCCTTACTTATTAGTTTTTTTTTCTTTCTAATGCTCCTGAACTTCTGTGTCGATATTATTCATTCGACCCCTTCAAGCGTGACAGGTCAAGTTAGTCGTGCTACTTGCGAGGTGGTTCGGTTCTCGCTGATCGCGGCTTGTCCAGTCCGTTCTACTCCGACTGAAACAGCTGCTTGAATTAGCGCCTATGCTTGTTTCCGAAGCTGATGGTATGTTCTGAAGACACTCCAGGAGGTCATTTAGAGTTCTTGGTGACCGTATTTGCACCTGCTTCGAGGATTAAGTGTGTATTTCATGCATTTTTAAGGCTACTACGGCCGTAAATGGAAGCAACGGCTCAGATAGCTCTAAAGATGGCTGTTCTCGAAGACGTACTCCACAAGGGAGCTTTGCTTGGACTTGAAATTAAGTGCTCTACTCCATCTATGTACTAGATTGCCTTCAAATGCACTCAAAAGTTTCTTCTTCCCCTGACTTAGAGTCGTCACTGTCTTCCTGAATGCATATTTCATACCACTTGAGCGCAACACCTCTCAAATAAACACGCATGTTAGTGATTTTATCCTGATCAGAGCGCCACCTGCTTTTTTCCAGTGGGGTATTCGTAACACTCAGGCCAACCTTCTTGACTTGAAGACACACCGTCGAAGGCATCATGCTCTACGAATTTAGGCACTGGTTTCTCAGCATTCAGAGAGCTCATAAGGGATGTCAGTATTTGGTTCTGTTGCACAATCCGTTCCTGTTGCAGCCGAAGAGCTTGCAATACGAGGATCACCTCTTCCGTCGAAGACCGCGATCACGAGCCTCTTCGACACGCTGGTTCAAGAACTAGGTTGTAGAAGGTCGCCACACGCAAGTTCACTTTTGCAGCACCTTTCCATTGTAGCTCAGTAGTGTCCACGGCTGCCTTTCCCACAACCACCTTCACGACTTCTTCCGAACAGAGCTCACGAGGTAGGTCCACCACTGCTTCATCTTGAACTTGGTACTTCGAAAAGATTACCTTGTCCACCGAGGTCCTGTCCATGAAGAAAATCACCCATATGTTGGCTTCGATGGCCGGCTGCGCCAAAATAATGTAGTGCTCCTACATAAAAGAGCAAAACAGCATTATAGCCTCAGTATGGAACTGCATGGCGTCCATCTTAATGTGCTTTATTCCTAACTTTACCCTTCTCTTCTTTCTTGTCCCGGTTATCGTTCTTCTTCTTCTCCTGTCCCAAGGCGCATACCGCTTCACCCTTAGTCACCGTAGTTGATGTATATGGTTGGTTTAGCTGTTAAACTGTCCTGGACGTGCCATTCTTTGCTGCTTTTCCGCCCCACAAACGTTCTACCAGTGAAAGCTTGCAAAGCTGAGGTGCAAAGCCACGTACTCAACCGTTTCACAGACTGTTTGGCACAAAGGTGGGCCACAGTCACAGGATGTCGGTGTGTCATGAACAACAACTCAAACTAAACCGTGCAGATAAGTGTATGGAGAACCACACCTTCTTATGCGAAAAATTGTAAAAAAAAGACACGCGTGGCTGTTTTCTTTTTGTTTGTTGGTAAACGCCACACGCCATTTTTGAGCGTTGCCATTAGTTTATAGAAGTGCTGCTTAAATTTGTTATATTTCGTAGTGTTGGGTTGATGTGATTGTTCGATATGTTAAGAGCACACCAACGTCATTTGCGAAACCAGGATCAGCTGGACGGTGGAGAGTGGCTTGCTGGACGGCTGGATGGAAGAGCAATACGGCGACTGGCGCAAGTGCTCCGCTGGCTCAAAGGAGGTGTACCAGCCCCTGTCACTGTTCGAGGCGCAGTCTATCTTCGTCATCTACCTCATGTTCAGCGCCGCCGCAGCCGTCGCATTCCTGGGCGAGCTGCTTGTTGGCGGTAAGGAACAAATTTCACATGCCTTCTAAGTGTAGAAGTAGCATAAATGAGATTCCATTTTCGCAATGTGAGCCTTAAAGCGTGCGGCTTGAATCGCAAGAAAAAACGCGGTTCTTTGAGCGCCTAATAGGAAATGATGTACGAAGCAATACAGAGGACAAATGTGCAAATACAAACAGCTGCAAAAGAAAAGAAAAAAAAAGAGCTCTCATCTTGGTAACCAATTCACTCACCTCGGACTAACGCTTGATAAACTTTAATGCCATAATTACGTGAGAATCATAGATAGCAATCATTTATTTATTTATTTGTTTACCCATTTATTTATGTGTAGCACCAATAACCTTCACAGCGGGAAGAAATGTGCGGATACGAGATAGTTGGTATTACATTTCGAAAGTGACCGTTCACGCACAGAAGTAGTTGAATTTTTCCTGTACATTGACATCAGAGAGCTTTTACAGTTTCTTTTCGGGTTCGGCAGCTATAGCACTGGCCGTTTGACATGAGTGTACCACGTTGACGCTTAGTGGTGCCTGTTTATCTAAATGATTCATGTATACGATCAATAATCAAACTGATTCTTGTGGTATCTGTGGTAGTTAGTGGTGAGAGCGTAATCAGAACAACTGGTGTGACACCCAGAACGTCGCTGACTGAAAGCAGAACTTGAGCTAAGGTTGTAATCTCGTGGTCGCGGTATATTAAAAATATCTAAAACTATGGCAAAAAAAAAGAGAAACACAAGCATGCCATGCTTACCCTGACACAGGGTTTCAAATTTTCTTGGGGTGAGCCTGGGAAACGCGGCATTAGAGCCAGGAGCAGCAGGCCTGCGTCGCAGAGCTACTTTCGGCATAGATGGAAGCTGAAGCCGACGCTTGGGCCGACTTCGCCACTTCAGTGTGTTAAAAACTGCACATATCCTATTGCAAACACGCCAAATGGGATGGATACATAACAATGGCGCGTTACATTACCTAATTGCTGCGGCCATGGTCATTATGTCCGCTCTCCGCCACTTACCACTGCCAGAGTCTGTATATCTACACTCCGAGCAAGAGCACTGCGAAAGGTAAGTGAGATATAAAAGGCGCATTCGAAAATCTCTCACACAGTGTGACCATAGCACAGTAAATCGTGTTCCCGGCATCTGTTGTTGTGGATCGAGAAGTCGTGGATTCTGCTCTTTTCAATAGATCTTGATTTTGTGATCATGTGCATTTTAAATGCGAAGCGCAATTCTTAAGGAACTTCGGCGACTTTGAGCGTATCCATCCATCCACCCACCACCCACCCAACCATTCACACACCCACCCAACCATCCACCCACCCACCCACCCATCCATAACATTTAGCTCTCCTGGCCATTTCCGTGATGGGATCCCTACCAAAATTGGTGTGGCATAACATGACTGTACGATGAGCATAAGTGACTAATCATAACATGAAAATTATGACATATCTACGTAATGAATGCGATGGTTTACAGGTAATTGTCTTTCTGTTGTTGCGGTGGTTCCGTTCACAGGACATATTGCAAAACTGGTATGGCATGACATGACTGCACGGTAAAATAAGTGGCAGACTCTAACGTGGAAATCATGACTGCACGTCATCTAAGTGCTGACTACACGCCAAACGCTCATGGAGCACTCGCGGTTGTTTCGCCAGCTTCAAACATACCACATTTTGTATTACATGACGTGAATGGACGACGAAGGTAAGTGACATGTCCAAACAGGATAATCATAATATGCGTGTAATGTAAAACATGACTTCATGCTATGCTCATAGCACACTCGCGGCCGTTTCGCTAGCTTCACACTCTTATACCAAATTGGGTATTACGTGACGTGAATGGACGGCGAACACAAATGCCAGGCGCAAATATAATAATCATGAAATAGAAGTTATGTACGGCATAATTTACACGCCTACCACTGCTGGTGCTTGTATTGCAAACGTAAGTTGTGCCACCACTACGCGACTATAAACAACGTACTTGCATCTTATGCGCATAACATCTATACTTGTGTATACTGTGCCCTACATCCATGGGACTCTTCACGTTGTGGTAATTTTAAGAGACATATCAACGTTCCCCATTCGTGGTTCTCATATAATGGATTCCCACTGTACGTTGAATCTGCCAATTTTGTCTTATTGCATTTTCCGAAGCCTGTTTTTTGTGAGAAAAAAACAGTCTTGTCCCAAAGTTCAAGGAATGTATGCGTGTTCTTTTTTGCTCCTACTTAAGGGTGAGTGCTACTGATTTCTGGGGTTTGACGTCCCAAAACCACCATATGAGCATGAGAGACGCCGTAGCTCCGGGAATTTTTACCACCTGGGGGTCTTTAACGTACACCCAAATCTGAGCATACGGGCCTACAGCATTTGCGGCTGCATCGAAAATGCAGCCGCCGCAGCCGGAATTCGATCCCGCGACCAGCGGGTCAGCAGCCGAGTACTTTAACCACTAGATCACTGCGGCGGGGATTTGGGGCGAATACTTTACAATGCTTTAGGGGTTCCCTTGTATGCAAGGCCACGCGTTTAAGTATTCAGTATGCATAAGCACTTTCAACTGTCTTGTCTGCTCTTCTTTCACAGGGCTTCCAGTTCTGAAAAATAAGTCAACTGTACGGATCATCGTTACACCTGAATCAGACGGATGGAAAGCAGCGCGTCGCGTCATTCATCACGAACCCAGCAACAAACTGCAAGCGCTCTGGTCCCAAGGTCGCGAGCCTATGCAGCTCATGCGACTTCGTGAACAGCGCATGAACTATCAGTGCAAGAGCTATCATGATGCGGTGCGTGTTTCAGTTGATGTCTTTAAATATATCTGAGTTCGATATAAGAGAGCTCAATTCAAAAATATATCTGAGTTCGATACAAGAAAACTCAACGTAAGAGAGCTCAATTGCGTCATAAGTGGGTTGTCTGCTTTTTGTATAGTCGGTACGGTGTTGTGCAATGACCAACATACCATCGCGCAATATAAATCTGCCTATGTTATGAGTAGACAGTGCGTCTCGTTCTACCGAGGTACTTTAATGCATTTTCGCTCAGCAACGCACTTCACCTGAAAACATAGTTTTGTGACCTAAGGTGATTGGGGTGATTGGAGATAACCTCACAAAACCATTCTTAGAAATCTGAGTGTGTAATTGAATGGCTGCTAGGCTGTGGTTTGTGTATACGACCAATTGAACGTTTTTTTGTCTTGTGTAATTTCATTTCTGTCTTTGCAGACTTCCCTGGCCTGACTTTAATCGACACTGCATCAACACCTAGAGCTGATACGACGTATAGAATAGCAATAGAGTAAGTGCGGACGAGTCCACAATAGAAAGTGTTTTTCCCAATCGAATAAGAAAAGGACAACAGATGGTTGAACAAAATTCAGCTTGAGCAACACATATGGGGACGCCCGGTGTGATACAATTAGCATACTTGGGAGGTGGATGAATAGGCATCTTGAAAGCCATGGAGAAGTAATAGGAAAAGCATGCCAACAAGGATTGTAAACCACCAAACACCGATTACGCCGGAGGCCTCTGTTCTCTTCTTCACTTTTACCTATACTGCACAGAGTTAATACCACATGCGCATTGACTTCGTTATTTTTAAACACGCACACACCAGCATCGCACGTGGTCTACTACAGAAAATAAACAAAATAAATTTACACGTTTACCAAACCGTTGATATATGTGTTTGGTGTATTTATTCCTTATTTGTTGTGCGCTAAGCTTGCAGTGATAGTGTGTATTAAATGCGAAGCATTTGTTTGCGTACTACGAGCACTTTTGGCTTGCATCTATCTATCTATCAATCAATCAATCAATCAATCAATCAATCAATCAATCAATCAATCAATCAATCAATCAATCAATCAATCAATCAATCAATCAGTCAATCAATCAATCAATCAATCTACTATCTATCTATCTATCTATCCATCTATCTATCTATCTATCTATCTATCTATCTATCTATCTATCTATCTATCTATCTTCTATCTATCTGTCTGCTTACGGCTGGATGCTCTCGTGATGAGAACCTCAGTTGGAGTAAACCAATATTAGTATGAGAAGGTAAGATGATTTGACAAACACGACTCACTCTTCATGTCATGAATAATGTCATTATCTCGCCGTGTACATCGTCAAACACTTTCCGCCTGAGAGTTGCACACACCCGTGGGAGGGTATGCGCCACTGGTATGCGGGTATGTGCCACAGGTGAGTGACAGTTTCCACCCAGGAACGGCGAGTACAGAAGTGAATAATTTCAATGCGAAACTTTTGAGACACACTTGACATCGGCGGCGTTGACTGGACGAATTCAAATAAAAAATTGGCAGATCCCACGTATAGTGAGACTCGATGATTTGCGAAGCATGAATGGGAAATGTAGATATGTCACTTTAAAATCAGCACAACGTTACGAGGTGGAGCTAAATGATGTCATGCATCACTTCTGTGTCATGATTATCATGTTTGGATGTGTCGTTTGCCCTCGTCATTATTCACGTCACGTGATACCCAATTTAGTGTATGGGGAGCTAGCGAAACGGCCGCGAGCACGCTATGAGCGTAGCATGTAGTCATGTTCTTAAATGGCCAACGTGTCAGGATTATCATGTTTGCACCAGTCATATATTTCGTCATCCATTCACTTGACGTAACACCAGATTTGGCATATGTGGATCAAGTAAAATGGCCGCGAGCGCATCATGAAGGGCCCACTATACTACAAAGTAGCGTTGACGTGTGCGCACGTTGGCACGGTGACGAGACGTTAGCAAAACGCGATCACTCTATAGTCTGACGCCAGGCGCCACCGGCGTGACCACCGTCCGTCGGCGGGGCCCAACTAAAACCGGCGCAAAATGCGACGGGCTGCATTTCGTGCCAGTGCGTTACCCAGACAACACAGCTTCTCCCTCTTTTCGAGATGGAAGGACGCCGGAGGCGGTGAAACGCGTTTACGTCAAAGCAACGCAGCGCGGCGCGCGCCTGCGAGTATATGGCTGGACCAGCGCTTGGTGTGGCAACGCCGGCGTGACGCCACGAAATGAACGCCGGTGAGCACGCGTACAACGTCACGTCGAAATATATGGGCACCTTGACTATGGCATGTAGTCATGTTCTCACATGACACCCATCTCATGATTATCATGTTTGCACCAGTTATATACCTTCGTCATCCATTGACGTCCCAAATTACAAATTTGGCATATGTGAAGCTAGCGAAACGGATGCGAGCACTCCATGAGCGTAGCATGTAGTCATGTTGTTACATGACACACATCTTATATTTATCATGTTTGCACCAGCATCATACCTCCGTCATCCATTCACGTCCCGCAATACCAAATTTGGTATAAGTGAAGCTAGCGATATAACCGCCAGTGCATCATGAGCGTAGCACGCAGTCATGTTGTTACATGACACGCTTCTCATAATTATCATGCCCTGCCGCGGTGGTCTAGTGGATAAGGTACTCGGCGGCTGACCCGCAGGTCGCGGGTTCGAATACCGGCTGCGGCAGCTGCATTTCTGATGGAGGCGGATGTCACACCTGTCCCGTTTATTAGGGAGGCAATCGTCGGGCTAATTCCAAGAGCCGAAGTATCGGCCCCCCGAACCGCACCACGAAAGCGTGGACAATTTTGAAGTGGTCCTTTTTGGTGCGCCAGCGGACGCCGGTCGTGGCCCAAAGAACAAGTCAGAGCCGAGAGTTGATAAACAAACAAATTATATTCTCAATAATGGCAGATCGAAAACAATACATAAGAATGCACACTCCACAATAGTTGCATACAATATGACACCAATCAAACCAATCAATCAACGTACTACACAACACAATCAGCCACACTTAATACAACGGACACGGACAACAATACGCACTACAATGCAGTCGCATGCATTGAACAACCAAGACACTTAAAGACTAAAGAGATAGAAAACCTATTCAGTCCAAAGTTCTTGGAACCAGAGTCTAGATGATACTCTTCCGAGAATCACTCACTCAAAGTCCAGCGTTGTTGTCGTTCCGCAGCCCTCTGAAGTTTCTCTTCCAGGAAACCTCGCCGGAGTTTCTCTTCCAGGAAAACTCCCGTCTTCAATAGGCCACTCTCCAAGCTTCAAACTTCTTCGCCGGAAATCCGTCGGCTTCCCACACGCAGCTGTTGCCCGCGTCTTCGCTCGATAGCGGTAAACCCACGCTCTTGCCTGTAGTTCGAGCCGTCCCTACGGACCAAAACTTCGCCGACTACACGGCGGAATCTCTACGCACTCTGGCGCTCACTTCCGTCTCCTCCTGTTCTGTCACTACGGGCAGAACCTTCGCCGACTCCACGGCGGAATCCCTACGCGCTCCGGCGCTAACTTTCCGTCTTCTCCTGCTTTCTCGTCTCGGCTGCTCGATTAAATACGTTCCGTGCCACCTTCCAGAACGTTCTCCTCATTTCGTCGGCGCGATGCGCAGCGAAGGCTGGGGAGAGGCACGAGACGGTTCGACTGCCCTCTCCTGAGGATGATTCACTCGGTCTGACCCTGCCTCCTTCGTTCTAGAAAAGTCGCGGCCTTGCTAGGCCGCCGATGTGGGGTGAGGAGGTTCGTCTGTGAAGCCATGCTTCTGCGGGGAGAGCGCGCGCCCGGGAGCCTTGGATGTTTGCTTTCTTTTTTTTTTCTTTTTACCTCGCGGCGTTTCTGCCGCCCGTTGTCGCAAGGATTTGGCGGCGCGCTCTTTTTTTTAGCGCTCGTTCTGTGACACTGCCCCCCACTTTAAGAATATTATCTCATAATATTCAAACCACACAAACGAGCGCGAAAAGTCACCACACACTCTCACAGACTGTAACACCATCAGTCGCTCATGACACTTCACATTCACAATAGATCACTTAATACAATCGTACATTGTAGTTCAATTCCACAACACATGAAATATAGCCACAGGTACCTGCCTACAACACTTCATCACACATTCCAAACAATACAAACGTACAAAGTTCTGTCTATACAACAATTATACAACACTATATATCACATCATCGCACAGAACACTGACTCGCTCGACATACACTTGAGACACAGGATAACAAGAACATTAACACAACATATGTCACTCAGCCCTGCCAAACACAATCTGATTCCACCTTAGCACCTATCCTGAATACTTAGAACAGCGCTTGCGCCCCTTTTTGCGGTGCTCGCTCGATCTCTTCTTGTGCTTCCACGTTCTTTTTCGGCGAGCCCTTTCCAACGACGATATCTGAGGCGTCGTCTCAGCCATCGTTGTCTCTTCCGACACCATTAATGCGTCATTACATTCGACGGGTCCTGTCTGTTTATTTACCCGCTTGATAATGCCTCTACATTTTGCCCGGCTGGCCAACTCCGTCTCCTTTACACTGTCGGTCGGTTGAGGTCGTGCCGACGTAAGTCCAGTTGCTCGGCCCGTGAACTTATTCGACACGATCGTCTTCTCCTTCGCTGTCTCTTGCGCCGCAGCTTCACATTGGGCTCTAGTGAGATCCGTCACGGGATGCTCCTCCACTGTATCTCGCGGTCGCTGGGTTGGCGAGGGCTCTATCTTCGGGTCTTCTCCCAAACATTCCGGATCATTCGGTCCTCGCCCCCCGTCGATGTTTCCGATGACAAGGTCGTAAAGGGGGGTTGTCATACATAGAGCGGTAACTTTCCCGCTGAAGTACGGGGTTTCCACCTCAATCTCTGCTTCGGGAAGCATCCGAACTGTACGGTCTATTAGGCAAACCGGTTTCGGAAGGATCAAAATGTGGGCCAGTTGGTAATTCTGCGCTCCCAGTTCGCTGAACGAAGAAAACCGGTTTCGTTCTGCCTGTCAACTCCCTTTCCCGTACCAAATCTCTCCGCACGATAACAGTGGAACTGCCGGTATCTCTTAACACCGTAATATTTTTATCCGAAACTTTTCCAGGCAGCGCTGGCATTCCTTTCGTAGCACCGGTTGGCTGTTTTGACATTACAGCACCCACAATAGGAATTTTCTCCCCGTTTTTCAACTCTACGAATCCATCAGTGACGGCATTATTATCAGATTTCGGTGCCGCTTGAACACAGGGTACCTGGTGAATTTTACTCACCCCGTTCCGACAAGCATCTGCTTTGTGCCCAGTCTGACCACACTTAAAACATTTTACTGTCGTAGGGCTCGTAAAGATTGTTCGACAGTTTTTCGCGCGATGACCCACTCGGTTGCACAGAAAACATCGCTGAATGCTCTCTGGTGCACGCTTCTTTTCTTCGGGAGCCAATTTCTTCGAATCATCGGGACACTCCTTCTTGACCTTGGCCAAATTAGTTCCACCTTGTGCTTCCAAGAATTGATCAGCCAATTCAAGCATTCCTTCAAATGACTCAGCTTTCCTCTCTTTCAAATACAGCGACAGGCTTGGGTGGCAACTAGTAAGAAATTGTTCTCTAATTAGGAGCTCTCTAAGATCATCGTACTCCTGCGCTGTCCCTGAAAGTTCAAACCATCTGTCGAAATAATGGCAAAGTCGGGCGGCATACTGCGTAGCCGTCTCACCATCAGCTGGTTTTTCTGTCCGAAATCTGTCCCGGAATCCTTCCACAGTGAATCTAAATCGCTTCAACAAAGCAGCTTTCACCTTTGCATAGTTGGCTGCATCGGTCGGCGTCAGCCTACCGTACACACTGAGCGCTTCACCACTCAAGCAAGTACTCAAAGCAGTTGCCCATTGATGTTCCGGCCAATTCTGGCTCTTCGCAATCGTCTCAAATCGGTGGAGGTACGCGTCTAGGTCGTCCTTCCTTTCATCAAACGCTACGAGCAGCTTGCTTGGGTTCACGCGGAAGCCGTGATCCTCTCGTTCGCTGCTTTCAACTCTAGCTTGGACAGGAGTTTCACTTCGCTGTTGCAAACGGAGCCGCTCGAGTTCTATCTCGTGCTGTCGCTGCCGTTCCCTTTCCTCTCTTTCTTCTTTCAGTTGTCGCTCTTTTGCTTCTCTTTCTTCTCTCGCCCTTTCAGCTGCCAACCTCTCTCTCTCCAACTCAGCTTCTTTTTCCGCTTTGGCTCTTTCGACCGCCAACCTCTCTTTTTCCAGCTCGGCTGCTTTTTCTTCTTTTTCCCTCTGGGTGACCCACTTCCGTAGTTCGGCGCCAGAAAGACCCATCTTTTCACTAAGAGCAACTAACTTTTCGAGATCCATGGTGTCTCGCAAATAAAACCTTGCCGCGTGCAAAAAGTATCTGCCTAGATCAGTCTATCGGAGCACTCCCCTGCACTCGTTAACGAGAACACTGAACAACACACAAAATCGTTCCGATAGCACTATCAACAACTCGAGGCTCTTTCTCACTACTTTGGACACACTGTGCCCCAAAAGGTCCTATGTCGCGGACGCCAGATTAATTGTCACACCTGTCCCGTTTATTAGGGAGACAATCGCCGGGCTAATTCCAAGAGCCGAAGTATCGGCCCCCCGAACCGCACCACGAAAGCGTGGACAATTTTGAAGTGGTCCTTTTTGGTGCGCCAGCGGACGCCGGTCGTGGCCCAAAGAACAAGTCAGAGCCGAGAGTTGATAAACAAACAAATTATATTCTCAATAATGGCAGATGGAAAACAATACATAAGAATGCACAATCCACAATAGTTGCATACAATATGACACCAATCAAACCAATCAATCAACGTACTACACAACACAATCAGCCACACTTAATACAACGGACACGGACAACAATACGCACTACAATGCAGTCGCATGCATTGAACAACCAAGACACTTAAAGACTAAAGAGATAGAAAACCTATTCAGTCCAAAGTTCTTGGAACCAGAGTCTAGATGATACTCTTCCGAGAATCACTCACTCAAAGTCCAGCGTTGTTGTCGTTCCGCAGCCCTCTGAAGTTTCTCTTCCAGGAAACCTCGCCGGAGTTTCTCTTCCAGGAAAACTCCCGTCTTCAATAGGCCACTCTCCAAGCTTCAAACTTCTTCGCCGGAAATCCGTCGGCTTCCCACACGCAGCTGTTGCCCGCGTCTTCGCTCGATAGCGGTAAACCCACGCTCTTGCCTGTAGTTCGAGCCGTCCCTACGGACCAAAACTTCGCCGACTACACGGCGGAATCTCTACGCACTCTGGCGCTCACTTCCGTCTCCTCCTGTTCTGTCACTACGGGCAGAACCTTCGCCGACTCCACGGCGGAATCCCTACGCGCTCCGGCGCTAACTTTCTGTCTTCTCCTGCTTTCTCGTCTCGGCTGCTCGATTAAATACGTTCCGTGCCACCTTCCAGAACGTTCTCCTCATTTCGTCGGCGCGATGCGTAGCGAAGGCTGGGGAGAGGCACGAGACGGTTCGACTGCCCTCTCCTGAGGATGATTCACTCGGTCTGACCCCGCCTACTTCGTTCTAGAAAAGTCGCGGCCTTGCTAGGCCGCCGATGTGGGGTGAGGAGGTTCGTCTGTGAAGCCATGCTTCTGCGGGGAGAGCGCGCGCCCGGGAGCCTTGGATGTTTGCTTTCTTTTTTTTTTCTTTTTACCTCGCGGCGTTTCTGCCGCCCGTTGTCGCAAGGATTTGGCGGCGCGCTCTTTTTTTAGCGCTCGTTCTGTGACAGCGGAAATGTTGTAGGCCCGTGTGTTCAGATTTGGGTGCACGTTAAAGAACCCCAGGTGGTTGAAATTTCCGGAGCCCTCCATTACGGTGTCTCTCATAATCATATGGTGGTTTTGGGACGTTAAGCCCCACATATCTATCTACCTATCATGTTTATCATGTTTGCACCAGTATCATACCTTCGTCATCCATTGACGCCCCGTAATAACGAAGCTGGCATACGTAAATCTAGCGAAACGGCCACCAGCGCATCGTGAGCGTCGCATGTAGTCATGTTGTTACATGACACGCTTTTCAAAATTATCATGTTTGCACCAGTCACATACCTTCGCCATTCATTCACGTATACCGTGATGCCATATTTCGTATATGTGACGCTATCGAAACGCCCGAGAGCGCATCATGAGCTTGGCATGTAGTCATGCTGTTACATGACACGCATGTCATGATTTTCATGTTATGGTCAGTCGCTTGTGTTCGCCATGCAATCATGTCATACCATACGAGTTTTGTAACATGACATGTGAACGAAACCACCGCAAAAGCATCAGGAAACAAAATGTAAATCATGACAGTCATGACATACATGTCATGATTTTCATGTTATGACTAGTCAAATATGTTCTTCATACAGTCACGTTATACCATGCCAAGTTTGGTATCCATACCGTTATCGAAACAGCCAGGAGAGCTAAATGCCGTAGGCGTCTTGGTATATAGATAGCTAGATAGATAGATAGCTAGATATATAGATAGACAGATAGATAGATAGATAGATACGTTCAAAGTCACCGAAGTTTGCTAGGAAATGCTTTGCATTTAAAATGTCAGAGTTCCAGCAGGAAACGAACCCCAGTATTCTGAGTGGCAACCGAGTATTCTACCACACAGCCATGCCAGGCATTGAAACTTCTTTTTAAGAGACCGTAATGTTCGTGACGGATCCGCTGGGAATGCAGTGATGGCATTCTAATTTTATAAATATGACATACGTACTTGCACAGTACAGCTGGGACGTCGGGTTAAGATAAAGAGTAATTAAGCGCACCGTGATTGGCAGATTATATAAACCAAAAAATGGTGCGAACAGATATTGGTAATTTTAATTTGAGAGCATTAAAAAAAAACAGTGCATCTTCACCAAGTGCATGACAACGAGTCGGTGAAGCTATAGGTACTATATGGTACAATATGTCTACGTTGAAATCGCCGACTAGTATAAAGGATGAACGGACGAATGGACGGACTGGTGAACGTTTACACGCAAGGATGGACGGATGGGTAGAGGGACAGATCGATGGACAGGCACGTGGTTGGATGGACAGACGGATGGTGCATGATGTGATCATGTATTCTGCTGTCGTATATTTGATTATTGCATACATAAAGTCGGTGGTTATTTACACACATGCTTTCGTTTTTTTTCTTTGTGCAGATGTTCAGTTTAAGTTTGGGATTTGTGCAGCAAGACGAACGCCAACAAGGTCGGCCTAAGGAGCTTCACCATTAAAACTAGCATCGGCAGTGTTGACCTAATGAACGCATTGTATTAATATCATGGTCTCAGCAGGAATCGAGCCCCAGCATTCTGCGTTGCAATCAAGTATTCTACCAGAGATTCACGCTATGTCTCGGAACTGCTTTTCACGTAGACCATAATGTTCGTGAAACGTCAATTGCAGTAACAATGCTGGCTATCCAATCCTATGAACAGTACAAGTTGTCCCGTTGGTTAACGACCATTGTAGTAAGCACCATGCATTGAAGCTCAATTATCTAGCAGTGTCCAGGGCCACCATCCTCGCTGACACAAGCACTACATATCAGCTTACCGCTTCTGGTGTTGCTAATACCCGTGTTGCTGCTGGCATCGTTACGCAGCAATAAACATGCGACGTTTAACATATGTCTGCGCGTACAACATTTGTACAAATCTTTAGCGTGATTTCGTTATGTTTCGCCCAAGAAAAAAAATTATACCTTCCCTCCGCAAGCTTCGCATAACACCGATGCCCAAGGTATGTGGGTTCTGCCCATTTTCGCTCTAAACCTATATAGAAGCTCACGTTCTCAACTATATAAAAAGCTTGTTCAGCCTTGTAAAGGACCACCATACCTGGATTTGCACTCGTCTCACCCTCAAAGCCAAATGCAGTTGGCACGTGTCTTATGCCTCCACTCTTTTGCAAGCCCCCTGCAAAATATCCGAGGGAAACAACATGTTGAGGAGGCGGAAGCAGAATCATGAATATGTTCACAATGCTCATAGGAGAATGCGTCAGGAGTCATGGCCTCTGATGTTGAATTCCAATGGTGGAGTCGGAGCAAGTTTTTCAGCTCCTTTCAGAGCAAGTGTGTTCCAATGACAGAGTGAGAGCGAGAGTCAAGAGTTCCAATGAGAGAGACGGAGGAGATTCAGAGCAGGAGTCCCTCCGTGGAGCAGAAAAAACTGCTCCGCCGAAATCGGTGGAGTGGACCGGAACTCCACGTGACGTATTTCCTTTAACACGTTTGCCTGCTTGGGGGCGTGGCTGGCGCGGCGCGAGTTGTGTTGATAATAGTGGACGGCATGGACGGCTCGGCTACCTTGGCAAAGCGTGCGGCAATGCTTCTGCTACTCGATAGCGACAGCAGACATCGCGGACAATAGCTGTTGCACGCTTGGCGTGATATCCATTCCACACAGGTGAATAGCGCTGAACAAGCAAACGAACGATGCGGCGATGCTGGTAAACCACGTGGGAGACAGACAGCGGAAAAGACCACGCGCAAGGTATCCTGGGTAACGCGGCAGCTTCCGCCTTGCTCCAGCAGGGCGGGTTGTGTTCCGATGGCGGATTTGGAGGATTTGCTCTACGCCAGAGTCGAGTGCTCGCTCGCGAAGTCGGTCGGCTGCACCGACTCCGCCATTGGAATTCAACATGAGATTGCGTGCTGGCAGGATGATTCCAATTCAAAAGAGAGTGACGTTCCAGGCATACTTTTTTTGGAGGCGTTGACTCTTCATAGGAATCAAATAAAAAGGGTTAGGACATACAGAAAAAAAGGGATCAGCACAAAGTGCGAATAATACGGAGACAACGCGAAAGTCGTGAAAAAGAAGTGAGAAATAAAGGGGAATATACACAACTACGTAGAAGCCTTCATGACAGACAGATGAAAATAGTGTGGCAAAACAGTCAGCAATGGCATGCACTTCGACACCATCCCAACCCAGTGGCGTGAAGGATTTCCAACTTTTACCAATAATAATAATAATAATAATAATAATAATAATAATAATAATAATAATAATAATAATAATAATAATAATAATAATAATAATAATAATAATAATAATAATAATAATAATAATAATAATAATAATAAAATTAATAATAATGAAGACCTGCCCAGATATAGAGCCTTCGGGCGTGACCAGTCGAGGAGGCCGCTCAAAGGCCATAAAACGTTTTCATAATACTGTAACAAAGGAGGAGGAGGAGGAAAGTTTAAGCGGAAGGATATGAAGGTTAACAAGTTCTTAGACCGTCTGGCTACTCTGTGGTGGGGAAAAGGGTGTGGGGAATAAAAGATGATAAAAAAGAACTGTTGCGAAGAGACAGAGAGAGAAATTACAAAAAATAGCCACAGAGGAAAGGCAACATGAAAGAGTATAAGGCACTAAGGTCTGTCTCTGAGGCCAGTTGTCCGCAAAAAGCGTAGCAAAGCTTTCAAAGCCTTCTGGGCTGACGACGGGCTCGGCCAATGACCCGGAATCTTTTGTTCCGACAAAGGCCGATTATCCAGCCTATCCTAAGCTGCAGTCAGTTCTTGTCTTGGTGCGTTGAAATGGGTGCTCACATAGAAGGTACGCGATGGTTTCCTCACAGCTGCAGTAAGTGCATGTAGAAAACCTGGCCATTCGATTTAGATAGGAGTATGCGTTCGTGAAGGCCACTCCAAGCGACAGGCGGCATAGAAGAGTCTCCTCAGCTCGAGATATTCCTGAGGGAAGACGAAGCTGCAGATCGGGATGCAAGTTCTGCAGGCACGCGTTTGTGAAGTCTGTTGAATTCCACTGTACCAGTGTGAGGTCACGTGCAAGCGAACGAAGCCTTGTAGCTGCATCAGTTCTTGAGAACGGGATGGCTGTGTATTGGATACCGTCGTGTGCAGATCTAGCGGCCTCATCTGCGCAGCCATTCCCATGTATACCGCAATGACCTGGTATCTACTGATACACTATGCTGTGCTGTTACTCGGTGGCTTGGTGATGAAGAAACCTTATTTCAACTACTAGCTCTTCATTAGGTCTATGGCGAAAGGGTGACATAAGACATTGAATAGCTGCCTTTGAGTCCGAGAATATAGATAGTGTTCCCGAAGGTTCTTCTCTATAAACTCCAGAGCTGCACGTATGGCGGCCAGTTCTGCAGCTGTTGATGACGTCAAATGCGATGTCATGAATTTGATTGTGATGTGCCTCGCAGGAATAACCACCGCCCTTGCTGAGCTTACTGAAGACACCGAGCCATACGTGTAAACGTGAGGGCGTCCGTTGGGCATCTCTTGCAGGAAGAGTAATGTGGCCTGTTTCAAGGCTAGATGCGAGAAATTTTTTTTGATGCCAAGAGTTGTAAGAAGGGTTTCGGGAGGGTGTAGGCACCTCAATGGTATCTGCGGCTGTGTTGCATGCGTGAAGTGCAATGGAAGCACTCTGCAATGCTGAGCTACAGTTGCGCTGATTGCTGAGTGGGGCCTAGAAGTTTGAAGTGAGGCAAGGTGATGTTATGGAAGCCGAGCGAGATGTCTTAGGTGCATTCTCTACGTGGATGTATGCGTCGACTGGATAATCACACGAAATAATGACTGTCGCCGCTGTAGACACGCATCTCGGGAGACCAAGGCATGTTCGCAGTGTTTGGGCTTGGATCGACTGGAGGACGCGCAAGTTTGTTCTTCGGATCCCGCAAAGCACGGGTAAGCTGTATCGCATATAACAGAGGAATAGAACAGTGTAGAGTTGAAGCATTGCTCGTACTGGTGCACCCCACGTTTTCCCAGCAAGAAACCTCAGCACGTGGGTTATCATGGTGAGTTTAGTTTTTATTTGGGCGATGTGAGGGCTCCAGGAGATGTCGCGATCAGCTATGACTCCAAGGAATCAATGGCTCTTCACATAGTTGATCGAGTGTTCATTGATTTTACTAACATATGGACTGATCACCTTATGCGTGAATGCTATAAGCGAGCACTTCTCTGATGACAGCTGTAGTTCCCGTTCTTCCAGGTACTTTGTCGCTCGGGTAGCCACTCCCTGAAGCTGGGCACGCAAAAGAAGGCGTATTACACCTGATGCCCAGATGCAGATGTCATCTGCATATATTGATAGCTGGACTGATTCTGTAAGTGCGTCAACCAGGCCGAGGAGCGCTAGATTAAAAACTGTGGGGCTAAGAACACCACCTTGAGGCACACCACAACGGATGCAATGATGCATTGCCGTGCCATTCTCCGTCTGTACAAGGAAAGTTCTGACTTTCAGATAGCTGTCGATCCATTGGTAAACCCGACCCCCTAATTTAGCATTTTCCATGACATCCAGAATGGCTTCATGTGATACGTTGTCGTATGCACCCTTCACGTCCAAGAACAACGCCGCAGATAAATGCTTCAATCTTTTTTGATGATGCGTAGCAGACGAGACCAAGGTCAATAATGTTATCATTTGCGGACCGCCCACGCCGAAAGCCCGCCATAGCATCAGGGTATACCTCGTGGTGCTCCAGGTACCACTATAGCCAAAATCATCCTTTTTATCACTTTCCCGAAACAGCTGGTAAGCGTGATGGGGCGATAAGAGGTCAAGTCTAGAGGAGATTTACCTGGTTTAAGCACAGGAACGAGGCGGCTGGAGTTCCACGAATGAGGGACAAACCCGCTGCTCTACGAGTTGTTGTACACTTATAGAAGGACCCTTCGAGCTTCTTCACCGAGGTTGCAAATAGCCATGTACGTGATCCCATCCAGATTAGGCGAAGAAGATCGTTTGCGTGCCGTCAAGGCCACCTGGAGTTCCTCTATAGAGAAAAAGGTGTCCGTTCTCGAATCTCTGGAGACTGGAGCGTTTTTTAGGTTACGCGTGGTGCATGCGGACGCCTGACCGGCAACTTTCATGCACGAATCTTCTGCTACTTCAATTTCGGTGAGGCCTCAGTGAAGAGACAGACATTTGAAGGGACGATGTTGATGTGGCGATGTTTGTAGGCCACGAACAATCCTACATGTCTGCGTCAAAAGCTTGTGTGGATGTGAGAATTCTCACAGAGATTTTCACCGAAAGAACTGAAGTGAATGGATTCGCCGCTGAATTTTTTTCTGTAGGCGCCTTGCCCCCCTGCAGTCCTGAATGAACTAATTTCGCCCATATCTTCATTCTGCAGGATGACGAATTGCTTTGAGCCGCTCCAAATTCGCTTCATGTTGACAATATTTTGAAGTATGTTCAGTATTTTGAAGTATGTTGAAGTATAAGTCGCTTTTTGAGCAGCACCTCTAATCATATCCTCGAGGTTGTCAAGAGGGGAGGCGCTTCATTTTCTTGACACCTCTTTTCCGTCAGTGGCTTGAAATTTGTCCAGTTGATGTGAGTCGAAGTGTCACAGCTTTGCGATTTTTTCTGGCCCTTGTTCTTTAAATAAGTTGGTATGTGGTCGTTTCCATGAGATTCATAGTCTGCGAACCACTTATTTTTTCCATTTAGGCTTCGTGACACAAATGTCAAGTCAAGGTAGCTGCTGTATGTCCTTCCCCGTAGAAACGTTGGGCTTCCGTTGTTTACAAAAAGCAGCTGCTGCTTCAGAGCGAAGGAAGATACTTGCCTTCCGCGACGGTCTGTCTTCTGACTTCTCCATAGTGGAAGGTGAGCTTCGAAATCTCCGGTGATTATCCATGGTTCAGGTGTGGCTGTTATCAGTGCATGTGGTCTTTCAGGTTAAAACCGGCTGGAACGTGATATATACGCGCCTATTGGCGTGAAATTAGGGTCTCTACGTTTTGCTGTCAAGCACACATACTGGTTGTCATCGTGAGGTGCTACACAGTGCTCGATATGGGTAAGGTCGCATCTGATATATACAATGACTTTACATTGTTCGTTGCAGGTAGCGGACTTGAAGGTTTCGTATCTAGATAGTTGTATTGCATTGTGTAGTCGTGGCTCACAGATAACAATAATTGGAAACTGGTTTTTAAACACAAATTGTTGGATATCAGAAATACGGGGCTTAAGGCCTCAGACATTTTACTGAAATATCGAAGTTCCTTTGACTACTTTACGAAAGGCTTGCACAGGAGGAGCCATGGCGCCCTTCAAAACTTGATGACACCAGCTTCAGCGCATCCACTAACAGAAGAGCACTTTTAGCAGCCGGACTGTCAATGCTAGTGAGGAGCATACGAATGGTATTCATGAGGGCCTTTACCATGGTACGATTTCCTTATCATGACTACCACCACACTCTCGTTCCGAAGTGATTGTATACCAGCGATGCGGCCGCTCAGCCGGCGGGTCTATCATTGGCAGCGCGGGCCATGCTTCAGGCAAGCAGGTGATGTTCTTTTCTTGCTTGGATGATTTGTCGTCGTCATGTCTGGATGCCAGAGGTGGTATGCCGGCAATCATTTGGTGAGGTGCAGTCCTCGCTTCGGCACTTGGCCTCCTTAGGGGCCTCCGGCGACGAGACCGCCGGTGTCGTCTTTTGGCAGCGGCCTCCCTGTGAGTTGAGCCGTCCCGGACCATTTGCCTCAACACTTGCATTTCCTTTTTCATGCTTGGGCAATCTTTCGACGATGATTCGTGAGGGCCATTACATTTTCGACATTTTCAAAGTTCTGCCTGGCAAGCTTGTCCGCTATGTGATTCTGAGCATAGCGAGCACACAGTCAGGTTTGTAAAAACAGCACTGACATGTCCCAATCTATAACATTTCCGGCATTGAAGGGGCTTCGGTACGAAGGGTCGCACTGTGTGTCGAAAATGGTCGACCTTAGCTTGCGATGGAAGGCTGTCTCCCTTGAACACCAGCTCAACGCAGCGTGATTTGCCAAGGTGACGGGCTTTCTGTATGGTAAGTTCTGCAGACATCGATTTGATGAGAGCAGCAAAGTCACTTTCATTGATCGAGATGTCGACATCGTAAATGACGCCTGCAGTAGAGTCAGGGCCATCAGGTATGTATGAGTGAACATTGATGTTATCCAACATCTTGACGTTGTTCAACACTTTCAGTGTGCTTCGTTGAACGACGCCTACGGCGAGGATATTGTTACGGCCATTAATACGCACGTCCGCAATCTGTCCCTGGGCGAATTCCTCAAGATCCCCAGACGTGCCTTGACGATTGAGTCGGTTGTGACTATGAGCCGCATCGACCGGCACAAACAGAATTCTGTATATCGTAGGCTCCCGCATCTTCGTAGCATTCTTACTTGTTGATGTAGACGGCATCACTAGTGTTCTTTTTGGCTGCCACCTTGTCACAGGCACGAAGTTGCCTTCGTGGGAGCTTTCGTCGCTGGCCATAGAATAAATCAGCGTTTCCTCGCACTCGCCATCATCGGGTGGCCTGTACGCTTTCTCGTGGTAGCTACAGATGACGTCGATAGTTGCGATGGAAACCCAGGCGAATCCACGTCGATCGCCACAGTCACTGAAACTGTGTGTTCCACAAAGCCACACATGTGAAAAGCAGGCAAGGAGAACAGAAGAACCAAGGTATTGCGAGGGCGCTGTTGGCAACAACAACCATCAATAGCCATAGTCTACACCTTTCAATAAAACCATCTCATCGCAAGTTGCTGTAACAGTTGTGGTGGAGGTGTTCGGTATATAATTACAGGCGTCTAAACGCCGTGACGAAAAAGGATGCATATCTTTTACCGTGAGCTGATGATGTAATTGATTGCTTGCGCTCCGACTTTTCTTTTTTGACGCTTGATTTGCGATCGCATTGTTTTGCCATCGCTTGATTGCGTGTAAATGCGATCAATGCGATCGCTTGATTTGCGATCGCATTGTAACCCGAAGACAGGGCAAAGGCTGCTTTCGTTGCTCCAGATGACGTATTCACACCTAATGTTTTCTCTTTTGGCCTATGAAAGGCACCTGTCACCTTTGAAAGGTTTATGAATAGTGTTACGTGGTTTAAACCGGGAGATATGCATGTTGTCGTCATCTTTGGCCGTACGTTTGAAGAAATAAATGACAGCTTTAGCCTTGTTCTCGACTGCATCGAAAAAGCTAGCCTGGCTGAAATGTCGAAGAAATTTTACTCTGGGGAAAACCAAAACTGCTCCCGGGACACTCAGTCGACAATGATGGCGTCGGGCATGATGCTCGTAAGATTGACGTGGTGTGCTTGTTCAAACAAACGCAGTATGCACGAGAACTTCAATCATTTGTCGGCATATGCTCGAGTTTCCTTGTTTTGTTCCACGGTTTGCCGAGATCGTGTACCTACTGACAAGTGTCCAGCGACAGGATGCGGCCTTTCAGTGGACACCAGAGCGTGACGCCACATTCTCTCAACCATGCGATATCAGCGTAAGAGCTGTGCTTGCAAAACACAGAAGTGGGAGAGAAGATGTCGGTACATATGCCAGCCGTTGCCTGAGCGAATCTGAACGCAATCATACGCCCACGGAACAGGAATGCCTAGGCGCTGTTTTCGCAGTACGAAATTTCAGCTGTTATGTTTACGGGAGACTATAGAAGATAATTACGGACCATTATTTCTGATGCTGGCTGGTCGGTTTGCGTAATCCTTCTGGTCGCCTAGCACGTTGGGCACTGCGCCTTCAGGAATGCGGCTTCACGGTCGGTCGTGCAAGGGTGGCCAACGCAGCTTTTACGACTTCTCACTGCTTTTACTAGCACGTTTCTCGACGTGGCCGACTTTCTGTGAGAACAACGGGATGATCGCACTCTAGGTCCGTTTTTTATCGCGTTCCGTTAATCTCCAAGGCAGCGGTTGCTTAACTGCTCGTGACAAGCTGTTCTAGAAGACAAACTACTCTAGGCCTGGGGCACGTTTTGTCCTAGTTCCCGAGAGTCTTCGCTCCGCGGTTCTACGTCTCATTCGTGACAATGCAACATCCGGCCATTTTGGCTTTGTACGAACGATTCACCACGCGCAAGGACGCTTTTACTTGCCCAGAATGTATGAAGCACCCAGGCGCTATGTCGCTATAGTTTTGCAACGTGCCAACGTCCCAAGCGACCGTGCTCCGCACCACCACGTGTTATTATCATCAGTAACCGGGGCCACCCATTCCATGGTGGTGTCTTTGCAATTTAGAGTTCCGTCATACTACACTATATGCACAGATAAATGGCCTTGTTCAACCGAGAAAATAGAACGCTGACCATGCTTGTGACGTATGTTTCCTCCAATCATGAGAACCATCATGACGTGTGGGCGTTTATTACTTACGCGTACAACAAACCGAAAACCTTGCGTGGTTTATGTAACGCCCAAACACGTACCCTAACTCCTTGTCAGCCTGGGCTACAACGCACACCAGCTGGGGGAATTGCGTGAGGTGCAGAACTTCTACAACTCCTTCCTATGGGCAGGACGAAACCATGCAAAAGCTGAAAACTCTACGCGCTAAGCGCGTCCTATAAAAAAATTTGTTTTCCATTCCATTCTATTTCTGGCGGGATCGCTACAATCGACAGAGAAGTCGGAGAAGAAAATGCGGAGTTTCGCGTTCCACTCGGCTTGGGCGATCCATATGGGACAGTGTGTAACTTATTATTAGTCACTATCTTTATTGTTGCCTCAGCCACAAGTAAAGAAGTTGCAGACGTCAAGCAATGACACTGCCTAAGATATGTCTAATACGGCAGCACTACTAAAGCAATAAAACTGATAGATTGTCGTGTTGGTAATTATCTGTATTATAACTTTTCTAGCGCGCACAAAACGTTCTTTAGCCTTCGTCTGTCTCTTTCTTACTAATAAGAATCCCTATATTTTTCTTGGCATTACTGCTTTTCAGTTCTCAATAACATAGTGTCTAACAACGAAAAACAAGCCGTTATGTCTAGACTTTCCTTCATACATAGCCAGGGTCTCGTCTTCGCAGACTTCATGCCATGAGGTGGCATGCGAGGGATATTGGTCAGACGCCATCTCGTAATAAGACCCCGTACTACGTGACGCGACAACAAGCAATAAGAGTTTTCCACACTCGCCACAGTGGCATCAAGTGGCGCTGACTGAAGCTCCTACGTTTAAAGGAACACTAAAGTCAAATAACAATTTACGTCAGATTGAAAGCTCAATGCATGACAACACTTCAAACGACAGTGTTATCAACAACAGTGCCCTACTTAGAGAGAAATTAAGGTAAATGCGCAGGAACACAAGTGCCGCAGTAGGACTTTTTCAAAATGATCCCGATGAGATCAGACGAACCACCTACAAATAATCACAGTAATTGATCTAACTGCACTAAGTGAAGAACTTTCCGAGAATCAAGAGCTAGGCACATTAAAATGCTGCTTGTTCTTTTTTGTTTGATTCATAGAAAAAAAGAACCACCGGAAGTTACTAAGAAGAATGGCGCGAGTGGTTCAAAAATTAAATTTTTGCGTGGTTACACGCGTGACAGGTGGGGCCATCTAGCTGCGTCAAGTTGAAACAACAACAACGAAAAACGTCAACTATCTCGAAGCCAATGGCGGGAAATTGATCAATGACCATTGTTGCTAATGTGGCTCCCACTGCTCTCTGTCTGCCGCAACTAGCGCACTAAAGCCGGGCATCGTTGTGCACGGCAATAGTGACGTGAATCGGTCTGGTCGGTCTGCTGCTTGAGGCGGGTAACTTGAAGTGCGCTAACCTGATGCGTACCACTAAAACGTGACTTTATTTCAATATAGGCCCTTCCGTGGCACAAAAGTAACACTACAAGGTGTCTGGACCGCCATTTCTTTTAAAATGAGGCGTTTTAGAGTGGCACCCTTTTATAAAACAGGAGAGCGGTCACGACACGTCAAGTGGTAATGGCGGAACTAGCCTGAGTACCCAGCCAACCAAACGTCGTCTTCTTCACCGGCTGAGTCATACCCCCTGCATTTCTGAGTAGCACTCCCCTTCTTCACTACATTTTCCTCCCCTCCGGAAAAGAGCCATCCTGGCGACTCATGGGCAGGAGACAATAGAGGGATCGTAATACGGTTTTAGGCGGTCTATGTGGACGGTCTCAGGTTCACGGCGTCGTTGATCATGGGGCTGCTCAAGCGGCTCCATGATGTAATTGACGGGTGAAATTTGTTTAACGATACGGTAAGGTCCGTCATACTTGTACGTCAGTTTCGTTGAGAGACCAGGGGTGGTTGAAGGAATGCGAAGCCAGACAAGGTCATCTGATGCATAAGAAGCCGGAGGCGTCGGGCTATCGTGGTGGTGTTTCTGGCGTTGCTGTTCAGCACTTGTGTAGGAGCGGGCAAGCTGACGACACTCTTCCGCGTATTTAGCAGCTTGTGACATCGTTGTCGACTCAGCAACATCCGGGTGGTAAGGAAGGATGGTGTCTAGCGTGAAAGAGGGCTCGCGACCACAAAGGAGGAAATATGGAGAGAAACCAGTGGTTGTCTGGACAGCAGTATTATGCGTGTAGGTTACAAACGGGAGAATACTGTCCCAATTGGTGTGATCGGTTGCGACGTACATTGACAGCATATCTCCTAACGTACGGTTGAATCTTTCCGTAATGCCATTAGTTTGAAGATGATACGCGGTGGGGGTGCGAAGAATGACTTGGCATTCCTTGAGAAGCGATTCGACAGCGTCCGACAAAAACACATGCCCTCGGTCACTCAGGAGTTCACGTGGTGCACCGTGACGTAAAATGATCTGATGCAGTATGAAACGACCGACGTCGCTGGCTGACGCTGAAGAGAGTGGCGAAGTTTCTGCGTAGCGCGTAAGGTGATCGATAGCGACGATTACCCAGTGATTTCCAGCCGGTGTAATCGGAAGAGGTTCATACAGATCAATACCAACACGGTCAAACTGTCGGGCAGGACAAGGTAAGGGTTGTAGTGGAGCTGTTGAACTTGGAGTGGGATTCTTCCGGCGTTGACAAGCGAGACAAGAACGTACGTAGCGACGAACGAAGCAATACATTCCTCGCCAGTAGTAGCGGTGGGACAGGCGGGTGTAGGTTTTTAACAATCTAGCATGGGCGCATTGTGGGTCGGCGTGAAAGGAGGCGCATATGTCTGAGCGGAGACGTCTGGGAATGACTAGGAGCCATTGGCGTCCTCCGGAGAGATAATTACGTCTGTATAGCAAACCATCTCTGATAACGAAGTGCTGTATTTGACGGCGCATACCTCTAGGGATATTTTGCGAGGGAGCTCGACTCAACAACAATTCGTCCCAGTGTTGATTGCTCATTTTTGTCGTATACATGTTTGTATGCTTCGCTCGGATGTATTACGCAAATGCTTCCTTTTTTTAAGGCAAATACGCCAACATTTTTTGCATCTTTTGAAATAGATTTTTTGTCGTTGTTGTTTAAGCATTAGACGTTTCGTTTTATCACACATGTACAGTGATGATTTCTTTCTTGTCATAGACCTGTTTATTTTACGCGTATAATCCCGAATGTTTTTTATGAAAGTGTTACCGCTGCTGCGATGTGTTCGGGGAGGGGGAAGGGGGGCCTGCGGCCTTGTCAAGCTGGCATCACGCCAGCTTTTTCTGCAGGTCTCCTGCATCATGTATCCTTGATGCGAAATAAAGTCATTATTATTATTATTATTAATATTAACAAGTTGATAAGTGAAGCAATCCAAGGATTTTTTTGTTGCTCCTGTAGCATTTCGCTGACACTAAGTGCAGATACGTCGGGGGCAGGCGAAGATGGCGAATTGTCACTACATCGTAGAGGTGTTCGGGACAAAGCGTCTGCGTCGGAATGTTTTCGGCCAGATCGGTAAACGACGTGGATGTCGTATTCTTGTAGCCGCAGCGCCCAACTGGCGAGCCGGCTGGTGGGATCTTTTAATGAGAAGAGCCAACATAATGCATGATGATCTGTAACCACGCTGAAAGGGCGCCCGTAAAGATATGGTCGAAACTTGCCATGGCCCATGTGATGGCTAGACACTCTTTTTCAGTGACTGAATAGTTGGTTTCTACTTTTGTGAGTGCATGGCTGGCGTAAGAGAAGACGTACTCATCAAATCCACGTTTACGCTGGGCGAGCACAGCACCGAGGCCAACTCCGCTAGCATCCGTGTGTATTTCCGTCGGGGCAAGAGGATAAAAAATGTCGCAGTATAGAAGGTGCGTAAGAAGGTGGCGGAGTGTGGCAAATGCATCATCACAAGCTGACGATCAACTAGAAAGGTCGTTGTTGCCGGCAAGAAGGTCAGTCAAGGGCGATACGATGGAGGCGAAGTTGCGAATAAAACGACGAAAATATGAACATAAACCGAGGAAGCTGCGAAGTTCTTTTAAGGTCTTCGGCTTAGGAAATTCGGCAACGGCCCGGAGTTTCGTCGGATCCGGAAGAATGCCATCTCTAGATAGAACATGGCCCAAAATTATAAGTTATCGAGCGCCGAAGCAGCATTTCTTCAAGTTGAGCTGCAGACAGGCGGCGGTGAGGCAAGTAAGCACTGTCTCGAGCCGCTGAAGATGCGTTGAAAAGTCACTTGAAAATATCACGACATCGTCTAAATAGCACAAATATGTCTGCCATTTCAGACCACGAAGGATGTTGTCCATCATGCGCTCGAAAGTGGCAGGCGCATTGCAGAGCCCGAATGGCATGACGTCAAATTTGCATAATCCATCAAGGGTAACAAAAGCCGTCTTGGGGCGATCAGCCTCAGCCATGGGAAACTGCCATTAACCTGAACGCAGATCTAGTGACGGGAAGAACTACGCGCCTTGTAAGCACTCAAGGGCATCGTCTATGCGAGGTAGCGGGTAAACATCTTTGCGCGTGATCTTATTCAACCGGCGGTAGTCGACGCAGAATCCTATTGAGCCATTCTTTTTCTTGACTAAAACAACTGGGGAGGCCCACGGGCTGTTAGAGGGCTCAATAACACCTCGCTTCAACATGTCGTCAACTTGTTCCGCGATTATGCGACGCTCAGATGCCGATACCCGATACGGACGCTGACATAAAGGAGCGTGAAGCCCAGTGTCGGTTTCGTGAGATACTGTGGAAGCACGGCCCAAAGTCAGTTGCTGGCGGTCGAAGCTGGCGCGGAAGCACTCAAGGAGGGCGATGATGTCGGTGCGCTGCTGGGTCGTAAGGTTGGTGTCGATGCAGTGCGAAATTGCGTCGGTGAATGATGGGGAAGAGAATGACGCGCAACAATCAACAGCGTCAATAGGTAGCGTATTCGAGTGGTAAGAAATTACACGTGCAATCGAGGGATCAATGTCATCGGCAAAGCCCAGGCACTCTCCACACAGTAACTTGGAAGGTGAGGGAAACGAATTTGAAACATATAAATTGCACTTGATCCATCGTGAACATTCAGAACGGCGAAAGAAATCAGGAAGCACTTGCGGCGAACAGCGGTTTCAGAAGGCGTAAAAAGAACAGTTGAGCTACTAGAGACGTCACAGGAAAGCGGAACTAGGGCGGACGAGAACGGGGGTATCGAAGTGTCGGCGGCAACGAAAACTTTTGCAGGTGAAAGAGACGAGTCGAGTGAAGCAGCGTCGCATAATGGCGCGAACTCCACTTCGGCGCGAGCACAGTCAATGACGGCATGATGAGTGCAGAGAAAGTCCCAGCCTAATAGAATGTCATGGGAACACTGCGGGAGCACTACACGACATAAATATTGTCAGCAATAACGACACACGCTGTGCATGCAGCAAAAGGGCGAATTCGTTGCTCGCTCGCAGTGCTCAAAACGAAGTCGTGAAGAGGCATTGTGACTTTTTTTAGTTGATGGCAAAGTTTTTCAGTCATTACAGGCACTGCTGCGCCACCATCGACCAATGCAAAAACAGGTATACTTTCAACGGAGACAGCAACGACGTTGGACGGCGAAAAACAAGGTCTTGTGGAGTTCGAAAGATTCGCAGTTCTCGCCCCCGGAACCGCGGCTCCTAGTTTTCCTCAGGAACAGGGCGAGGTCGACGTATCATAGGGGAAAGAGAACGGCGTTGAGGTGAAGGCGACCGGTGTCTGTTGAAGTTCCGGCGAGGTGAAAATGTGTCCATGGTGGCAGTCTCGCCATATACAGCAGGCTCCGGTAGTGGGGGGAAATCATAATTGTTGTGCCTGACGTCGTCACGCAGAAAAACTCACGCCGTCGACAAAATCGTGCCACGTGACCCGCAATTCCACAGGCGAAGCATATGGGGCGGTTGTCTTGAGTGCGCCAAGGCTTCTGAAAGCGTGGAGGTGGTGGTCGAGAGAAAGGACGGGTAGTCTGGTACATAGGCTCAGTAGGTACGACAAAGGGACGCGTGGACGTAGGCGTTCGCGACAAAGAAACGTGGCCGTTCGCGACAGGCGGACGTCGGGTTCCGTTCAGTGCTTCGGCATAGGCCAATGGAGCAGCCGCAGGTGGTGCGTTAGCTGTTGGTAGCGCCTAGGACACTTGCTCCTGGACTACTCGCTGTATTGATGGCGCTAAAGTAGATGGGGCACCTTCGGAGGTATAAGGCACGAGGGACAACTGGCGTGCGACCTCTTCTCTTACAAATTGCTTGATCTCGTGAAGCAAAGTGGTGTGGTCTATAGCAGTGCCAGCCGACGTTAAAGCGGAGATTGTTGCACATGGCGTGCTGGCACGACGAGTGGTGTCACGCTGTTTCCAGAGCTCATCATAGCTCTGACAAAGTTGGATCACTTCCGCTACCGTTTGCGGGCTTTTGGCGACAAGCATCTGAAATGCGTCGTCAGTCACGCCTTTCAAGATGTGTTTGATCTTCTCGGCTTCTGTCATGGCCGAGTTGACACGCCGGCAAAGGTCGACCACATCTTCGATATAACTGGTCTAATTCTCACCATTCTCCTGAGCCCTGGTACGCAAGGACTGTTCGGCCCGTAGTTTGCGAAGCGCTGGACGGCCAAACAAGTCAGCAAATACCGTTCGGAAGGCCGACCAGGTGGGGAGGTCTCTATCGTGATTACCGTACCACAGACTAGCGACGTCGGTCAAATAAAATTGGACGACAGTAAGCTCGTGGGCATCGTCCCACTTGTTGTGCTGGCTCACCCGGTCGTATTCGTCAAGCCAGTCTTCCACGTCTTTGTCATCGGTTCCACTGAAGGTAGGCGGATCGCGTTGCCGAAAGGAGCTGAGACAGACAGGAGCTTCAGTAGTTGGAGCCGAGGCGGCCGCCTGCTGATCGTCGTTCGTGGACATCGTAACCACTGGAGGCAACGTACGGTTTCGCAATTCCAGGATTAGGCGTTACCCAGCACTCTCCACCAATTATAATGAGGCGTCTAAGAGTGGCGCTCTTTTATGAAACAGGAGAGTGGTCACGACTCGTCAAGTGGCAACGGCGGAACTAGCCTGAGTACCCAGCCAACCAAACATCGTCTTCTTCACCGGCTGAGTCATACTCCCTGCCTTTCTGAGTAGCACTCATCTTCTTCACTACATTTTCGTCGACTTAATAGTTGTCTTTAGTGCTTTTTAGTTGCCTTTAAGTGCACATATATACCTTATAAAGTGCATGAGGGGATGACTGCCACCATAGCTCAGTGGTAGAGCACCGACCGCGTTAGTTAATGGTCGAAGGTTCAGATCCTACCGGTAGAAATTTATCTTTTCATCCACTTTTATTTCTTCACAATTACATGACAATGACTTATAATAACAACCGCTATACTTTCCTTGGAAAAATGATCTGTTAGTTCTCATTATTATTGTGCCTAACAAAGAACAACGAGCCCCTGTAGGTGTATATCCGAGGCTGCTAATCGTGAGGAGGTTTTCTGAAGCGCCGAGTGGAATGCCTATACTCACCACGCATTACCTACGAGCCCACACTGTATCTGTCCTGAGGCAAGCTCAGCTCCCCGGTGCGTTCAGAAAACACGTGCTTCTCGAATACGTGGCTGGCAGGATCGGCAACAGGTTGCAGGAGCAGTCACTTTTATTCCTCCCAAGGTGTAGGAAAAATAACTCCCTAAATGCCATCATAACGTTACTCAACGTGTAGCCCAATTATCCCAACTCATCATCTTGTTACAACCAAAAAGAAGTCTAAGTTCTGCAGCAAGTATGCAACAGGTGAACACTTGTTGCATACTTGTTTGCGCGTTATGTTATACTTGCGAGGATCTGAGTTCTTGAAACATATAACTGACAACAGTGTGACACAAGCAATAAATTACTTTCTCGTTCTTAGACGATTGCGTTCTTCCTCCCTCCCTTCTCACATTGAATATTTCTGTGCATCACGAGGTCCTGCATGACCTCCTGGATCGGCTCACCCTTGACCAAGCGATGCTGTCATTTGACGATCCACTAGTGTGACTTTAACGCTGCAGCAACCGTTCCGTCTCCCCATAGGCACCTTCTCATTTACCTGTCGTATTTCGCCCAAAATATTGCACTGACACCATTTTACGAAGGCTGATTCGCTCCATGAAAACCCCCTGTATCCAAATAAGCTCTAAGCAAGAGTGAAGCTCAGCAGGGACTGATAAGATACACATTTTAAAGCAAATTTCCCCATGGCACAACTGCTGGCGTGGACACCAGCTTGAAGTCAGGCTACAGTCCTGATTTTGGTGACTTGAGGCAGCAGTCTGTCTAGTTCCGATGGCGCCAGGTGTCAAAGCTCTCACAATGGCCGCTCGTGCGGCCCAAACTGATCCGCAAGGCAGAGCAGCCATGAATGTTTTGCGTGAGCACATGACGAGAGCCTCATACAGCATTCTGACGTCTGGGCACAGTAGGAACCGAAACTAGTTTTTAAAAAAGCATAATGCCGTAAATACTTTTGCAGGTTGCGCTGACGCATTGCAGCAATTTTTCAAGACTCTTGAGAGTTTGGCCTTGGCATTTGACGCAGAAAACGACAACAGCTAATTTACATGTCAGTGTCCCTTTTTAGTCATCGCTTAAGGATACACTTATAGGGATTTTGCCATAAGATATATGTTTGCGTCTACTAGGCGAGTCAGCTACATTTTAAATAAGGAAACTTTGCATGCTGGTGCTTTTTCCTGTGAGTTCTAATCAATGTTCTGTGAACCAGCATAGCAATGGGAGGTTCCTCGATTCATTACAGAGGGCCCTGCACGTTTTTCGATTAGGGACGAGGCGTACGGAAAGTGGTTTTGAGTAGCCATAGAAGCTAATCGCATTCGCAAAACTATTGAGGCTGATCTTGACAATCTGTTGTCAAAAAAGCACGTCGCAACGATTAGTTCGAGCTTTCGAGCACGCACAAAATGATGAACACGCTACGAGTGCTCTAAATGGTCCGGTCGAAATATTGAATGACCTTTCGGGGTAAAGAGAAAAATAGTCGTTTTCATTGGTTTTTGCATACGCACGCATGGCACGCCAGCGCCTAAAGAGAGATGGTGGCATTCTGAGAATGTCGACAAAAGTGCGAATGCCTGCCCTACATGAGAATAAGTGCAGGGGCTTTAACGTCCCATTAGCCATACGATTACGAGGGACGCCGTAATAGAGAATTCTGAAAATGTCGACCACATGATCTTTATTATTTTTTAGAGTGCACCTAAACCGAAACACACGAGTCTCTAGCATCTCGCTTTCAACAAAATGCTGACTCTGAAATGGAGAAGTGTACCTATAAAATGTTCCCTATACTTTCAGTGATTTCGTTGTACGTTGCAGTGCCGTACAAAGAAATGGATTTCTTGATTTTGAAGGGGGAACGTCCTTGATACGAAGTGTTGTCTAGAGTCGTTTTTGGCTCTGTATCTCATAGAAGATATGATCACGAGTGCGAGTTTGCGCAACTTACAGAAGGGAACAAAAGAAAAGAGACAGAGCGCTGATGTGTCAGTGCTCTGTGCCCTTTTTTTGTGTCCGCTCCCGTCGGTTGCGCTGATTTACACTCATAATCATGTTGTGCCAATACGTCCTATCCCACAGTTTTGAATGGCTGAGCGATATTTTGGAAGTATATGCCCGATGTGCCACTCCATGGCTACACCACGGGTTTTTTAGCTTTGTTAAATTCTGTCTGACAAAAAAAATGAACTCCTTCATTCGCTTCCCTCCCTTTTTCTGACATGACACTCAGAAAATTATGCTTTGGAGCAGGACAGAAGCGGACTGAACGTTGCGAGTGATTGTCGCGTCTAAAAAATCCCCGCACTGCGTTCACAACATGAGCAGTGCCAAAATTTTGTCTTGCGACATCATCACACGACATCGTCATCAGACCTGTAAGGTCCCACCGAGCAGGTGTGTATATCAGCTGTAGGGGCTATCTTTGAGAAAATATACGCTAAAAATGTGGTATGCGGGGAGCAGGAAATAAAAGATGACGGTGTTATTGCTCTTAAACTCTAGCAGCTGGAACTCGACTGCAGCGATAGATGAGGCAGGAGTAAATATAGAAAGAGAGACAGAAAATATAGAGGGAGACGATTAACGTGGCAGCATTTAAAAGCTCATTTTGCAGAAATTCCAGCGTCAGTGTCTGTGTCGGCGTGGACGTCGTTCTTTGTGTGCGAAAAAATAATATTATTAGGCGTGGCTGAAAAATTAGGAGAGACGCAAATAAAATAAATCATAAAAATTTCGAGTCTCAATGAGCATAGAACCACAGGCCGTTAACGTGAAAATAACCCGTTATAACATACAACCACCCGTCTTCGTTGAAATACTTTTATCTGCTTGATAATGCAGTGAAATATTCTTCATGTGTAATCTGGAAGGGCTTTAAAAACACACGCGTCCTGTATGCAGGCTGCACTGCAGACCATGTACTATCGCAGTAATATTGCGTGGTACAAGCGTACATTGCCATCGTCGCCAGAACTGGTGATTATCATAGTGACCTCGTGGTTTAAAGCCATGCCACCAATTACAAAAGGCACACACGTTACTCCACATAATGGGTGCATAGGAAGTTCGAAAATATAGCACGCGCATAATTGCTCGTGATTTCAAGCATGCTACTTATCACACAGAACGCAGCTATACGCGAAAGCTTCCCTGACACAAGTCTTTTGAAACTTTATCGATAAATTTATAGTAATGATCAATTTAAAATTCTCGAGTAGCAGCATGCTGTAATAACTATGCACTAAAGGGACACTGAAGCGGTTTTGTATTCGAGAATCTGATGTGAATTTCGTACCTGCGACCTAATACAACATGCACGCGATGTCTTCTTTCGCGATTTTCAAATAAACAGGGGCGCTATAAGCGAGCAAACTTTGACCAAAGGAATGGCCCCCTTTGTTTAATTGAGGCACAATCCTCAAGTAAGCAAGATGGGTCGCCTGCGTCGCTCAGTCAGCCCAGCTTGCTTACTTGAGGATTGTACCTTGTTTCTGCTGTGATCTGCTGCCTAGCATAGCATCGAATCTGCCAGTTTGTTAGGATTTCTCGCCATTGCACCGTTCTGTTCTTCTGATTAGATACTTTCGCCATCCGACATTCACTAGTTTTGTTTGTGCGGGGTCGAAGGATTACCAGTTTCTGCTCGGCAAATGGGTACCATAAAACTTTCGGTCAGGATCAGGTTGCTTTTACAAATTTCATGGTGATCAGAAGATGACTGCGAAATGGGTTCTGCAGTTTGAAGAAAAGACTTCAAACCTATGAGAAAGTCCCAGGAATTGGCGATCAAGCGCGTGCGACTGAACAGTGGCGTGGTTCCTTCTGCATTTCCACACCTGAGTGGGCCCTCGCAGCCACCACAAGTCGCCTTCGCGAAGAAAAAACTGAGGCAAGCCTGTAAGACTATTTATGTCCCATAATAGTGCATATAGTTAGTTGGTGAGCATGCGCTTACAGCAGCCGTGATCAGATCACGGTGCTGATTCGCTATCGAGAAGCTCACTTCGAATCTGGATGGAACACACGGATCACGAGCTGCTACGCAGACACAGTTTATCAAAGCTTTCTTTTTTTACTCGTTCTGGGTTCCTGTAGGCCACGATCTCCCTTTTGCAGTGACAGCTCAAGATCGCACCTTTAAACAATATTTATCAGAGGCCTTCATCGCCAACCAAAGGCACCGTGCAACACGGGCCCTTTATTCCGATTCCAGCTCGGTAATATTTTCGGTCAAAATCCAGAGTCATTGATGTATTGATGTGAAAATCCCTCATACGTCAATCAAGACAACATTCAAACGCCTCCATAACATCCAATCACTGCCGAATGCCACCACATGAAGCAAAATCGAAGTCCAAGCTGTCCGCGTATAGCAGCGTTTGATCAAAATAAAGACTTTCTTGATTTCGATTATTTGATGCCAGTCATATTTGATAAAGATGAATACTTCCTAATGCGCATATTGTAAGTGAACAAACCACTGGCACCTATGCTGTTCATGCCCCTATAGCTTTCTTCTTCAGGAGCTAGGCCTGTACAACATTATTGTGCTGCTTACAATCTGCACTGTGCTGAATTATAGCTCGTCATGGCAGTAATGCTGAGATTTTTATACGGACGTGCTACATATCAGTATATTAAAATCAAGGTGATGGCATCTTTATCACACTGCACAGAAAAAAGAAAGAAAGGTGGGCGAGCAAAATAATATCCCAGCATGAATGTTCAGGCTTGTCTTGTTTGGCATGTATTCTCTTCTGTCCTCATTTTAACGCTGTGCTTAGAGAAGCACCTATTGTGAAAAACGTGTATACAGAGATATCAGTACGCAGCATCGGAATAGGGCACTCTGCACGGCAGTCGCATGCTTTTAACGCACCATCGCTGTAGCGCTGGCCAGAATTTAGAAAAAAAGCGAAGGTATTGCAAACATGAAAACTATATTTGAGCCAAAATATCCGTGGGCAAGCTTGCAGCTCAGTTCCGAGCACATGTCATCACTGCGGCAATGTGCACAACTCGGTGTGACTATTTACAGCGAAAGCTGTATATCGCTAAGAGAAACGAAAAACCGTCCGGCAGTGGCGTCACGAGCAGTCCCCATCGTTCACAGCGTCGTGGCGAAGCACGCGCGCCATTAGCTGCGTTGGGAGTGACGTCATCCATTCCGTCGCAGTCTTGGGACCGAGCGCGCATCAGTTCTTCCCGAAAGCTCCACATCCAGAGGTGTGCCACGTACGACTCTAGAAGATCAGTGACAGTGCCATAGATTTTCCATACCACCCGCTTTCGGCGGGACTTTCTCCGGGGTCATATTGGCTTCGGTTGCGGCGTCTGCGACCACCTATGGTCCGAGAACAACCCCTGTAATTAACGCATTGCGAAACACAGTTAACCACTCTTTACACTCCTTCATGATAATGAACCTGTGAGGCACATTGTGTGGCATATAAAATGAACACTCTGGTAAGCCTAAGTCTCGCTTGTCTCTAACCTATATATCATTAGGAAGCACGAACACGTAACCATTTTTTTGAAGGCTTCAACGCTACGTCAGGTTGAACCCACTGCTAAACACTGAGACCACACGTTACAGCTTTCGCTGGTTGAGCATTTGTACGGAGTGCGCAGGCGGTGGTTTTTTTTTCTCGTGGTAGCACGCTGAATCATTCAATGCTTCTTGCACGCTGTGAAAGGTGGTATACTGACGGCATCGACAACGCTGCACTCTGAGCAGTGAAATCCACAAACAGCTCATGTTTCGGCCCGATGCCCGAAAGTAGCGTGGACCCTTCTCGTACGCGGCTTTAAGTGAGTGCCGACACTACTGCTCCTTATCGAATTTAGTATCTAAGGTGCAATGTATGATTTGTATCAGTATATTGCATTGAAATCAAGCACTGACATGCACATTAAACGTGACAGTCTACGTTTATGACGCGGGTGAAGGTGACTGATTGGGACTCGCTTTCGTGCGCCGCATCCTCGGCGCTGACATGGTCTTCAATCGTCGCTCTTACACAGTGGCGACCGGCTCAATCATATACAGATGTACAGCGAACTCGTTACGACTTTCACAGTTTGCCAGACTAACACCAACGTATCCGATTTCAATAAATATATCCGGCATCGCCTGTCGGTGAGCGCAGTCAGCCGTCCTTCCGTCCAGCGCGTGATTCCATGGTGCTTCGACCAATCATAGGTGAAGGTGAGACTCGTGATGGCGGTCGTGGCACTCGTTGCTTGCTTTTGGCAAAATAAAGTTGTTCACGCTGGTTTCTGCAAATTTTCGACTTGATATTTCAGTTCGCCGCGCAAAATTGCGTATCACGACAACATAACCTCGCTTTTTTTAGAAGTGTTTCAGTGTTCCTTCAAAGGGACCCTGAAACACGTTTTCGAGTAACCACGGAATGAAGTCACTGGAAGAGCCTATTGCCTCAAGAATTCAACGCCGGAAAATTTTGAAAATTCTCTCCTGTGCGAGTGTAGTTACAAATATTTGTCGCGTGCTGAAATTGCATTATCTCTCTCTCACCCCGGCAAAAGCGCCGAAAGCTAAACAAAGAAAAACAGCAGGGGAAAAAAAAAGTCACCCGCGCCTCGTGATCTTGAGCACTTTTTCTTTTTCTTTTTTTCCGAATACGCAAATTTTTCAGTGTGATCGCACACGCACGCGTGGACAAGTCGCGGCCTCCTGCGGAGATATTTGTAAGGAGCGAGTGCGCAATGTCCAAATTAGCCAGTGGCTGATACATAAGCTTTCTACGAGTGATTTCTGAGCGTTTTCCGTCATTTGTCGAGAGAAGCGAAAGCAATTTTCAACTCACTTTGATAATTTATTGTGAATTCCAGGTCACGTGCTGCACTATATAACATTCGGCTCTCTTGTTGTCGGGAGCCTCAAATACCGATCGCCAGACTTTTCGGACCATGCTCAAAAAGTGTTGCAGGGCCCCTTCGTTTAAGTACGCATTAGGCATAGGATATCACTAAGACGTTCAACATTAAAAAGCGAAGATTAAGGGGCAAGTAAACAGGCTGCGTCTTTTCTTATACACCCCACAATCAAGCTTGCCAACTCCTACAAAAGATTGCGGCAATCACATGTTCCGAACATTACCGAGCTGCGCGCCTAGCAGAGTCTCCTTTCGAAAAACAATTCCCTAGCCAATTCCCTAGCCAATTTTTTTTAACCAGACCAATCCTCCTATTTCACGCAGTGACGCTGACTTGCCTATGGGCAACCTGATGCATCACCGACTTCGTCGACTGGTACTTTGCCCTAGGAAACACACCTTGGTTTGCGCTGATGCAGTTTTGGCCGCACAGTTCGCATTCTATTTTCCTGTGGTGCCCCCTGCCGTTTGGTAAAGCTAAAGACTACTGGGAGAGGTGGTATTGCCAGAACGAAACCCCATGAGATAGAGAGACGTCATGCGGAAGAATCCTTACTCAGTCGTTGGCTGCGTCTCGATAACGTATCACCTTCGTCGTGTCACGTTGCCTAAGTTGGCGGAGTCAGGACGATGGGCTGTGCCTTCACCTCTCAACGGCAGAGAAGGGTAGAGATTGATTGAATAAAATGATTTTATTGAGGCCATACGGGCCAGGTCCAACCTGACGGCCACTCGCGGGCACGCCGAAATTTCGCGTCTCTAATTTTCGCAATTTATAATTTTAGCGTCCACGCACAAATTATAAACTGACTTTCCATTAGATATTTTGATACAAAATTCACTAATTTAAAGATTCTGCCACCCAGTTCTTGGCCGATCCCCCTTTGTGGTAAGTGCCAAAGTTATGAGAGGTACATCATAACCACCACTCCATCGCTCGGTCGTGAAACGCCTATTATCGTGGAACTATGTGGATCATCGTCCCCAAGCGAAATAGGAAAGGGCGCAAGTTGATAACGGAATCGCACGTGTCAGTGACTAGGAGCGATAAAGAGCCACCTCAGGCCGGTGACTGGCTGATTACATAGTGCGAAAGTATGAGCAATATTATCAGCTTAGTCGTGTCGTTTACGCAAGAGTCATGGTTACGATAGTGCCTCTTCATATTCACGTGGATTTGCGGGCCAACATTGCTTCGCGCGAGTTTGCCGTGCATTCTCCCACGTAAGTGCTCCTGCAGTTACGTTAAAGAATGAAAGGGCGTCATGCGCTTGGTCTCAGAGGCTCGAGGCTGGCGTCAAAAATGCATCGGCCGCTATTTCCCGTCCCAGCTGCCGTACTGAGCGTGCGGCGAACTTCAACTAACGTAGTCGACAGCATTTCGGCAGGGAAACATAAGCTCCAAGCGAAGCCCTTCGAAGCGATTCCCAGGGTACCTTCTTTCCCTGTTATCGGCAGCTCGTGGATCTACTGGCGCCTGTTGGGTAAGTTTATGCACGTCATGCAGGATATCTTTAGCGTGTAGTATGGTATCACGCACCAGTCAATGGTGGAATATGAGTTCGCGATCTCTGCTAAGCAACTCAGTGTCACCGTGATATTATGATAGAAAATCACTCGGGAGATGACTCGAATGAATCGTTACGAGAACTTGATTACAGCGGGCACTCGACCCACCGGCAAGAAAAGACACACATGCAGCGTGACCAGATACGTGTAATGATAAAAAATAAAAATAAGCCCACATTACGGCTCTATGATTAATTATCTTGATAAATACCGAGTGTAAAATGTGACGCATTTCTTAGTGCACCAAACACACTTTGAGCGTTTCTATCTATCTATCTATCTATCTATCTATCTATCTATCTATCTATCTATCTATCTATCTATCTATCTATCTATCTATCTATCTATCTATCTATCTATCTATCTATCTATCTATCTATCTATCTATCTATCTATCTATCTATCTATCTATCTATCTATCAAATCAAATCAAATCAAATCAAATCAAATAAATCATTTTATTTCCCCAGAAAGAAACAGGTTCTGGAGAGGTTCACTGGCTAAAAGCTGTTTATGGACAGCTTGACGAGGCCAGTGAACCCTATATAAGGCAGGTGGGACAAATCTATCTATCTATCTATCTATCTATCTATCTATCTATCTATCTATCTATCTATCTATCTATCTATCTATCTATCTATCTATCTATCTATCTATCTATCTATCTATCTATCTATCTATCTATCTATCTATCTATCTATCTATCTATCTATCTATCTATCTATCTATCTATCTATGCTTGCTCTAGTCTAATACCTGCTTATATAGATATAATTCTGGAAATGATGGTGTCAACGTCAGCATGAACTAAACTCTTCTTAGGTAAGCACCATCCCTGACATGAGGCACAAGGCATCCATGGAGATGTACAAGAAGTATGGCCCCATTGTCGTCGAGAAGCTTCCAGGGCGTTATTCCCTAGTGCACCTGTTCAAGGGCAGCGACATTCGAACCCTGTGCCACGAGGAAGGGAAGGAGCCGTTCAGGATGGGTGCCACGGCGTTCAAGGACTACCGAGCGAGCAGACCGGAGTACTACGCAGACGTGGGCATTCTCAACCTGTACGGCTCGAGCACCGTACCCGCAAGTTCACGTGACTTTCTTAAGTTATTCTTAACAGAGCAGCGATTTGATCCGAGCGTGATCTGCCCGGTCCGGACAAAAGGTGTCATCATCATGAACTGGAACGTACTTTCTTCGTCCCCTTAATCTTCTGCTTTGCTCCCAGAGCACGGGCGCCGATTTTCTGACTCGGGACGTAGTAACTCTGATGGGCTGGACGACTAGCACACATGGATGGAGTGAAGGAGAGAGAAAGAGAAATAAACGTAGATAAAGAGAGGAATAAAAAAATAAGATTCTTTTGTGTGGCGAGACTCAAGCCCGGGCAACCACGAGCCGACGGCGAGTGTCTTAGGCGCATAGCTGTGGAGGCACGTTAGAATAGCATAACACAACCATGCTTATTATATTGTATTATATTAAGTTAAAATATAATTAAGTATAGTATAATACAGTACTGTACATTATATCGGGTGTTCAAAATAAGGTTTATGGTTTTCTGCAAATTCCGCACTGTGAAAAAGATGAAAAAGCCGTTTTCGCAGATACCTTATGTATCCAGGGGGGACACAAAGTGAGACAATAAATATGGCAGTCAGTGGCCCAAATAACGAAGAATTGATTGTTACTTTTTGAGTGACTGCAATAACCGAGCATATTTGTATTCAAAAATTGGAGGTAGTCTCACTTCTATGCAGTTACACTTGCAACAATACTTCTAGCATGCTTGTGGTCCGAGATATCCCGCGGCAAATTTAATTGTGCCATAGCATGATTGCACATTAAAAACAGTCAGCACTGATGCGAAGCTCATCCTCGATGGGCCGTGGCAGTCGCGTGTGCCGTTTAATCTGAAAACAGGTCGAAAGCACGGGCAAAAATGGTAAAGGTTACCCTTTAAGTGCCGGCTGGCGATAACAAACTGTGGCTGTTTGTCGCATAGGGGAGGGGCATTGCGCCGATCTTCACTGCCCTGCATGCGTAATCATGCAAAGCACAATTAAACTTTGCGGTGGGATATCTCGGCGCAGAGACATGATACAAGAATAGGTGACCAGTAAAAGAGCGAGGGATTGTTGGTTGCACCGTCTGCTACCAGCTTCCGGTTCGAGAAGAGTAGACGACGGTGAACCGCTTCGCCGCAATTAAGCCTCGAATTATTTGGGATTCGCGCGCGCGGCAGCCCGTTTATTTTCGTTCTGATAAACCATGGTCGCTTGTTCCGCCGTTGGCTGCTCCAACTCGAGCGTGAAAGGCAAAGGCAGGTATCAATTTCTATATGGAACAAAGAAAAATGAGGTGGGCTGCAGTTGTGAAAATAGCCACAGTGACAGGTAGTCTTTGAGTACGGAACGTTCAAGCCAGAGTGTGCGATTACCATTTTATTACAGGTACGTGTGTATTCTACATTAAAAAAAGCTTACGCATGAATTTTCTGCGAACATTATATTGAGAAATGAGCTGTTGCGCAGGCGCGTCTAACAGAGATATTATGGAAACGCGCGGGCAAAATCTGCCTGCCATACGAAATGAGCGCCGGCCATTGCACCCATATATATGACAGAAAAAAAACGAAAGCTTCACTCAAGAGTAAGTTTACGTAAAGTGCTGGACGAGTTCATTTGCGTTTATCTTGGTCAAACTGTGCGCCAGTACGGCATCCAAAGGAAGAAGTTCGTTAACTTGACAAGCGCAGGGTTTCGAATATTCGGCGCAGTCTATGTCTGAGTGTATTGGCTATGTGCCGCGCTGCTTGATCAAGATCAGCGTTCAATTAGGCATCTGGCTTTGACTAAGAAATGCATCTCATAGCGAGCTGAAGGCTAGAAAAAAAAAGAATATCTCAACGCGCTCGATAAGTGCTGCGCTTCATGCCGATCGACCGACAATGTCGGCCGAAGCAGCGATCCTAAAATGAACTATGAGCACACTGACACAGTTATCCCCATCCCCTAAGATCTTTAAAAAGGGGATTTTTTTATCTGCATAACGTAGCATACAATGAAAACTGTTTTCTGTATCGACTTATCTGCTAGCGAAATTGACAGTACCCTCGAGCAGCTTAAAAGCATTGCAGATCATTTTAGTACGATAAATAGGTTTCCTTACCGTTAATGGCTTTTGTAGCTTGTCATCGTCCCAGTCACGGTTAGCAAAAAAAAAAACAACAACTTCTAAAGCACTGAAATTGCAAGAAGTGCTTTTTTTTTAATGAAGTGGTACAAAAATGCGTGCGTGCCACTGCTAACCCGAACCGAAAGCCGTGATATCCCACAGTTCCCTGCGATTGCCCATATTACCGGTCACCTATTTGCCCAAGTGTAACTGCGTAAAAACGCGATTGCCTGTAACTTTTCAATAAAAATATGCCCTCTTGCTGCAGTCAAGAAAAAGGAAGAAATGGACAGTCAGAGAACGAGAAAGAAAGAGTTGAAGACAGAAAGGGAGAAAGAAAGAACGAAAGAAATATTTGAGCCGGCAGCGCAAAAAGCCGCCACAAGAAACTGAGGCGTGCACGTGAGAAGAGCGTTAGCTTGAAAGTAAGGTTTATTCTTATGACTCAATAAATATTAGAAAACGACGTAATCACCCAGAAACACCTTATTCCGCTCCCACAATGATAATATATAACAACACACCACAACATCCTACTCGTCCCCTACAAATAACATTCAAGCCGATTGCGACACAGTTGAAAATACTAAAAGCTGAAACCGTGCAATCACATAACGCATCCTCAGACGCGAGCTTTTATCACGAAAAAAGCCGTATTGCCAGGTTAGCTGCGAGGAAAGCTAACTCACAGTGGTGAAGGTACGGAAAGGAAGACTGGTTAAGATACACGAGACCGTTCTTTCGAATAAAAGGAATGTCCTCGTCCTTTTTGAACACCTTGTAGTGTACTCCGGTATAGCTTTTTATTCAAAGTAATAGTCCCGCATGCGTCAGCAAGCCTTTCTCGAGTCTTCACCCCTGCGGGTAAGACTTCCCAGCCGCTGAACTGGCACCTTCGCTTTCCTCGCAATAAAGGCTCGAATCTAAGCACCCGTTAGATGAGCGCATAGTTTCGGTTTTTAACATGTTTGATTGTGTCGCTATTGGCTTGTATGGCTTTCTTTTCAGGGGTTAATTAGGATATTGTGGCGATTTATTATCTATGATCATCGTCGGAGCTGGCTGGTGTCCTTGGACGCTTGTATGGCCTTCTGGTCTTTTTTAGTGATAAATTGGCCTGCATCTCGAGAATAACTTTCAGTATGATGCTGTCGCTCGCCTCGTGTCCATGTTTCTTTTTTTTTCTGCGCTACCTGCTCAAGTGTGCAAATCTCACAAAGTAGCCTAGATTTCGCTTTTCGAAAGAAAAATTGAAGGACCAAGACATCGAAAAAGTAGAGTGTGAGCGCAGTCACTGGCTCGTCTTGTCATGATCATTTGTATAGCTTCCTTATGTGTAGATGTTATCATCATGGTGTGTCAGCTCGAGTTCATCTTGAATAAACTGCTCCCTCATAAGCTAAAAATACACTATAATAAAACAAAAAAAGGCACGCAGGAAGCAGTGGATAGAAATATAGAAATGGAAGAAGAAAAAAAGAGAATACAACTACGTTTTTTTTTAATTCCTTGCAATCTAAGTTAAAATGTCCTATACATTTCCTACGTTGTGAGTGACAGAAATGCCTTATCCGATTTTCTCGCATGACTGACTAGCTTTTATTTGTTGTTTGAGGCCCCGCCGCGGTGGTCTAGTGGCTAAGGTACTCGGCAGCTGACCCGCAGGTCGCGGGATCAAATTTCGGCTGCAGCGGCTGCATTTCCGGTGGAGGCGGAAATGTGTACTCAAGTTTGGGTGCACGTTAAAGAACCCCAGGTAGTGTAAATTTCCGGAGCCCTCTACTACGGCGTCTCTCATAATCATATTGAGGTTTTGGGACGTTAAACCCCACATATAAATCATTATTCATTATTTGACAGCATGGGCAACTTATTAGTATGAAGGAGGCTTCAATCGCTTGTGTGTACCTGAATCTTTGCTTTTCTAAAAAAGTCTGTTAAGAATTCCTTCACTACCTATATGCAGGTTTATGTAATGTTCAGTATCAAACTGCGAGCCCATCACTCACTAGGTTGCAAAGTTTTATGCGGGCTGCAAATACTGAATTGTACGCGCAGGCTTATTGATCAAGAGCTTGCAGCTCCTTGAAGGGACATTGCCCTCGTATAATATTCGTCACAGCAACGGGATCCTGGATAGTGGAAGAGATAAAAAAGATACCAACCAAAAGCGCGCTCTTCCTTTGCTTATCGCACCGGCTTGCACTGCATGTTTAGCACTCAATTTTATCGCTGACTGAAGTGACCATAACTCTTGAACTGTGGCGGTACGCCGGCGACGCTGAGAATTACTGAGCTTAATAAGCGGAACTTCTTTTTTCATGGCACTTATACAAATAAAGCTACAAGGAAAGTTAAGGCTTGTGTGATCACTAGTTCCGAAGGCAGTTTAAATTACAGCTCGGAGGCGAGCGCACAGGAAACCGAGCTTTTAGTGCTGACATTGTCCACATGTTTTATAAAGAAATAGGTGGCGAGGAAGAAATAGTTGCTGTAAGGGGTGTCATAGGCGTGTTCAAGATATCGCTTCTTGGAAGGAGGGGCGAAGGTTCATCGCTTTGCCCCCCCCCCCCCCCTTGGGTACACGAAATCTGTCCCATACACTAGCTGACTCAGAAAGTCAGCGTATGGGGCTGGCTTGGCACCCATTCCCCGTCTTAGATGAGTAGGAGGCACCCTCCTCCCCCCATTGCTCCCACCCGTGCTCACGCCATGAGAAGGCATTCCCATAGTCCTGGTCATGCCTCTAGGGTCCTCCTGTCTCGCCAACCGCCCAATGTTTGACTGAATTGGTCGTGTTATATTCTGCTTGGTCATGCGTTCGTTTTTTTTCTTGCTCGTGCAGTCAGAGAAAAGCGTGGCTGAAGGTTCGAATGAGCACACAACAACACACGCTGCGCGTGCGGACGACAATGTCGTACTTGCCCATCATGAACAAGATCGCGGAGGAAGCCTTGGACTTGCTCGACCAGCTCATGGACGAAAACGGCAAAGTGGAAAACTGCTTCACCTTCATGCAGCGATGGGCTCTGGAAAGTGAGTGCCACCAAGGACGTGGCTCTACCTCCATGTGAGAGAGCGTGGTGTTATGGTGAACTCTAATATGGACGACTCATTACCCAGCGTTTAAGAGTGTAATTGAGAAATTGTCTTGATCGGGATCCAACATCACGTTTACACAACTGGAGGCTTCAAAGTCATAGAAAAATTAGTGTTTAATGAATTGCTATGAACTAAAACCGAGTTGCGAGGGATACAAATGTGAGCAAATCAGGATGGCAAAAGTGCTGAGATCTGGGATTGCTGGTTGTGCATGACTGGAAAACAGAGCGAAAAACCACAAGACATCCAAAACGAGAACAGATACAGCGCTGACTCTCAAACATTTGTTGTAAAAAACGTACTCATGGCTTAGAAATAAAATGATGAGCACTCACATAATACTCACTAGACAGCGCAGATGGCCCACCAACAGCAAAACTGAGACAGATTACGAAAACTGCTTCCGTTATCGCAATACTACCCAAGGAAATGGATTACCTACACAAACGGTTGTTTTAATCAGTCTCAGTTGTCCTGTTGATGGCCTATCCTCATGTAACGCAGTACTGTGCGAGTGGTTAATATGTGTATTTATAGGCGATACATTTGTTTTTCCCAATAAATTGTTGAGAGTCAGTGCTGCAGGCGTTCCCTTTCTGTGTGTCCTCTCGTTTGTCACGCTGTTTTCTATTCAAGAGGGATTGCTGAGGTGAAATATTGATCATGTTCTGCAAGACCTTACCATCTCTACATTTGTCTGGTTCTTTGTCTGTTTACTTTTCCATTAAATACTACAAGTAAGCTCAATGCTTTTCACTGGATGACCGACCTACAGGTTAAAGAATACAACGAGATTTCAAAAGTTATTCTTGTAAAAAAATAATTTTTTAATGGAAATAGCCAGCGGTGGGGGGGGGGGATGGGGACTGAAGTTGTTTGCGGATCAACAGGTCAAAATTCCAATTGCTCGCTAAAGGGAAATGGTTCATCCGCTAAAAAAAAGCTCTGATAGGGGTCCGTAGGTTAGATAGCCATAGGTAATCATGCTGTAACGTCACTGCATGAACTGGACACTACACAGCGCGTAGTGCCAACAGCTGCATATTTTAGGATCCAGTTTCATACATATTAACAATTTACCGAAATTATTAGTTCTTTTTCAAAACGAATTCGTCTCACGCAAGAAACACAAGCCTTAACAATCCCAAGCTTATGTTGTCTGAATACCTTCAGGTATCTATCTGGCTTACTACCCATGTACATGGGCTATATATGACAAAACAACACAAAATAAATAGATGCTTGCTTGAGATCCATACTGTGGTGTGTACAGTTCTTCCAAGCACTTCACAGTGCAATTATCCAATACTATTTCCTGCTTAGGAGGAAGAAAACTCTCTTCAGAGCCGCTTAAATATTGTCCTTTCATTAACATGAATGCGAAAGCGCCAGTGAAAAAAATTGCCCGCAGCTTCCCTCGGGGGAACACTGAGGAGGATGCGGAGCATATAATTGGTTAACGGGGTGTTAAAGTGCGACTTACTTGGGTCGATGGCTAAATTGGTTAACGTGGTTGTGAAATGGGGTGTTAAATTGCGACTTACTTGGGTCGATGGCTAAATTGGTTAACGTGGTTGTAGGAGGGGGTGTTAAATGAGTGAACACGTACACACGTATGCGAAAGGGCGGCGCTGGTCGAAGGGACGTCGATCATTGTGTTTGTGGATTCGTTGGCATTCATTTCACGGTGACTTCGGACGTCGACGCGCCGTACAAACCAACGGACGAGCGGCAACTGAGCGAGCGAGCGCCGACCTTGAGTATATATACAGCGCGACGGCGCATGCGCTGTCAGCTGTCGAATGTTCTCGAAGGAGAAGCGCGCGCGCGGCACAGATGGCGACGGCGCGACGGCGCATGCGCTGTCAGCTGTCGAATGTCTCGAAGGAGAAGCGCGCGCGGCACAGATGGTGGGCGACGGCGCATGCGCGTGCGTCAGCTGTCGAATGTTCGAGAAGCGGTGCGGACGGCGCACTACAAGGCGCGAGTATAAGATGCTTCCGCATCTAAAAAAGAGATGTTTCTTGACGTGCCAGCCGGTAGGCTGTCAGGTGTTGTAGCAGGCTTACAGTCGTATAGCAAAAGCAAAGTAAGCCATTGTTTTCGCGGAATAACAGAAAGTCTGCTTTTACGTCCTAAAACCAAGATACGATTACGAGGGACGCCGTAATCATGAGTTCCGGATAAATTGACTATCTGGTGTTCTTGAATGTGTACTAACACCGCACAGCTACACGGGCCTGTAGCATTTCACCTATATACCGAAGAGCAACCATCATTGCAGGAATCGAACCAGCGACCTTAGGGTCAGCAGGTGAACGCCATACTCGCCACGTCACGTCGGCGGACGCCGGCTAAGCGTGTAGTGAAATTTCCCCGATGCAAGGTCGAATGTATCGAACGTTTTTGCGTTCGCAAATTACAAAAAAGCGCAATTTTCGTGTGTTGGACAATCGAATAGGAATCGAACGAAAGCACGGTGTAGCATCCCATGAAGCAAAATAAGCGAAGACCTCCATGAGCTTACGTTACACACTAAAAGAATAAATTGCCGTAGGCATGCCTCCTAGATGAATGCTGACTGACAGTGTACAATAAATGTTAAAAAATACGCATATGACTTGAGTGTCTCAAGTAAAGTGGGGTTTTTTTCAGTAAGCGCACCTATCCACTTCAGACGTTGGCCTCTTAACACAATATCACATTATCATTAACAGTTATGACTCGCAAGTTCATCCAAAAGCTCGTTATACAAATGTGCGAATAACGTGCTTAGCTTTGCTAGCAGCGATGATAAGCGGGCTGGCATCCATCATAGTTCCCTGCAGTATGTACTAGCGATCATTCAGTCACCATGGAAATCATGGGTAGTACATTAATTCGCATAATCTTTCGGGCTGGCTGCTTCAAACGCACTTAGTGTGGATTTTTTGTTGTGGTGTTTTAGCATTTGTTTCGGATAAAATAGTGGATTGTTGCGAACTTCGTCACCCGGTTTGAGTTGATGAGCCTAAATGGCCAAGGTGGCGAAGTGCAATCGCTGAACGTTTGCTGAACCTTATCTTGGGTGAAAACGGCTGCAGGTGACACGGATTCAAACAGAGCCGAAAGTACGAAGCTTAGACAAATCCGTGCACTCCGCATATTTACATTGTTGGCTCAAGCACCATGCGTTTAAACTCTAACAGACACTACCAACAGATTTCCCTTTATTGTATTACTATGAAACTCTATGTTGTATATAACTAACAGCCACTGCCGGTGGGAAAACACAGTTCTACAAGGCTAAGACATTATAGCTCATAAATAACCCTCAGAAAAGAAAAAAAAAACAATTGAAGCGTGGTAAGCCCCCATAAATGACAACTGAAACCTATTTTTTGGCAAAAATAAAGAACTGGTCAAAAAAGCAACGCAGTACTTTTGGCACCGACGGCCTCACACAGTTCAAACGTGCCTAATTATCAAAGACTGTCATACACTAGCGTTTTCTATTGGAAATGTGCATAAGTAATGTGCACTTCGGCTGTGTTATCTGACCACTCCGATGGTGCCAAAGAGTCAATGATTACAGTTAAAAGGTAAACAATATATTTAGCCGTAAACTCGAAGCGAATTGCAAAAAATTACGAAAAAAATATCCGGTAGTGGTTTTTTAGTATAGGTCGCTCTTACAGGAGCTCAAATACTCCAGTAGAAAGATACGAACGTGTGCATCATTACGCTATCTTAATATAAACGTTTGTTCAAGTTCTGTGGCTAAAACCAACATGCAGTGGGCCAGCTTGTTTTATGTCATTGAATAAGCACAGGAAATAAAACCACAAAAGCTTCGGCAGGAGCAAGTGACTCAGGACACCGTATGGAAACGCTGTTTCTATATTTCACGAGTTACGCATGGCAAGTCATGCAATGCGCCGAGCGAGAATTGCGTGAAGGGGACGGGAGTGGCAAAATCTGACACGCAATAAACTCATACCTTGTGTATAACCAACAACCTAAGCTTCCACAACACACCGAGAAGCCCTTCCCCCTCCCCCCATTCGGCCTACAGCAGCCTGAAGCATTTACTCGCATACTGCTAGCAGTGATCAACACTGAATTGAGTTCGCTACTAATGCTGGCAGATTTACAGACTATACATGACTGCTGTTAAGTTACAATATACAAATTTGGCCAAATGTTGTCATACTCTCGCTATGTGATTGTCAGTATAGGTCAACATCGGCTTTTTTTTTGCCGTAGTCGCTATGCTCTCGCGAGCGCTCAGACACTTGGGTGTTGTCATATTCTGGCAGACAGCACGTATGCATGGGACATAACAAAGTAAATTTCGCTGTGAACAAGAATTTCTTTCCCATGTTCTGCATCATATTTTACTCACCAGCCAAACTCATATGCATGGCCTTCAAAACGCACCGCATGAAAGCTTGTTAAAGCACTTCAGGCTTTCCCTTAAGATGGTGAAATCGGTAGCAAATACGTAATACACTGCGTCATGTGTACCTTGTACCCTTCATCTAAGATTTGGGTGCACGTTAAAGAATCACAGGTGGCCAAAATTTCCATAGTCCTCCACTATACGGCGCCTGTCATAATTATATGGTGATTTTGCGACGTCAAACCCCACATATCCATCAAATCATCCCCATCATCAGGGCATCAGTCTAATTACATGTTTCTCACGTTCTTATACAGGGTGTATAGAGAAAAATGTCCGCTATGATTGAAAAATTATAAAAAGGAGGTATCTGCGTGTTATCTGCAGTTTTCCCTTTACTGTGGCAGAAGACGTCCTTAAAAGCGTACTAACAATAATGACGGCGGTAATTCACGAAAGTAACACCGTTAAGTTTTAAGCAGTCGAAATAAGTGGTTGAGCCAAATGGGCGAATTCAATTCCTGCCTGCGAGTAGTTCATAGCAACTTTTGGAATTTTTGAAAAGCCGTCAGGGGTAATCTCTGCGGGGCGATGAAATCTGGCGAATTCAGCAGAGGAAACCGAAACCGACGCATCAAACACCATCACTAACATTCACTTCAAGAACGCCCTCAGTGACGACACTGCTTCCCTCGCCCTTACCAACCACCAATCTACGAATCGTTTTGTTGCGGCGTGGTCCTTCCGCATGACCGCTTATTGACGCTCCTTCAATACGAAGGAAACAGTGTCGCCACTGAGGGCGTTTTCGAACTGAATGGTATATATATGCACGGTAGGGTGAGTCTGTGTCGCCTGATAAATTAGTCAGATTTCATCGCGCCGTGGTGATCACCCATGGCCGCGTTTCACAAATTTTATAGTTGCTATGAGCTATTCAAAGGAAGGACTTGGATTCGGCCATTTCTCTGGACAGCTGATTTCCACTAGTTCAAAAATGTGTTAATTTCTGCAAATGCTGATGTAATCAATTTTAGTACGCATCTGAAGATGCGCTCTCCCATTTTAAAGGGAACGCCACAGGTAACACGCCGATGCCTCCTTTTTGTGATTCTTCAATAATCATGCACACGTTTTTGAAACACCATTAGTATTTCCTTATTCCTGTTTCTAATTTCGCTATCATGCTTGTGTACAAGTTGCAGGTATGTGGTATGCAGCCGTGCATAAACTTTTTAGAGTTTAGAGCCATGTTGGAACAATCAAGTAGGGGGGGGGGGAATATGCTAGCCCCTCCCCCGAAATTTCAACGAAGGGGTACTTTACCGAAAACAAACGATAAAAATTGGGTGTTCAAATAGCAACAGCCTTCAGCAAACGCCCTTCGCCCCTCCATTCTCAGAAAAATTCTTGGCTACCGGCATGTTCCAAGTTCGCGGGTGCGATTCTGGGTGTGGCAGTCACATTTTCGTGCTGGTGTCACCCTTTTGTGTGCATGGTCGTTGTGTAACCTGGTACATGCTGCCATATGTCAGCATGTTCAATAGAGACCACAAAATGAGAGGTCCCTGTATTTTGATTTAAACGCACGTTAAAAAATACAGGTGCTCGAAATCACCAGAGCCCTCCAGTACGGCGTTGCTGACCACTATATCGCGCTTTTGGCACGTAAAACTTGAGAACCAATAAATATCAATCTTATTGGCAAGTTCTAAGCTCTGCTTGTCTGTTATTTTCCCGCAGGCGTTGCCTTGACATCTGTTAATGCCAGGCTAGGCTCCTTGACGCATCCACTGGATCTCAACCTCGATGGCCCCGCCATACTCGAAGACATGAAAATGATCTTCACTTGTATGCAGAAGTTCGGATACCGGTTTCCATATTTTCGATATGTCCGCACACCCACCTGGCAGCGATTCGAAAAAGCCATGGACGACTTCACTGTGTAAGGAGCATTCAACTTCCGTACTTTATACTCCATTAAAACGTGAGATGACAACTCTTATAAACAGCCTGTCAGTACAAGTGAACATGGTGGGATAAACATTTATATATGTGCGGCGTTATATAGTCCTTAAAAAAGTTCAAAGGCAAAGCTGCAGTCGTTTATTTCAAGTCCAGAAAGAAGTCATTCAGGCAAGTTGGTTAAGAGTCGTAATGGTCAGAAGCACAAAATACAATGACAAAATGACACGAAATACTCAACACACCTCCACGAAGTGAATTATGACGAGCGGGCGCCGCTCTGGGTATCCTATTTGTGAGTGACCGCACGTTACCTGACATAAAGTATATATGCAAACGTTAATTTGTTTCGCGCAGTCGTGTTAGGCACTTCGAGGCGGATAAAGGAAAGTGCTAAAATAGAGGACATGCCTTAAAATGAAGACATGATCCCGCCATATTACTGGTGGCAAGATGTCATTTTAATGTGGGTACTTTGTTGGGACGTAAAAAGCTCGACATTTCCTTCTTTTTGGTAAACATTGACTACATACTGTTCTCTATAAGTTCTTTCACTGGGAACAGTGATCGCTTACCCTAAAATTAGCCTATGTCTATGTTGAAATCTGTTGTAAAACCTTTTTTGTGTGCGTGTGTGTGTGTCTGACATCTGTTTTGACTATAGCAACGGCTGTATAGTGTGACCACAACGGAAGAGAAAGCAAAGTCTTGATGAGCTTCATCCATAAAACAATAAACAATAATAACGCTTGGCTGTAGTCCCTCTGAACTGTTTTTTCTTCTTGTACTCGTGCCAACTTCATAAATAAATTAGTTAATTATTACTTCTTCTCGTTTAGGAAAGGTGGCCACTACAAGAGGTGTTTCATGGCCAGCTTGGAAATTTTAGAGCAACGTAAAACATATTACCTTAAGAACTGTAATTCGAAAAACGCAAAAATAACGAGGGTCCAGAGTAACGTTTCAGGCGATTTATGACCTCTGCGGCGTTCACTATGTACTGACGCGTGAAGTAGCCCGATGCCAAACACCTGTCAACTACAACATCGCTCAAGAGATATAGTACCAATAGAAAGGAGCACAATTTAGGCACAACTTGATTGTTTCTTTGGTTCAGGCGCATATTCCGACACATAGAGGCTGCAGCCGAGCGAATGACTTCTGAAGATTCGGCTCACGAGCCGACCATACTGGAACACATGTTACGAGAGAAGAAGCTGTCATTTGGAGAAATTCTAACATTTATCAGTGACTTCAACCTGGCGGGAGTGGACACTGTGAGTATACCAGGAGGCAATTGGCTACTAATGCGAGTTCTGCTCGATGCCACTAGAGTTGATGCTTGTCCTTAGGATTTACTGTGGTCATTTTTGTAGTCACAGGTGCTTTATTACCTACAGCATTCATGAGAGCTAAGGGACACTGATGCCAAGGAGAGCATAGGGGATGCTATTAGTAGTCATTGTAATGTAAACGTGGAGCAAGAAATGTCGACAAAAGTTAACTTGCTGCCGACAGCAACCGAACATGCGACATTCAAATAGAGCATCTTATGCTCTACCAACTGTTCCTCCTTACGTCTACTTTATAGGGTATATGCGTATGCATAAATAAATGTAGAAGTGCCTAACAAATAAAATGAGCCTTTAGCGTAACCCTTCTTTCCTTAGTTCGTACAGATACGTCTCCACGACCTACACTTTTAAAGCCTGTTACGTGATACGAATAATACATAATCGATCATGCCCCATATGTGTACGCGTATGTGCACTTATCAATGAATGTGAATTAAACAAGCGTTTTGTAGCGACATCATCATCATCATCAATATACAGTCACTACGCCACATCTCTCGCACAGCTCATGAAGTTAGAGGTGCAAGTCAGAGTAAAACACATTTACTCCACTTCGCCTTGTAATAAGGTGGCGAAAAAGGTACGGCCCCATTGGCTGCCGTCACTTCGTCTCACGTCTCCCTCCCTCGCTTCATTGGTGATCCGAAGAACATGTTCTTCGACGAGCGACCTACTGCCATGCTTCCGCGACTCTGTCCACCAACGAAGGCGTCCCACCCGGTCTACACCCTAGCGTGGTTCATGCAACTTCACGCCATCGTCGCACTGAATGGCATCCCAGCTCAACAGCTGGTGCACGCCGTCTTGCGCATGCTTTCTTGATTGAGCCCAGTCATACGACATCCTGAGCACCTTGGTGCACGCCTGCTACGAAGAAACGTACCACCCTCTCCCGGAGAGCCGCGAGTTCCAAGCTGTCCCACAACTCTACGAGCGGTACTAGCTGGACCGAGGTCCTACATTGCCGAACACGGGAGAGGAGTTGGTCCCTGGTTACAGGTCATTCCGCCTCACGTCCTGCCACCAGCGCATTGATTTCTGCTCCCGGCCAACCGCTCAAACAGGTACGGAACGTGCCTGCTGCCATTGACTCATACACTGAGAGGGCTGTTTTTTCTAAACCCTCTGTCCATGCTCCGGCCTCTAGGTTGTGGTGACGATCTACACGTTTTATTCGACCTTCACGAGCCAGGACACCTCTGGCATGTCAGGTTTCACGACGAATACCTCACCGCACGACATGCAGTCTGCCACGGCCATGAACATTGTTTTGCCTGCTATTGGTCCCACAATCACGCAAGTATCACCACCGACCATACCCGACCGACCTGACTTTTCATCGACCTCGAAACTAAGAGCGTCTTGTCCACGAACATCATCGTCCTCAAAGTCTACCACAGCAAAAGTTCGTGCCCCTCGCTAGCCAGAGCCAATCGTGTGGTATGCAGCAGCCAAGACCGAAACTCCCGAGAACCCATCATCTGGCTCGTGATCGTCACATGTAGAGCAGACCACGTGAGTCCTACCGACCATACAGAGAGGCAACCAGCCTATTAACCCGCATACATACTCTGCTTCACCGACCAAGCAAGGTTTTTCAGAAGGCGCAGTTGGGGCACCTTCCCGCCCGACTTCCGTGTCCAGTGCACTTCCTGTTATCCCCAACTTTCGTTCTGACGAGCTACTGTAACACAAGAGCAATCGTACAAACATTCATGGCACGAGCTCGACAACTGCTACAGCACCAACGTCCTTCCCCACGTGACGCTATGACACGGGCCAGCATGGAGAATTTATCCGTGGGATTAAATCACAGTCGGCCTTGCTCCTGACCCAATACCGAGCTATTTTACATGCCAGCGTTCGCCAATGGCCGGGCCCGTGAAGAAAAACCCGACACAATTCAGTTCAGTTCGCATTGCACAATCGTTGGAACCACTCCTATCCGCACCCCGCGTACATCCACCATACACCGCGACTCACATGTTTGCAACGACCATGACTTCAACGTTCCTTTGACTTAACAGTACTTGAGATCTCACGCCTTCATGCAACTGCATGTGTGTTTAAGAGTCTGTACCTGAGTGCGCAAAGCGGTCACCTTCGCTGAAGGGGCTTGTGCCGTGCCCAGCAGATTTCCTTCATTCTACTACGATACCTTTGTCCTCAACACCGACGGCTCCTTCCGGAAGTTTGCCTTCGTCCCGACTCTCGGACGCCACGCAGCCCCCAGAGCCGCCCGGCAGAGACGCACTGGTTCCCGATGGTCTCTTCCAGTTGACGACCTCAACTGCTCACGGACTCCTTGTTTGGCGTTCTGGACACTTCTATACACGCCCCCGTATTTCTCACTTCGCTTTCATTGTTGCGGGGGGAATTGAGGGGTAATCTGTAGTGTGATTATCATCATCATAATTGCAGTTCAACATCATTATCATATTCAAGTCACTTCGCAGGGCCTCTCTCCGAGCTCTTGCCTATAGCGAGAGACATGAGCCAGGTAAGAACGCACGGTCTCGAGGCCTGCATCCGCCACCGCAGCCACTCCGCTTCTCTTTGGGGAGAATGGCGCGGGCACGTCAGCCACCTTCACGTCATCTCACGCGTTCCTCTCTCGCTTCACAGTGTTAAGAGACAACAACACGAATGAGCCAGAGCTTCCCGAGCCAATGATTTTTACGGGTTATACACTTCTGAAAAGAGTGCTCGGACATGATCGATATTAGTTGTATGTTTTTATTCGGCTCATTTGATCACGCAAGACGGGACCCCAGCTTTGACTGTTTATGCGGTTCTCACGGGTTAGAACTTTTATATACAAGATTGTCCAACGTGTTATGAGTATAGGTGTCGAGCACTAATGGCTAATTCACACCGAGAGATGCTGTGGCAAGATTACAATGTTTCAAACACAAAAGAAGGAAGAGGAAAGGAGAAAATGAAAAAAAAAACGCAAGGACAGGAGGGTATATAGATTCTAGACCTGCTGGCTAGCCTTCTCCACGCATCTAAACCATCATTTCTTTTTGTGCATTGAAGAACAGGTTTTATACAGAGCCGAAGTAGTTCCCAGAAAATTTTTTTGCAACTTCAAAGCCATAACTATTTGTGTTCATACATTGGATGGAGCCCCAAACCACCACTGGTCCACTCAAATAAAGGCAACACTTTGAACAAGAAATGCGTATGTGCCACAGAAATTCGGTCGATTCCACTGCATGCAACGTCCACCAAAAAGGAAGAAGCAGCGCTTAGCCTAACAAATGATGTGTGCAGTACCATGACCACAAGATTGTTACGTGAAACATTGTGATCATAAAATGTGTGGTTTCTATACCACCATCTCAACGCTCAACAAAGGTTGCTTAATAAAGAGCAGTGACCATACTAAACAAAATATTTATTTGAAAACCAGTGTGTAAAAGTGGTATATGATCAAGATGCAATAAAGCTATAGTACCACACAAAGCTTAACAACTGTTTAATAAAGAACAGGGCTACAACATATCTCAAATACTTGCAAAATATAGCAGTAGGTTAGCCTTTTTTTTGCTACAATGAATAACCTGTCGAAATTTTATGCATGCGCTTCATCGTGACCATAGTCTATAATAATCCATTGATTTGTTTCAACGTATCAATTGGTGAAACCAATCGCAGTATTATCCGCCACTGAAGAAATCCCATCTGATCATATAAAACTGAAGTGGGTTTATATACAAATGGGGTATCACACACTGCGATACCTCATGTCAAGCGTTTTCAATGGCTACGCATCCTTGTGCAGCGCATATATATAGGCGGTGTGCTTTAATCGATATGCAGCAAGATATTACTTGTTCATTTAATCTTGTGCCGTACGCACTGACTGAAATTTTCAGACGGCGACAGCAGCAACATTCCTTCTGTTTCACCTCGCGAAGAATCCACGGGCTCAGTCGAAAGCACGAGAAGAAGCTATAGCTGTGCTCGGTGAACACTCGAACGCTGTTGGACCACACCAACTGGAAAAGTTGTCCTTTCTGAAGGCCTGCCTGAAGGAAAGCATGCGGTGAGCGCTATTGCCTTTCAGTGAAGGCCTCACATCACTTGTTTTATATAGTGAGATTGCAGTGCAAATCCGAATACTCCGGGCCACGTGTAAACCCGTGTGCAAAAGGCCTTACCAGGTGTGATGCATTATTCAGTGAAAAAGTGCTCTGAAGGACGTTCCTGTTTGTACGTGACGTCTTGTTATACATTTAAACAATCCAATAATTATGTGGTATAAATTACTCTGACAAGTGGACACGCAGCATAAGACACTGTTAATGTGAAAATGAAGTTCATTTCTCGCTTAGTGACCCGCTCACGGCTTTCAACGTTTGACACTAAGGACGTAAATGATTACAGGCTAAAATTTTCGACACTCTACTTCCTGATAGCCTGATATCGTGGTTTCACAATTGTCTTCCAACTGTGCCTCAAGGGCTGGATCTTGGCTGCCGAGGCATTCTTTCCAGTGAAATGTACGTTACGCCCTCTGGCCCCTTTGTGGAGCAAATGAATTCATCAAAGTGCTTGCCCAACAGCTGACTTACCAGTTACACTACTGAAACCTACACACTGCGGTCGAGAGCCAGCAACGATTGGTGGTAAAGTGGGACTTGCTGCAAAAGCACGCACCATCGAAACTCTGGCTAATGTTATTCAATTTCTGTGCTTTTTGAGCGCCAACAATATTGGGATACGTCTGGCTTCACTCAATGACCACATGCTTAGCGCGCGGCAACAACTCGTTAGCCCTGGTTAATGATACCAGATTGATAGATAAGCTAGGCTAATTTTGGCTTAACATCACTAAATGAGTGCTAAGGCTAACTAGTGTTGCCTAACCATCGATGAATGCTGCTTGGTGATGTTAACGGATGATTAGTTGTAAACAGAGTTGGCTAAGGCTGGTTGCAGTGTTACGAGAGTAAATTTATCTTTTTTATATATAAGAGAGTTCTGTGATAGCGCTGCTAACTAAAGAAATACAAGGCCTGTGATATTATAACAATATATTATTATATTATTATTATATATTATTATTATTATTATTATTATTATTATTATTATTATTATTATTATTATTATTATTATTATTATTATTATTATTATTATTATTATTATTATTGTTGTTGTTGCTTTTGGCCCAACCCATGCCTTACGTTGGGCCGCTGATTAGTGAAGCTGCGGTGCCCTTATTTCGATGAAGGCAATATTCTCCAGGCCCGCGTACCTATGGATTTAATTACAGGGCTGTTAAAAAACACTAGATCATCGAAATATGCGGAGCCCTCCACTACGGCGTTTCTCAAGATAATATCAATGTTTTGGGACACAGCACTTCAACACTTATCATTATTCTTAAATTACGAAATCATTGAAGAAGGACGCGTAATTCACTGGCAAGATATGAGCCATTGAAAGTGTTATCTGGACAGCATCGCAATGGATCGCAGCCAACTGTTAAAGTATAAATGAGAACTGCTACTCGAAGAAGAGAATCACCAACTTTCATAAAATGTGTGCGTAATAAAGGTGAGAATGAACACGTGAAAGGAATACCAAAACACAAGCCTACCGTTTTCTACGTTTATAAAATCCCACAAAACCAAATTTGAATATTTATCAACCATTCAATACGTGTTCACTCGCTACTTGCAGGTTGAAGCCTAGCCTGCCGGGAATCTACCGAAAACTGGACCAAGACGTCATTATGTCCGGCTACGTTATCCCAGCTGGGGTTAGTTTTGACACGTGATAATACCCCTAGTTATGATGGCGTACAAGTGAATGGCAAAGAATCAGTTGAAAAGAAAGCCACGAAGCTTGCGATGAAAAATTCGTAAAAATGGGATGGGTGCTGGAGCCGATGTTCAGAAAGGTAGACTTGTCTTTTCAGTAACAGGCTTCAAAAAGACAGTTTCATGGCGGCAGAAATGCTGTAGACCCGTGTGTTCAGATTTAGGTACATGGTAAAGAGTCCCAGGTGGTTTCCGAGCCCTCTACTGCGGCGTCTGGTTTTAGGGCGGTATGTCCCATATATCCGTCAATCAAAAAGTCAAGTCCACTTGGCTAATCATCGGCTGCAGCACTCATTCCCTGTTCACGAAATTCTCATCATAAATAAGTTTTGTGATTTAGTAGCATTCATGTAACCATGAGATCCAATTAAATCGAACGGCGTAATGGTAGTTTTGCCAACGTGTAAAAACGAGCGCGTAGCATGGAAAACAAAGGGACATTGTTCTTATAGTGCCAGTTCCTGTGTTGATCAGAGTCGCCGGTGTCGGCGTAACTGCTAGAGCGGACGAGGACGAAAGAGAGGGAAGGAGAGGCTGTCCCGAGCAGTTTTCCGCCAGGATAGCCAGCGAGCCGCTGTCTGCAATGACTGGTGCCTGTTGGCGCTTCTGACAGCGCCACGCATGCCTCTTGCGGAAGAGGATGTAAGTAGGCCTGCGATACTTGGTTGAAGAAGACGTGCACCGGTCGAAGGGTCATTGTGTGTGGAATGCTCTAGCGGACGCTTGACGGTGATTTTTAGTCCGGCGCAGCATTTGGGCAAGCCGGCAGCGGCGGATGTTGGCGATGTCAGGTACACCGTGTTATGCCTGTTTCGCACGCGAGTGAATCAATGGCAGCCGCGCGCACGGACGCGAGATCACTTCACATGCGCCGGCTTTGGAGCGACGCCAGCCGCTCTGATGACCAGTGTTTCCTGCGCGCCGCCGAGTTGGTGCGAGTTCTACCCGGCTTGCGCTACCGCTCCTAGAATCCGTCCCTGCCGCCGCGTGCTCTCCACGTCACCGCTCCCCCACTGGTCAGATGTTTTGCCACGAGTGAATTTTTCTAACTCTGGCGATGTTTACGGCAGTGTGTCGTCGTCTGTAAATGCTCGAGAAACGTGTTTCGGGCTAGTTCGATGGCTGCCGCTCCTCTTTTGAGGAAAATCGCTCGCATGTGGCCCGTGGGATAGGCTGTATACCTTGACGCGAAAAATCGAGCATCCGTTACTCCCACTCGGGCTGCGCCACGTCAACTCGACGTATGCACATTTGCTCAATTAATCGGAAACACAGAACACCTAAGCAGTTGAACGAAGTACTCTTAGTAGCCACTGTCGTAATCATCGGTATTTTTGTCGTAGGAGGGTATAGTTGCTCATTTTAAAAAATCAGTCAGTGCTGCTTTATGTCGCTTCAGCTAGACAAAAGCCAGGCGATGTTGCCCTGGGTGCTAAAATTACCTCGGTGCGCTGAAAAGCTTTAGCATAGAGTTTATTTTATTGCATTCCTGTGCCGCTACAGTTCACTAAACATAATAGGCCTTAATGTATATTGATTTGAATATCCCTAGGTTCCCATACTCGTGGACGCTTTCGTGGCCGGCCGGGCCGAAGAAAACTTTTCTCGCCCGGAGCAATACATACCAGAGCGCTGGCTGAAAACAGACCAGGAAGTTCTTCCCCACGACGGATATGCTTCGCTGCCTTTCAGCTTTGGTCCGCGAATGTGCCTGGGCAGGAGGATAGCAGAGCTGCAAATATGCACACTCGTCGCTAAGGTAACGTATGTATGAAAACCTTCTTAGTTTACTCTGAAGGGTGCAATAGTATTCTTCCCAATGCTGCCTTGGGAAAACGTAAAACATGAAATAGAAGTATGTCGGATTATTTAAGTATTCCTGCAAGTTCTAGCGTTCGTGTCTTCAAAATAATGCCTAATACAATAATAAGTCCTAATACAATCTGAAAAAAATTCATTCAATTGTTTTGACAGTTTTGTACAAAAAAAATTGGGCCGTTGTATATAGAGTCAGCCAAATGCGTTTTTAAGCACCCTTGTTCTGTACCCGATCTATAAAAGCTTGATGTCACGCAGGTAGTTAATCCGGTTGAATGTGCAAGTGCCACGTGCGTTGCAGGCAACTTTGTTCGACGTAACAGCGAACAAATGTCCTTCGTAATCTTTAGAACTCTTTATAACTTGTTTTGGTTACAAGTAAAGCGAACACAATCGCAATTTGCAACCATGATTTTAGACTTCAGGCACACACTGAGTGTCGGCAGCGTGTCTGCGTACTCTCTGGTGTTATATGATGCTGGCTTCTTGTAAACCAATTTGAAAACCCTCCTTTCTATGCACAATAAACTATAAAAACATGAGCTTTGTGTTTCCTAAAGGTTTTAAAGGAATTGCATAAAATATCCACGCGTTCTTAATTCTGCAAATGATTTTTTAAGCGCCAATATGGCGAGCATTGAGAGCATTTTAAAGCACTAAGTTCGGCACATATTTAAAATAATGCCACGTCAACACTGACAACGTTCCAATGATGCCGGCGTTGGTTAGTGGTCTCGCAGCCCAGCTTTTATCCTAGAGTGAGTGCACGATATACGTTAAGCCGAGACTGCGGTGCAGGGTCGGATCCACCAGTAGCTACTGAAAGGGCTTCAACTTAGTCGAAGTAGACCACACGACGTCATGCAAGCGTTGTCTCAAGTCACATGGTGACGCATAGTTCTTTAAAAGCGGAGCGTTGTCCGGAGTTCTCGAAGGAAAGGTGGCGGGTGAAAGTGGTGAAGAACGATCACTACTTAATTTTTGTTGCTCCCTTGATAAAGATGTTCCGACTGAACCATGGTGCCAAATATTTTTTCGAGTAATTATATTAGCAAATGTTGAAAAGCCATGCCAGGGACCCTCCAAATAACGGCAGAAAGCGTTTGTCACAACATCTTGTCATAAACTTGGCTTCGAAACATCACCGTTTATTCGTTCATGTTTTTGCTCTTTGTAAAAAAAGAAACGTTCCTGAAAAGCTTTTTTTCACGGGCTGCGGGAAAGCACATTTCCCTTTTGTACATGACTCATGTGCAAAGTCTTATGTACTTTTTTGTAACCATGTTCGCGTTGACCCGCATCCATACAAATATTAATGTCCAGGACACCCTTCCAAAGCTGACTGATCACATTTTTTTTCCTGGTCTCCCGCAACAGCTTTGAATTCTCGCAAAATGAAATGAAAATGAAGTGGCACAGTTGATTCAGCAATGTGCAGGGCAGATGTCTCTTTGACGTTTGAGGTTCAGTCGAGCTAATACTATGGACATCCGGTAAAGTTAACAACTTTACTTCGAAGCGGTTTAAGGCGCGAACTTGCCTCTGCGACAGTGGCGGCAAGACGCAATCATAAAAATGTTGAGCTACCGCTACGTTGAGCGAAAACACAGGCAGAGAAGAGTTTCTTAGCACAGCTTGAACGAATTGCTTTTTATTTTAAATTATTAGTAATTTTCGACAATATACATTGCGAATTGTGTTGCAAAATTTCGCTAGGTCTCCAGCATATGTTGGCTTTCGCCATTTGGGCATAACAAGTGTCTGCATATGGGGAACTCAACATTAAACTTCTTGAGTACTTTACACTCGTAACACTCGAGGATTCAAGATTACATTGAAATAAGGGACGCCCAAGGGAAGGTGGGTTCCCATGATGTGACGGATGACGAAAGGACAGCTTCAGAGTATACTCTCTGGGAGAAGGGAAACATATAAGGATCACATATATAAACAAAGGCGCAATTCATAAATTTAAAGAGCTTCTGAAGTACGCCGTAATCTTGGTGATAAATTTTCTCTTTTCAAAGTCGCCTCTTGAGGTGTCTACGTGAACAGTTTGTCACCCAACAATTTTCTATTCCACGGCCACACTTCTCAATCAGTCTAGATGTACCCGTCACTATCTTCTCCACCAGCGCATAGCGTGCTTCTCTCGATTAGCGTTGGAGGTCAGCATGTTTTGCAGCGAAACAAGTTTACCGGCGCAACAATTTTGGCACTCAGCAATTGGCACTCGGCCCTTACGGCTGCCATAGCGTGCTTCTTTTCAGCCACATACGGCACATATGCACGAAATGCGACTTCGCTAGTGGCCACCAGCAAATGTTTTACACTTTTTGCGTTTTGTTTACTGGATTTGACGCACAGTTCTTTTAGTGTTTTCTGCCACGATTTTCTGATGACGGCGAGGTCCACAGTGATCCACGTTATGAGTTTCATTTCACTGGGAACAGTGACGTCTTCTGTTAAGGAAAGCCGCTTGATAAAAATATGCTAATGAGACTACACTATACACCACACGCTACTGTCAGTTTACACCTTCAGTAAAGAGTCCTTCACTGGAATTTAAAATGGTTTCTTGAAACGACTTTACTAGCCAATACGTAGAGCAGGAACATCACGTAGGCGCGATATGTTGTCTGCACATTTGAAGTGGTGCAGGACAAGAACAGAGGCGTAGATCAATGCAATACCTCAAATCAACTTTCTCTTTTAAGGCATTTCACTCACTTTTGTAGGCCTTAAAGTCAAGGCCTGCAAAGTACAACGTCTTGCACTGCAGTACGATGCATCGCAATGTCACACGTACGGTTCAACTAAACTCTCTGTGTGCATTTGGTTAGGGGCTAAAGTCACAACAAATAAAATCTTGGTCAAAGTGGAGTACTTTGAAATATGAAAGGGCCTCAGAAAAAGCGTACTAGCCAGTGCATTCCATCTTCCCTCCATTGGTTACATTTTCTTTGTATCATGCAGATTTTGCTGAAGTACAACATAGAGTACCCGAGAGAGGAGCTGGAATTTCATGGTCAACTCATAAACATCCCAAAGGACCGTACCGACTTTTCCCTCAAGATGCGCCAGCCAAAGGCTAAGAGTAGCGGCCTGTAGTCGGCTGCAGCTTTTGAAGTCGATCTGCGGCACTTCTTCTTCAAAGGCGGATGCAAAGAAGCGTGCACCGATTGGAGTTCATTCTATGGACTGACGTCGAGAGCCAGACGGTTGGTGGACCAATCATAAGTGAACATTGTCGCGTACATGATATGGAGTATTTCATTGGTCGCGGTGGTGATCAGCTACCGCACTTAGGTCGTCTACAGGTGGGACGTCTCTGGACTCTCAAGTTGTAGCCAGCTGTATATGCGAAATTGGCAGCTGCTCCCACCATGTAGCTGTATATAATATAGCAGCGGCGTGAAGCCATCTCTTCGTTGCACTTTCAGATTTTAGTACATGGCCGGGTAAGAAAATCTAATGCTTTGAGTACTTATGTCCGGAATAGTGTAAAAATTACAACCAATAATACTCCGGCAACGAATGCTACGCCGCGTGTCGTCCCGGTTTTGCTAAAGAATGGGGGGGGGGGTTATTTGGTACCTGTCTCTCAGGGGGAGGACACCTCAACAGTAGCTCACGAAGGATGGGGAGTAGGGAGGAATTAAAAAAAACAGAACTAATAGGTATAGAGATAGAGAGCGGAAGCAAGGTGGCGGAGGTAGAGGGACACACGGATGTAAGGAGAAGACAGAAAAGATGGACACGGTTGCAGGAGTCTGAAGACGGCGCACCACTCGGCGAGAGCTCTTTTCGGCGTCAGGAGATGGCGTAGGGTGAGCCCAGTTGGCCAGAGCTGCGCTTTCGTCGGAAATCGTGGAGGCACAACTGGCCGGCAGTGAACGTTTAATATATTACTGATCCTTTATCTATGCACACCTGCTACGCGCCATGGTGCACGAATGCTGTTACGAGGAAGAAAGTAGATGCGAAGAATATATTTGCAAGCAAACGCGTACAATACGCTGCTGCAGGCCATGCATGTTCCCCTCAGCACTTCGTCGACCTCATTCTCAGGTATCCACTCAGTCCGTGCCATTACCCGCCGGCGGCAGAAGCACCGTCTTGGTGCGAACAACCTTCGGGGCGTCAGTAGAATTGTTTAAGTCGAGAGACGTGCACTATATTGGTCAGGACTGAATCTATTGCTGACGTGGTATGGAGTATAGCAATCTCGCTGGTGACCTTGTGTAGGACGCGCGCGGTAAGGGCCAACGTAACGGGACATGAGTTTTTCGCAGAGACCGACACGTCGTGATGGCAACCACATCGAAATGAGTGGCCCAGGGGAGTAGTGCGCGTGGCGGTGCCGGCGATCGTAAGCACTCTTTATTTAAGCTGCGCAGCACAAACACGATCCCGGACGACTTCGCGGGCGATGTCAGCACGGGCTGGGGCATTACGAGCATAGGCAGTTGATGAGGTGGCGTCAAAATGCAACATGGTGTTCATGGGTAAAGGCGGGTCATAACCAAACAGTAGGTAAAAAGGTGAAAAGCCAGCGCTATGATGACGTGACCATTTGTATGCGAAGGTAACGAAAGGTAAGTGGGTGTCCCGATCTTTATAATCCTTGGAGACGTACATCGCTAACATGTTTGTCAGGGTATGGTTGAGGCGTTTGGTGAGGCCGTTGGTTTGTTGGTGGTACGCTGTAGTGAACTTGTGGTGGGTAGAGCAAGATCGCAGGAGCTCGTCGACTACTTTAGTTAGAAAACAGTGGCCGCGGTCGGTGATCATCTGACCAGGAGCACCATGACGCAGAATGATGCCATGATGAATGAAATTGGCTACACTGCAAAAAATATTCTCCCTTGATTACGTAAAAAGGCGTAGGTAACATGCTGCCAGCCACTTTCGTAAAAAAATAGTACACCAGGAATCATGTAGAACACATGGAACATACAGCCCGTTCATCTTTCACAGAGATCTCCGCAATGAAAAAATTAAGTAACGGCTGCTATGGAACAACACTTGTTTCGTAGGGCCATTTCTCACACATTATTCATGACGCTATTGCTACATGTCCGTAAATAACAGACGTTTCTTCATTACATTCAACATGAGGCATACGTAATCAGCAGATCTTTCTTCTGCAAGTACAAGGTCACTCAAAATTTCCCAGGCCACTAATCCAACTAATCCTGTGGCAGCGTCACCTGGGAACTTTTTACGGCACCTGCACATGCTAAAAAATTTACGAAGTGAATTCAAATGTTAAAAAAAATCAACAAAGAGGGGTTTCCTATTCACTTGAATCAAATTTTATTTTCCCATGATCATAAAACGAAATACAGCACATACATGCCACAAACTGTGTGAACAAAAATTGTCAACAAATTTATTTTCTTTTGTTGGTTTTGTATCTGGAATTTGAAATACGAAAAAAGAATGTCATAACTTCCAGATACCCAAAGCAGCTGTGTTGTTTCCCTATTGTAACAGTATTGTCCAGACTTCTTTTCTGAAAAAGAAAAAAAAAACATTTTGTCAGTACAACCACAACAGGCGAGTAAACAGCAAGAAAACAGTGCGAGCACAATTAATTTATGCATTTCAAGAGTCCTAATAGGCCGTGTTAGATACACTGGCTTGCAGCACAAAACAAAATGATCACAGATAATAAATAAAAATACCTATCCTACAGAATGAAATGACTGAAAGCACAAGTAACTTCACAAACAGGACAAAATATTGGCTAACAATATTAGTTGAGGTAAAAGGAGCGAAGAAGTAATTGAATTATTAAAAAATACAATGATTTGGGTTATGCCATGCAAAATCACCCAGCTATTTTTTACCTTCGCGAGTATGGCGTAAAACATTTTCACGCTTCTTGAATTCGGAAACTTGTCCTGGTCATTTAATTCCGTTGTCAAAAATTTTGCTCCCTAGTAATGAGGGTCTGTAGAATGGCGCCGACTTAGCTAAATGTCGTCAAACAACATTTTTTTTCAAAAGTCTTTTTGAAATGTATTTTAAATTTTGTATATCAATACGTCGAGAGCTTTTCCCGCGAACAATATTGAATAATGTTGCCAGGTATGGGATTTTTTCTAGTAACATGGAAAATTCCAAGGACACAAATAATATATGTGCTGGTGACCTTCTTGACATGCTACACAGTAAAATAACTTACACACTGAAGTTTGTTTAGCAAATAGTCGAAAAAATTGTGAATTTCACTTTTTTGAAAAAAGTTCTGTATTCAGCATTATAAAGCGTGCCAAGATGGTCGGTCTAAAAACATGCACAACATTTAATTTTGAAGCTCAATGTACTTCCTTAATATAGGTGAAGTTACGAAAGGGTATTATTTTTTAAACTCGAGAAGTATTTTTTTTAAATTATGTATCTCCACCAGCTTTACCCCTACTTAGCTCAAGCGGCATAAAGCACTTGCAAGGGCAATCTTTAACAGACTTCCACGGACCTGGAGTATACACAGCAAGCTAGATGCAGAGCAATTGAAATCGGAAAGGGGCTATCTGCATTCCATTGCCAACAGAGGTGCGCTACAATGAATGTCGCTAGAGTGTGGAGACGAGCAGCCTAGCAAAAATATATTTTTTGCTCCGGGGCGGTGTGTGAGGGGAAGGCGACTTCAGTTATACTTTATGTACATTCTTGTGTGTTTGTATGTGTGCATCTAGGTATGCACATGCAGAACTAAGAAAATCATGGCATATCTACCAAGTGAATGATGATGTGTGGGGCGAAGCTTCGGAGAGTTTCATCGGTAATCCGTCTGTCTGTCTGTCACTCACACTAGCACCTTCTGCTGAGACATCGATAAACTAGGCGGTCAAGAACCGGTCACAGTAGAAAGACAATCCAAGGCTTTAGGATAAAAATACCTGGACTGTGCTGGGGGGGAGACAGAGTTAAGCAGCTCCTCCTACCTTCCTGGCTACGCCACTGGTGATGACTCCCAGATGAGCCATCAAGCCGTTAAAAAGTATAAAATACACAATTATTCCTTACGAACAACATAAACGAGACTATTGCCTTGGCTACCAGTTCTTAATTTAAAATTTTCTTTGCTTCTGTATTAATATGACAGGGTTTGGGTCTCAGAGAGCAGGGTGCTCTCCTGAAATTCAGAAAATTATGAAGCGGTTGTTTTACGATAGCATTTATCAGTGTACTGCATCAATGCTACTCGCATGCTATCACACCTACTACATTTGCAGAACTCCCCAGGAAAGCAAAACGTTTGACTTTATATCTATAAAGCTGCATGACTCACCTGGAAAGTCACCACGCTGAACGAAGTCCTTGTAGCATCCCTCCGTTGGCAATGGAATGCAGATGATAACCCTATTTCTATTTCAATTACTCTGTAGAGAGCACCAAATTTGCTCTCTGTATTCCAGGTCAATGGGATTCTGCTGAATATTGCCCTTGCGAGTGTCTCATGTCGCTTGAGTTATGTAGGTGAAAAGTTGGTGCATATACATGTTAAAACTACTTTTCAAATTTGAAAATATTACCCTCTAGTAATGCCACCTATATTTAGCTTGTCCTTAAAGCTCTAAAATGAAATTTTGTGCATATTTATAGCGCGACAACCAAGGCAAGTATTTGATGCTGAATACAGAGGTTTTTCAAAGTTACACTCACAATTTATTCAGGGTATCTGCTATAACATTAGTGCCTGAACTATTTTAAATTTGTAGCATATTGACAGGCCACCAGCACATATTTTATTTGTGTCCTTGGAACTTACCATGTTCCAGGAAAAAACCCAAATGTGGCAACTTTATTCAATATTGCTCGTGTGAAAAGCCCTCAAAGAATTGATATACCTAATTAGATCATTTTAAATTTAGATAGCTTCATTACCTTGCCAGAAATGTTTTTTGTCGAGTGCATTCCAAAACATTCTTTTGAAAAAATTGTTTGATACCTTTTACCTTATCTTCAGATAGGTACAAACATTATTATGGTAGTAATTAGAGAAATTAACACAATTACCTTTTTAACCAGAGGTAATAGCTGGTTGGGTTGAATGGGCGATTTGAACCCCTTCCGACAAATAGTCCATAGCTAGTTTAAAATTTAGGAAAAGCGGCCTCTGGTAATCCCCGCAGAGCAATGCATTCTGCTATATTTAGCTGGCCAAACCGAAACCGACGCACCAAATAGTGCATCTACCATTCACGTCGACAACTTCCTCCATAGGGACACTGTTTATTTTGCATTGGGGGAGAAAATAAAGCAAGCATCGATAAGCGGGCACAAAGCAAAGTGTCTAAATTGACGATTGATAACGGCTAGAGCAACAGTGTCGTCGTTGAGGGCGTTGTCGAAATGAATGGTAGATGTTGTTTCAAAATAATAATGGAGGAACTTGGAGCGTGCCGTACTTTATCGAAGAAGAGTAAGCAGAAGAGAAATCGGAGCACGCGCACGTGGTCGGGCAGTTCGCCGCTAGAATTGGCAATAAATGGACGTGTCTCTTTCACGTCTGGGCGACGAGTCATTTCGCTACATTCTTGATTCTCCGCGCCCCCACAGTAGCGCCTAACAACAAAGAAAACTGAATGCTCACATGAGTTCCGAGTGCAAAATGTTCATCAGTATTAGCAAGAGTTCCACGTTAGTCCTAGTAGTGTCATCCGTGTCTTCTCCTGCACTTGATCTTCCAGCGGTGCTTTCGGTGCTTGTGCCACGTTCGTGCTATTGAGTGCGTTGACATCGATGCACCTCTGTTGTCGCTGAGAAGGTTTGCTTCGTATCTAAATTCCCAATGAAGGCGCTTCCAGAAAAATATTGTGCAGCTTATTCTCAGGCAACTTTTTCTTCGCTTTCTTTTCCTGGCTCCATTTACCTTGCATTTACGTTCCCTCCATCCTCGTCTCATCCTTTCTCTTCAACGCTGTGACACTGTCTCGGCATTTCGCCACTTCGCCGCAATCGGCAGCGCCGTACATATTTTCTTCAATTTTGATTTGTGCACCTTTCTCATGGAGAAGAAGCTTGGCGCTATACAAGGGGCTTGCTTTTTTTTGTCACCACGGACTTTTCTTTTTATGTTTAATTTCTTCTCGCTCTATCAAGTGGCCTTGATTTTCCTCGGTCGGGGACTTGTACGCACGGCGGTGAGGGCTTTGTTATGCCCGAGTCTGCCAGCCTTCGCTTGGACGCATTCTTAATATCTCGTGAATGGCCTTCTATATCTACGAAGACCGCATTGTTTTCAATGATGGGAATACTTTCCACCTCGAACACTGCAGTTGTTGTAGACTTCTTGTCAATAGGTTGATGGGTGCAACACGCTAATGAGATCTCTAATGGCGCAGAAGAGGTCTTCTCTGTAGCTGAATTTCTAGCTTGTGTGCTGCTATTTTGTCCCTCTATTTGTCCTGTGGTACACTCATCCAAGTTCTGTGGGACAAGATGGCCGTTGAAGACGTAATTCTTAGATTGCGGTGACATTGTCGGAGAAAGCACTTTGTTCTGAGCCTCCGTTCTCATACGCTGTCTATTAAGCCTAGATGCGTGTGCCGAGCCCCTAATGTATCTGCAATCTTACATTCTGCTCTTACCCTTGCTAGAATAATCTTGTGCTCATAAATGTCAGCTTCCTCCATCTCAGTTTACAAGCGATCGATATGAACAGCGTCTTCTACTTCCTTGTCGAACAATCCTTCCTCGTCTTCTACACAATTTGCAACAGATGTACTGTCTGGTGCATTGGTTTTCGTTTCAACAGCTAAATTAGGCAGATTGCATCACCGAACGGTAATTATCAGTGGCTGTTTATCCAAAATTTCAAAGTGGCTATAGACTTTTCGTAGAAAGGACTTGAATTTGCCCACATGACTCGACCAGCTACTACCACTGGTAAAAAAGGTAATAGTCTTAGTTGCTATAATTACTGCTGCAATTATTGTTTGTGCTTATCTCAAGATTCATTTTGTCACAAGAATGGCAATGCCGCAACTAGCACGCAATTACCTCCTTTCTCTAATTTTTGAAGAATATTGGACACAATTCTTGAAATACCTTGTATTTCATAGACACGCAGACAATGCAAAGTTAAAACTAACGATGAAGATTGAGCAAGAAGAAATAATGAGCTCATAAAGAGACAGCCCCGTAGCTAGGAATGTTTTTCGGAGGGTGAGGGGGGCACATGTTGATAGCCATGAAATTACTTTTTTCATTACTTATGCTCAGTAGGACAACCCACAACATGCAAAAGGGGGGGCGTAAACTCCTGGGGCACCCCTCTGGCTAAAGGCCTCCACTGAGCAGACTTCCTTGGAATAAAGCAGATGCCACATAAGCAGAAGAAAAGTCATTATTAGCAGATGTAAACAGAGTTCTGCACAAAAGAAAGTCTTCAATCCAAGTGAACGAATGCAGAGGAATGTTTTGCTGTTTTAGTAAAATCTGTAGTGACAAACCCTATAAAGAGCTGTAGAAAAATATGAAAAGAATGCATCAATAAGAGCCCATCTCAAGTAACAAATGTATGCAGTCAAATAAGCCAGCAAGTCTAGTGTCGACGAAAGCCGAAAGACGAAAGACGAAAGCCGCACTCGTATTTGAAATTGATGTTACGAACTTCCATCTAGAGGCCTTGCCTTGCAACAGGAAAGCTGCTACTCATCGCAGAATAAACTCTTTAATTGTTATACAAGTTGGCAATGATGGGTCTGATCTTACTATTAGAAAAGTGGCCTAAGCATGCGCTCTCTAAATCAAGGTATAGTTGCTGGCTTTTTATACAAATTCCTTCATGGCACTGCCACTCATCCAACTGAAGTAATGTAAAATAACGAACAAAAAGTTTGGATGCCCCAGAGGGAGCTAACTTGACTTTTTGTGCTCTAGCTGACTAATTCGGTATGCTGTAAAACGCAGTAACATTGTGCCAGCGATGTTTAAAATACTCTTGCTGGTTGCCAGCCCTAAATATTTGCACTCACTAGGGTTTGAGGTTGCCAGGGTAAAATTTTTACACAGAAATTACAACTGCGGGTCTTGAAGGTCACCTTTCGAAGGCTATGTTTTGAATGAGTGATGTTGAAAGCAAATTTTAAACTAGATAATGACAACAAAGTAAACATCATCTATATGGTACACGTTTCTTTCACACTCACTAATGTAGAAGAACATAAACAATGAGTATGAAATCTTGACTGTAGTGCTATAGCCTCATGCAACGAAGATATAGGTGTGATTATGAGCTGTTTGATCACCTGTCACTGTTCCATGCTGCTGGACTGAATGCAGAACCATCCAGAATTGGCAGTGAGGATACAGTGAAAATGATGGCGCTTGATAACTTGCTGGTGATGCAGTGACACAAATTCCTGCAACATCAGGTCACCAAGTTGCTTGTGCATCAACAGTCATAGTAGCGCTGGCATGAGAGGCGACACGTGGCCCAAGAACAATACAAGCAGCACCTGGAAGAGAATAAGTAGTGTGACATTGGAACTGCTGTGTCATGACCCCGTGAAATAAATAATGTGCGATGCTTGTCTAACATGATGTCAAACCTTTTTCATCAGTCAGGTGTGCATACCTGCCCACTACTGTCTGTGGGATGTGGGTATGACCCACATGTGATTAACTGCTTATGTTAACTCAGGAACAGCAAGAATGCACTTTAGAAATCTCTCAGTAAGCATTAAGGATACAGCACAAATGTAAAGATGTTGTCAATATTTGCAGCTTCACCACGACAGAAAAGTTTCACCGAAAAATACAGTAAATATTAGTTGCAGCTGCATTTGCATCTTGGAATTCCAGGGGGTGTACATAGCCACACTAGTGAAATGCTCCAGACAAGACTAATCAGGCATTGTATTAAAGCAATGTCAAGTGTGTTCGCAATGTTGGCTATCCTTGTTTAAAACAATGTAATAATAAATATGTACTCGTGTATGACTCAACAAGCTACAATAAAGCGCCGTTTTACCTTTCAGACATTCTGATATGTGTTTCATGGCGCCGTGGCATGCACTTGATTTTGATAAACCTGAAGTCTGTGCTCCTAAAAGCACAGATGTGAGTGCAGGCATAATACTGTACCATCAGCTACTCCTGAGGCATCGGCGCGATTGACATATCTGGTAAGCCCTTGATATGCTGACAGCTTCTAAGTTTACAAAAAAAATATACATCAAATTAGTAACAATTGACTCAAGGAGTAAAACAACGCAGCCAAGACAGCTTGCCATTGAATCTTTCACATGAAATCGATCTCCACTAATCATAACATTCACTGTATTGAATTTGGATTTAGTCCACGAGAACGTTTAAAGACCACCCTTTTTAAAGTTCTTTCTTGTGCCCTCTGGTGCACTGTGAATGATAATTATATTTCAGGTATAACACCAACATAACTTAAAAAGCAGCATGTTTACAACGATGGTGTTAAATCAAATATATGTAACAAATATAAAAGTGTATATGGGCTTCAAAGAAGTCTTGACACTAATCACCTGAGCCTTTTACTTGCCCTGTAAGATTTCTGTTCTCGCTGAAAAGAATAAGGGCTTTCCAAGTCGGTACACTAAAGTTGGCACTATTGCAACCCATGATGTAAATCATTTTACTATTTATAAGCTAGTAATGACCATGGCATATAGACTTTAGAGTGTGCAAAAAAGGCATACCTTTTGTAAATGTAAAAGCTTCTGCTGAAATTAATTGTAAGGTTTGTTTCCCATTGAAAAAAAAAACTATCGATTCACTTTTAGTCTCAATATTAAGGTATCAATTCTGTTTCTAAGTGAAAAATGATTTGATTCCATTTCATTAACATCATTAAGATGTCAACTCTGTTCTTTTTAAGGTGGAAGTGGCATCGAAGATATTATGTAGCCCTCACCCTTCAAACTTCAAACAGAACTGAAGAGAAAGAACACAACTTTTTAATGAAGCTTCACCTTAAAACAATCAACTACCTTCATGATAAGTACCCCGCTATGGTTTATATGTTTTTTTTCACTTTTCCAATCTTTGACCAGCAGTCTTAAACTGTTGATAACACCAGCCATATAATCTGCAGAGGCTTTAATAAACGCCAGTAGTTAGCAGTGTCTTCGCATTCGTTTTTTTTTCCTCTGTACGTCTAAACTTTGCTGCAAATACTCAACGGCAGGTAGCACCACATTGTTACTTTAATAGCTGGCATTATCGCTTTAATACAGCTGTATTGGTTCATGACAAAAACATTCTTCTTTTTTCATTTCAATAAATCCTTTTCTTAATTGTGTGTTCTTGCCAGTTCCAAATGTTATCGCACATGTAGTAAGTTCTTGCATGCATCGGTGTCACTTACCAGTGTTGCATAAGCACGCTATTCGAACTGTCAGAAGATAGCTGCTTGTGGTTAAATGCACCCTTGTACGGTTTGGATCTCTGGTTTACTCATGCAGGCTAGTACTGGATAGCAAACTATTAAAGTAAGCACGGACGAAATCGATATATTTTCTAAATGTTCCTCATGCCTGTGCAGCTATTACTCGCCATAAGGGTGCATTGCTTCAAGGTATAAACACGGGCAAGCACAGGGTCCAGCAACCACATCAAAAAAGTTTTCATCTCTTAAAATAAAAAGCAATTTGATGACTTTTTCCGACAGTAACCAAAAAGCTTACAACTAAATGTGTTATTCACCATATTTTTTACTTGGACCACCTCAATGCTAAACTTACAACCATTTACAAAAACCAATATCTTTGCAACTTATTCACCAGCTATAAAAATTATTGGGCAGTGTACACATATCAAATTATTTTTGCCCACAGAAAGAATACTCTGTTAATCAGCTAATACGAACTATCATATTTCAGTAAATGTTATCTCTCTATTGAAAAATCCCCATTATGAACTACATTCTTCATATACTGAAACTCCTACTATTTTCCTACACAGAAAATTTGTTCCTAGCCGCATTGAGGATTAACAGATGTTTAAATAAAATTCCTGGGGTTGGACGTCCCAAAACCACGATATCATTTTGAAGAACACCGTGGTGGAGGCCTCCGGAAATTTTCACCGTTAGGTCATCTTTATCGTGCACTGACATTGCACAACACACGGGCCTTTACCATTGTTCCTCCATCGAAACGCGACTATATACCACGGCTTGCATCGAACGCGCGGTCAGCAGCCGACCACCACAACCACAATACCACCGCGGCAGACGAAGCAAACTCTTTTTATTATTTTTTTAGAACGCGTTTTACCAGTAATGGTTTCTAGCTTTCTGGAAGAATTCACATGCCGCTTTACATTTCTTGAGCTGAAGTTCTCTCTGATTGTTCGCACCTCGGCGCTACCTGCCTTCAGCCACCTTTTCTTAGATAACGCCGAGAAGATGAACTTTTGCCGGACGGGGAGAACACGCGTGTAGGCTGCAGCGCGCCAAGATTTCACGGTAGATGTCGCGTCGTGTTTCAGCGCGCGGCGTACCAGCAGCATAAACAAAATGCCGCCAGCATAAAAGAGGCGCACACATTGAACGGCCCCACTATGGCGTTGACAAGCCCGACCACTGTTGGCATAGAGTAATGCAAGTGCTGCGGACAAATAATGAGATCGCAATGAAAATGTCACGCTCAAAATTTAAACAAGACTAACCCAGTCCACTGGCTATTTCCGTAAATGCTGTATTTTGTGCTCTCAGTACGTACTCCGCCTCAGAAAAAAACATGCATGATACAAGCCGCGCGAAACCGACATTGACAAAAGAGCACGGTGTTTATGGCCTCGAATTTAGTCGAAGCGGCCTAATCTGAAATATTGCATAGGTACTACACGACACAGATAAATATTGGCACGAGCTCTAACCCAAACGGCGAGTAAATGAGAAGTTAGGCCATCACTTTCAAGATGCAGACCAGATAAAAAAGCAACGCTAGCCGGGTCCTGTTCCGTGTGTGCGCCTTGGCCTTTGAGGAGGGAAGTCGGGATAGTGACTAGAGCTGTGACAGCCGACGAATGAGTGACGATGGCGGTGCGCCTGCACCGGTCGGATGGTTCCTCTTTCCGCGATCATCATGTGTCTGCGTCGCCTTTTCGTAGAATAAAATACCTTTTCGTAGAATAAAAGCGGTGCAGAACACGTCGCGGCCACGGATGCAATGATGGTATGCGACGGCCATATTAGTATAAATTTATGGAGGTCATCCGTATTGAAAGTGATTACTTTAATATATTTTTTGTTGACGGAGGAGGCACCTGTTTTTTGCACTATTCAGTCATACATTACTGGAAAACGTGTGCTGTATCCGTAATAATCGCGAAGTGGTGAAGTCTGTGATTATTAAACGTGTGCTATATCCTTGATGTGATGTTGGCAAAGGAGGGGGGGGGGGAGTGTGTTTATTTCATGGACACTATGTCCGTTTTTCTGTCCGTAAATACGCGCAATTTTTCGCAGTGTACATCAGTAGCGCAGCTGGTGGGGAGGGCTCGTCTAACAGCATGCCACGTTGCGTAGTCGGTAGCGATGGCAATTACCGGTAGCCGACATGGGAAAACGTCCTAAAAGATCGAGGCCGACTCGGAAAAATGCCTCATCTAGTATTTCAATGGGCTGAAGGGTACCAGCAGACTCCAGCGCAGGTGTATTGTGGCACTGGAAGAGATCACATGTCGCAATGTACTGTTGCACAAAACGGTAGAAGCCAGACAAAAAGAATCGTCGGCGAACGTGGTCATACGTGTGTGGCACCCCTTAGTGTGCCGCGGTGGGTGCATTATGAAGCTGGGTCAAAACGTATGAGCGGAGATGCAAAGGAACAACGAGCAAAAGCTCACCACCATCAGGGCGGGCATTGTAATGGTGCAAGAGGTCGTTGTGAAGGACGAACATCTGTAAGGAGTGGTCAGGGGGAGATCGCAGACCATTGATAATAGGGCGCAAAGAGGAGTCGCGGCATTGTTCAGCAGCTATGTTGGTGAATGCTGTCATTGAAAGAGCGAGGGCTTCTTGTCCATCTTCCACCATTTTAGGGAGATCGCGTGGATAAAACAATTTTCGCAGGCATGCTAAAGTTGCGTTGAGAAATTCCCTATTTCATGAACCTGCCAACGCACAAAAGAAAACATTACGTACAATCGAAATTTGCACGTATCAATCTAGTAGCCCACTATATGTTTTTTGGATTGATAAGAGCGCTCTTAGCCGTACTTCATCACGTGGTTACTGACGAGCTACAAAAAATGGAGAAGTATCAAAGCCACGATGAAAGCATACGCTCGTTTTGTCGGCACTCTCTATACGATAGGCAGAACACTGATTCTCACATGAGTCGACATGCACTCGATCGCTTCATGAGAAACCCGAGTATAAGTAACGTTGTCAGATCATTTATATGAGCGACGACTCCGTGTGATTGTGCCAGTTTCGTGGAGGATCATAATAGATTGTGAAATAGTCATCTTGCTTTGGGCGCGTGTTTTCGCGCTCTGTGTATCGCTTATCAAAACTCGCAGTGTTTATATTAGCACGAGGAAGAGCCAGAAACTGAGCCCAAGAAACGCGTTTACCTCCGGGTCATGAACTTTAGGCGAAAGGGCTTATATAAAGCATATTAAGAAGTACAGTTGGTTACATATAGCCCTTCTGTTATTCTGCCTAAATTGAATATAAACAGTTCTGGTTTTCTATACAGCTTACTTTGGGCTGCTTTTTAGGTCTCCTTTCGGCGCAATGTCGTTGCAAGCCAGCAAACGTTCGTTCATGACAATGATTCGTAATGGTGGTGCTTTGTTTTGATAAAGTTATAAATAAATAAATAAACGAATATATATATATATATATATATATATATATATATATATATATATATATATATATATATATATTATATACTCGCCGCCATGGGTACAGGTGGCGCTGGCTGACACTTCCACGTTTAAATTCACATATAAAAACAATAAAGTGGCTGGGTGGATAGCCGCCGTGGTAGCTCATTGGTAGAGCATCAAACGCGTTATTCGAAGGTCACAGGTTCGGTTCCTGCTCACGGCAAGTTCTCTTTTCACCTACTGCTCTTTCCTCAAATATACATTACGATTGGATCTAATAACCTGCCCTATACATTCTTTGGCATTACTGCGTGTTAGATCTCATTAATAGTGCTTCAAAGCAGGGATAAATGAGCCCTTAAGTATACACTTTTTGCGATATATATTGCTACGGGGCGCCACAAATGAACATTCTAGAAAAGAGGACGATGTTTAGCGCGAGCTCGTGCAGACCAGGCTCCATATTGTATGCCTGCCTGTTTACCAAAAGTAAAGGCATTTTTCAGACGACTTCTCCCCGTAACATTTTGGTGGAAAGTGCGGGTCTTCCCACAGTCAACACCACGACGATTCTACGCAGCGGACGTTCCTTGGCTGCCTGTGCGATGCCTGATCAAGACGAACACGAGGATTCTTTGGAGACTACCCCAAGCGTGCTTCGTCCAGCTATGCAGCAACCAACAGCACCGCATCCAGCTGCTACTAACCGCACCATCGTCCTGACTCAACCGCGTGACCCAGGCACATTTTCGGGCAGTGACAGTACTGACGTGGAGGATTGGCTTCAGCTGTACGAAAGGGCGAGCGCTCTTTACAACTGGGATCCGACGCTCATGTTGGCCAATATTATTTTCTACCTTGATGGTACAGCTAAACTTTGGTTTTCCAACCACGAGGAAGATATCACGAGTTGGGACATCCGTAAGCAGAAACTCATCGATCTCTTTCGGCAAGCCCATCGGGCGTCGTCGTGCTGCGCAGAAAGAACTAGCGTCCCGACTCCAGTCCGGCACCGAGTCGTACGTCACATACATACAGCTTGTGCTCGCCCTCTGCCGGCAGGTTGATGACAAGATGCCGGAATCTGAAAAGGTCGCGCACATCCTCAAAGGAATCGCCGATGACGCTTTCAATCTCCTCGTATATCGAAACTCATCGACCGCAGATGACGTTATTAATGAATGCCGACGCTTCGAAGACGCGAAAAGTCGCCGCATCACTCCACACTTTTCACGTCTTCCCAACACGGCTGCAACATCAACCTGCGAGGACGCCCGTTTGGCACCAGCCCCTGCTGCTTCCGACAATATCGTGCGCATCGTGCGCCACGAAATCGAAGCAGCATCTCCTCTGTCTGACCAAGTCCAGGCCCCTGACGACTCTCGCGCCCCGATTTCCTTAATCAAGAGTGTCGTACGCCAGAAACTGGCCAACGCCGGACTTCAGACGCTATGCCCCGTTAACCGACCTGACTAGCGACTGCCCAGTACACCTAATATGTCCCGCGGACCGAACAACCGCCCACGTTACCGGAACCCGGCAGAATGGCGAACTTCCGATGACAGGCCGATCTGCTTCAACTGTGGACGAGTGGGCCATATTTCACGTCATTGCCGCACTTCCTGGGGTTGGCAGCCATGGTTGCATTATGCCAACACCCGACGCCCACCTGCTGGCTCTCGGATGCCGATCTACACGGCACAAGATGATGCTTCGCCATCCAGGCCCGCCCAACCAAGCCGCTCTCCGTCGCCCTCTGGACGCATGTCCCGCTCAACTAACCGACGTCGCTCCCCTCGCCATCCTACCACCAGTCCTCGGAAAACTGACGGGCGCAGCTCCTAGAGGTGAGCCTGCTTCGACGACCCGACCCAAAATTCCTCTACACACGATACCCGGACACAACAACTTGATTAAAGTAAATGTTGACGGTACTTCTGTGGCAGCACTCATTGACACCGGCGCTCACATATGAGTCATGAACTCCAGCCTTTGTGCTCGACTCAAGAAAGTGCTCACTCCTGCTCCGATCACTCTTGTCCGAGTAGCTGATGGTGCAACACCAGTGGTCACCGGGATGTGTGCCGCCCGTGTCACTGTTGCTGGACGTCATACCACTGTTCTGTTTTACGTACTGGACCACTGCCCACATGACATCATATTGGGACTCTATTTTCTGTCGGAATATTCCGCCCTAATTGACTGTTCTGCTGGTGTTGTTCAGCTCGTCCTACTACACGCCGTTGACCCTCCTGATCCTGCGCCGCCAAATCTATGCTCCGCCGACTTTGTTCGCCTATCTTGTCGAGCTGTGACGTATATCGACGTCTCTTCTGATCCACCTGTGGCTGACGGCGATTATGTAATTTCACCTAATCCTACAGTACTCTGTTCGCTCAATGTTGCGTTCCCCCACAGCATCATCACAATGAAGAACAACGTGGCATGTCTCCCTATTGTGAATTTTGGACTTTGCTCTGAAGTGCTGCCACGAGGAATATCCCTTGCAACCCTGGCCCCGGCCGGCGACTACCACATATCGGCCTTAACAGAAGGTACACCGTCATCTACAAGTATTCAGTCGCGCAGTACACTAGACTGCATAACTGGAATGATTGCCTCTGATCTCCCGGTCGAGCATGTGTCTGCGCGTTGTGGCCTTCTTGCGTCGTATCAAGACGTCTTTGATCTCTGTGACCGACCCCTAGGTCAAACGACCGTCGTAAAACATCGGATCAACACCGGTGATGCAAATCCAGTACAACGGCGACCCTATCGAGTTTCCTCAACCGAGCGCCACGTGATCCAGCAAGAAGTCGACAAGATGCTTGCCCGAGACGTCATTGAACCTTCTTCACGTCCATGGGCTTCGCCCGTTGTGCTTGTGAGAAAGAAGGATAACAGCTGGCGCTTCTGTGTCGACTACAGAAATCTTAACAAGGTTACAAGAAAAGACGTGTATCCTCTGCCGCGGATAGACGACGCTCTTGACTGCCTTAGTGGCGCAAACTATTTCTCTTTCATCGACCTTCGTTCCGGGTACTGGCAGATATCAGTTGATGATCTGTACCGTGAAAAGACGGCATTTATAACTCCCGACGGGCTCTATCAGTTCAAAGTAATGCCGTTCGGTTTATGCAATGCCCCGGCTACATTCGAACGAATGATGGACGCTCTTCTTCACGGTTTCAAGTGGTCAATCTGCTTATGCTACCTTGATGACGTCATTGTTTTTTCGCCAACTTTCGAAACTCACCTCGAGCGTCTCTCAACAATTCTTTCGGTTTTCCGCAAAGCAGGGCTCCAACTAAACTCGTCGAAATGTCACTTCGGCCGCCGGCAGCTCACTGGCCTTGGACACCTTGTCGATTTTTCTGGTGTTCGTCCCGATCCTGAGAAAATCCGTGCCGTCAAAGATTTCCCTGTGCCGACCTCTGCGAACGATGTTCGAAGCTTTGTGGGCCTTTGTTCTTACTTTCGTAGATTTGTGCGGAATTTCGCTGACGTCGCACGACCGCTCACGGAACTACTAAAAAAATGTGACTTTTGTGTGGGGACCTGAACAAATCAGAGCATTCGTTGAACTGACGAGTAGACTTACGACGCCACCGATTCTCGGCCACTTTGATATATGCGCTCCAACGGAAGTGCGTACCGACACCAGCGGCCACGGCCTCGGAGCCGTTTTGGCACAACGACAGCATGGCTGCGAGTGCGTTATTGCATACGCTAGCCGTCTTTTATTGCCAGCAGAGCGAAATTACTCCATCACAGAACGCGAATGCCTCGTCCTCGTCTGGGCAGTGGCTAAATTTTGGCCTTATTTGTATGGACGCCCGTTAACGGTTGTCACTGATCACCACGCCTTATGCTGGTTGTCGTCCTTAAAAGATCCTAGTGGACGTCTCGGCCGGTGGGCTCTACGTCTACAGGAATATTCCTACACGGTTGTCTACAAATCAGGTCGCCACCATGAGGATGCTGATTGCTTGTCGCGTCATCCAGTAGACCCAGCAGACCGTTCTGAGAGCGATGAGTCTACTTGCGTTTTGGCACTTTCCGCGTTTAGCAACATCGGAGATCTGCAACGCCGTGATCCTCACCTCAGAGATATAATCCTTCGGCTTAGTGGTCCCACAACTCCTCCGTCTCTCCGTATGTTCCTGCTCTAAGATGGCTTCTTATATCGCTACAGCATACATCCTGACAGACCTGAGCTGCTGTTGGTCATACCACTACATATGCGTCAGACTGTCCTTGCACAGTTGCATGATATTCCGACAGCTGGTCACCTGGGAGTTTCAAGAACTTATGACCGCGTTCTACGTCGCTTCTTTTGGCCTGGTATTTACCGATCCGTCTGCCGTTACGTCGCTTCATGCAAATCCTGTCAACACCGCAAAAAACCAGCAATCCTTAAAGCGGGACGCCTTCAACCCATTCAGATCCCATCCGAACCATTTTATAGGGTAGGTGTTGACTTACTAGGACCGTTTCCTTTATCGGCGAGCGGAAACAAATGGATAGCAGTCGCCACGGATTACACCACTCGGTATGCAATTACACGGGCCCTTGCTATCAGTTGTGCGACCGACGTCGCTGACTTTCTTCTAGAAGACGTCATATTACACCACGGCGCTCCTCGGCAACTGCTTACCGATCGAGGTCGCTACTTTTTATCACAAGTTATCCAAGACATATTGCACTCTTGCGCTACAAAGCACAAGTTCACAACGGCGTATCATCCTCAAACCAACGGGCTCATGGAGCGGCTAAATAGAACCATCACGGACATGCTCGCCATGTACGTTTCTTCCGACGATCGTGACTGGGACTTCGCCCTTCCATTTGTAACATTTGCCTATAATACGTCTCGGCATGACACTGCAGGTTTCTCGCCATTTTTCCTCCTGTACGGACGAGAACCTACGTTGCCTTTCGACACGCTCCTTCCTGCCGTTGGCCACACGTCAGAATATGCCCGCGATGTGATTTCTAGAGCTCTAGAGGCACGTGAGATTGCTCGCCGGCGTCTGAGCGATTCGCAGGAACAACAACGACAGGTCTACAACGCGTGCCATCGTGACGTCCACTTCAGTCAAGGTGACACAGTCCTTCTCTGAACGCTGTCGCGGCGAATCGGCCTGTGCGAAAAGCTGACTTCACCGTACTCGGGTCCGTACCGTGTGGTGCGCCAAGTCACCGACGGGACATATGAAATTGAACCTTTTAACGCCACCAGCGCGCGATCTTGTTCTGACGTTGTTCACGTCACTCGGCTGAAACGATTTTACTCAGACCAACCAAGCACCGAGACGGTGCCTTCGCCGCCGGGGGTGATGCTACGGGGCGCCACAAATGAACATTCTAGAAAAGAGGACGATGTTTAGCGCGAGCTCGTGCAGACCGGGCTCCATATTGTATACCTGCCTGTTTACCAAAAGTAAAGGCATTTTTCAGACGCCTTATCCCCGTAACAATATATATATATCTGTGTGTGTGTGTGTGTGTATGTGTGTGTGTGTGTGTGTGTGTGCACAAGAACACGCAGTCAAGTCGCTCGTCCCTGCCGCGCCCCGTTACAGCATTCATGAAATGCCCCTCATACAAAATAACCGCTCTTTGTACGCGGTGCCTCTCGTACGACTAAATTAGAGTTCAAATCTTTTCGAGGCCTCATACTGTCGAAAAAGTCGAATTAGTATGACATATTTGTAACGCCTTACTCAGCTTCGTGCACTGTATACGTTCGGCGTAAGCTACCTAAACCTTTTTTTTTCGAGAGGGGGGGGAGGGGTAGTGTTGAGAGCAGCTCCTGAAAAGGATTAGAAATTTCGCGGCGGCGGGAGTTCAGAATCTCTTCCTCTCTCCACTCTACTTACGGCTGCCTGGTTCGGTGTGTTTACACTCCGAATATTTATGATGGTTACAACCTGATTGATTTGTGGGGTTTAACGTCCCAAAACCACCATATGATTATGAGGGATACGAGGGATACAAGATAATCTAAGATCACCTGATATAAAGGTCGAGATTTATTGTATACCCATATATAGCAATAGAAGCGTGGCTATTCCTTCGGCATTTCTCTCTGTGCACGCCTAATCTTCCATACGCCTTTCGGTGGGTTCATTGCGCAACTTACAAATATGTATAAACAGTGGTGAGAAACTTCACGGGAAAGTCATGTGAGCTGCCTTTTGTAAATACACACGCAGGATTGATTGATTGATTGCTTGATTTGTGGGGTTTAACGTCCCAAAACTACTATATGATTATGAGAGACGCCGTAGTGGAGGGCTCCGGAAATTTCGGCCATCTGGGGTTCTTCAACGTGACCCAAATCTGAGTACACGGGCCTACAACATTTCCGCCTTCATCGGAAATGCAGCCGCCACAGCCGGGATTTGATCCCGCGACCTGCGGGTCAGCAGCTCAGTACCTTAGCCACTAGACCACCGTTGGGGGGGGGGGGCAAATGCACACGCAGGAGCTTTACAATAACTCTTGGACATGTCTGCTTAGAGCACGACAGTATAGATGTCCGTGGCAATAAATGAACGTTTACCTCATCCCATTAAAAAAACAGTGTTAATGTTCTCAGTCGGCTTTGAGCTTGCATGCATCATAACGTCACACGTTCGACCACAAGCAAAGTCCTTCAAATGTGATCTGCCCCTAAACCAATAATTAAGAAGATCACGGGCTTGACAGATATTCCTAATGAGGAGTTGTGCCTTGTGTGTCAGACGAGTATCCTCTACGAATCTAATTATGTGGAAGCATAAGCAATACCATTTGCGTCTCTCTCTCTTTCTCAGGAAAAAAGAAAATTTTGTTGTGGCTCATGCGCTGTGGGTATTATCTATTTGTACGCATGCATGCATGTATAGTTTCTCCGGGATTCTGAGATCATAGCATTTAGCATTCGTATATAATAGGCTGACCCGTATCAGCCAAGTACTTGTTACGTGGTGATTTGAGACGTCTCCTTGGGTTTCAAGAGACGTCTACGTGAAACTGGCCTAACACGGCTTATGAAGAGTGGTCTCGATATCTATTTTGCCTTCTCTTCAGGGGTTAATTCTCCGCGCCATTTATTTCGCTGTCAGCAGCTTTCGTGCTTACTCAGCTTCACGTTTGGTCAGTATGCGTATTTCCATTGCTGATCTCACATTTGTGGGTGAACTAAATGGCAAACACACCTGTAACAAATGGACGACTATTCTTGATTATCACGCAAAACATAGTGTTAGAAGCACGAATCACACAGCCAGTAAAGGTGCACGAGCATGATGAAATACCTCGTCTTAAAATCACGCCAGCGTCACGCCTAAACTCTTAAGGCACGTTTACACAATACTACGTTTTTCATCAGGTGCATGCAACGCTGTGGAAGGTACGCAAGATGTTCGGTCAGCAATATGAGCGAATGCGCGTGTGTTACGCTAGGCCTTCATCGATGTAAACGCTCTTGAGAACCAAGCATGCACGCGCACGCACAGAGCCATGACAGGCTGCAAATAATATACCAAGAAGTGAGAAGAACGAGAGAGAGAGAGAGAGAGAACAACTTTATTGAAAATAAATGAGCCCAGACTGGGTCCAACAATAAAAAAATATCACGGAATATCCAAGTAGTGAATGATGATGACTTGGGCAAAGCGCTGGAGGGTTTGGGCAAAGCGCTGGATCAATAACCATGAACCATCTGCGGATATCGCCCACTACATCACAAAGACGTGACAAACACTCTATATACTTGCAGAATTTTTTATTTTTAGTAAGTGGTAGCTATACGTCACTTCTGTTCCCCCTTCATTATAACGGCTTTATGGTCAGTGAAGTGGTGGATCGGTGAAGAGGCGTAGTGGAATGTTCGCAAGGATGAAGTAGTGGGCAGTTTGCACAGGTGTAACTATAGGCGGTCACGTACAAGCTAGGGGTGGACACAGTGGAACAAAGTAGGGTTCTTTAACGCGCACGTTGATACAAGTACACGACCATCTTGCATTTGATATGGGCTACATCTCAACATTACTTGATTTAAGATAGGTGAAATAGTCGATCAGTGATGGGGCGTAGTGGGATGTTTGCAAAGACGAAGTAGTGAGCAGTTTGCACAGGTTGAACTATAGGCGGTCACCTACATGCATATAAAGGATGGACAAACCCACGCTTTAGGAGCGTCGCCACGATAAAGCAAGGGCTTGCCATCAGACAGGCCTATAAGTTTGAAGTGTTCGAGTAGTGCCTTCAAGATGCCTGGGGAGAAGGCCGCCAACCACTCCTCCAAAGTCGCAACTCTTAGGTTTGTATGTATGCGCTGGAGGCTCTCGCCCAGGGCGGCACGAACACCCGAACAGTCCAACAAAAATGAGCGCTGTCGGTAAGCGACCGCAGGCCATGCAGGCAGCAGACCCGTTCTTGTCTCGCATGTAGTGCTGAATGTGGGGTGTCGAGCTAGCTTGGGCACGCCTCACTAGGGCTGCCTCGCATCTCGTCATGGAGTGAAGTGGATCGAGACCAACCCTGCGGTTGTTGCGCATCTCATCTAATCGTTCCCACCTGTCTAAACGTGCCATAGCAAGTAATACGGTGTGCTTGAGCGACTCCAGCCAACACAGCGGAGGGTCCGGGAGAGTTACACAGGACATGGCGTGTGCGACTTCATTCCCTCTGATCCCCGAGTGAACAGGTATCCAGTGTATACTAACAAGTAACGAAGGGTGGTCAATTAAGTGCTTCGTAAGTGTGCTCTAATGCATGGCTGGAATATGGTCTGTCGCGAAGGCTCGACAGGCTGCTTGGCTATTTCTGCGTATTAATAAACAACAAGCATTTGGGTTGGGCATGGCAACTGCATCTGCAATGGCCGCGGTTTCAGCAATGCATTGGGTACTAATGTTATAATGGAAGCCCCATTTTAGTCCATCGGAAGCTATTCCAGTTCAAAAAGCCATCGCCACTCTTTGAAGGAGATGCATCCGTGTGCAAGATCCAATCTCAAGTGATTTCTTGGAGATGTTCCACTCGTGCTTCGCGTCGTCGTATTTGGGTATTTCGATTCATGTTCCGCGGTAGAGGTTCAACGTTGATCTGGTTGAGCGTAACCCATGGGAGCAGAGTTGCTTCAAATGCGATAGGCGGAGATACATCGTATCTTAATTTACGACGCAGGGCGTATCCTTAAGCGAAATGTTAGAGGCTGTGAACTGTGCTTCGCGATGAATTTCAGCCAACCTTTTGAGGTTAAGAAAGATGGCCGTTCCTTGAACCATATCAGGCTTGGCGTAATGAGAGGCACCCAATATAGTGCAAGAAATGTGACGAAGCAGCTCCGAGCTTGGATTTCGGGTCTTGAGGATGTCAACGTAGGGATATTGATACATGATGTAGGGAATGGCTAGAGCCAGGGTTATCCACATGAGTCATGCACGACGCGCGTTCAACGACCGTCATCGATTTAGTTTCTGACGTTCTGCATTCATTCGCACACGACCATTCTTACGTCTTAATCAAGGCCGCTATACAAGACCGCAAGGCTCCCTCAGAAGGCACACAATTGCAACAGATACTACCAGTCGAATAACTCGATAATCAACAGCCAAGCCACTCCTCCGTCGGTTCTTTAATCTTCTCGGTTCACGCGCTTTCACCACAGATAGCACATTCGTGCATAAGATATTCCTCAGCGCTTGCCCACACAAGTTTATGCGGTGCTGGTTATATAGTGCTTCAACCCAGAATATTTCAGAGCTCGTTACATTAGCTGACAAATTTATGGTTGCAATGGAAGTGGATTGGTAGTTGCCAATCCACTGCCTTTGGTTGCAGCTGCGCTTCCAATTTCAACATCGCACGCCGTCAACCATTCAGTGATTCACTGACAAAGCTCCCCGAGCCAGCAATAACATCATTTCCTGTCGCTGAATTCTGCGATAGACTAGAGAAGCTTCTCGTTGCCACCACACGCAGCAGTCTTTCTCCTTCTTCAAATCGACGTGGTGGTTCTCCATCTTCTCAACGCTGCTCATTCATCGAGCACCGGTGCAATGGTCAATCACAGCAGTCTGATATCCACTGGTATCACCGAGGTTTTGGTCTCCGCGCACGTCACTGCTTCCTACCTTGCGCCTGGTCGAAAACCCTTCGGCCAACCGCTATGCGTGACTAACTGTCACGGGCCTACCTACGCCATGTCGCCTCTTCTATATCAACGACAAGGTCACTGGGCAACGCTTTCTAATCGACACCGGCGCACAGGTCAACATTCTGCTAGCTACGTATGGATCGTATGTATCGTATTGTTACGTGGAAAATAACAGTTGTCGGTCCGCAGCCACAACGCAGCTCACTGACAACGTCCACTTCTTTACTCTCAGTCTGAGGCACCTTACTTGGGTATGCCCCACTATGCCCTCTTTCAGTCAGACGAAATCACGTAACACGACCCCCGGCGGCAAAAGCGCCGACCCGGCGAGTTTACGGGGCCACAGCAGGAGCAGTGTGGTAACGCTTGAGCTTTGATACGTGGACGATGTCTCTTGACAGCAGAGCGGAAGAGGTTGATAGATTATCAGGGACAATTTCATATGTAGTGTCGGTCACTCGTCTAAGCACACGGTATGGGCCCGTGAAACGAGAGAGAAGTTTTTCTGACAGGCCTGCATGTCGCGTAGGGGACCAAAGAAGAACGAGGGAGCCTGTTGGAAAGTGTTCATCGCGATGCCGCTCGTCGTAACGATGCTTCTGCGAGTCTTGGGACGCCATTAACCTGCTGCGGGCAAGCTGACGAGCATAGTCAGCTCGGGTAATAGCGTCGCGTGCATATTCAGAAGTATACTGTGCAGCGGCTGGCAGGAAGGTATCCAACGGCAATGTTGGTTCGCGTCCAAACAGAAGGTAAAATGGCGAGTACCCGGCAGTGTCATGCCGGGAGGAATTGTATGCGAACGTCACGTAGGGTAGTGCAAGGTCCCAATCACGATGATCGGCCGAGACGTATTTTGATAGCATGTCTGTCAAGGTGCGGTTTAAACGTTCTGTAAGCCCATTTGTCTGGGGGTGGTACGATGTCGTGAGCTTATGTTGGGTAGAGCAGGAACGCAGGATATCGTCAACCACTTTCGAAAGGAACGTACGGCCTCGGTCTGTCAGCAGTTGACGAGGGGCTCCATACACTAAAATGAGATCGCGTAGTAGAAAATCAGCGACGTCTATAGCGCAGCTTGTTGGCATGGCTCGCGTAACTGCATAACGGGTCGCGTAATCCGTAGCCACCGCGACCTACTTGTTTCCGGAGGCGGATGTTGGGAAGGGACCGAGAAGGTCCAAACCAACACGGAAGAATGGCTCCGATGGGATGTCGATGGGCTGAAGATATCCGGAAGGTAGTCTCGACGGCTTTTTGCGACGCTGGCAAATTTCACAAGCGTTGACATAGCGACGTACAGAACGTGAAAGGCCAGGCCAGTAGAAGCGGCGGCGCACACGGTCATATGTGCGAGAGACACCAAGGTGACCCGCGGTTGGCGCGTCATGGAGCTCGCGTAGGACTGTAGAACACAGGTGCTTTGGTATGACCAGAAGTAGGTCGTGACCATGGGGCGATAAATTACGCCGATATAAGGTGTGGTCCTTTAAGGTAAACATGCGAACGGAAGCGTCTTGCGGTGAAGATTCGAGCTGTTGTATTAGGCGGCTGATATCCGGATCGCGACGCTGCTCGTCCCCGAGATGAAGCAGCTGGGAGATGGAAAGGACGCAGCCCACAGAATCAGTGCTCGTAGGATCGCAGTCGGCCACAGGGTAGCGTGACAGACAATCCACATCTTTGTGCAGTTTTCCTGATTTGTACACTATGGTGTAAGAATACTCCTGGAGGCGGAGTGCCCAGCGGGCGAGACGACCTGTGGGATCTTTGAGGGAGGCGAGCCAGCAGAGAGCGTGGTGGTCGGTAAGAACTATATATGGTCGGCCGTATAAGTAAGGGCGAAATTTCGCGACTGCCCACACCAGCGCTAGGCATTCGCGCTCTGTGATGGAATAATTACGCTCCGAGGTGGACAGCAGCCTGCTGGCATAAGCTATCACGCGATGCTGCCCACGTTGTCGCTGAGCCAACACAGCGCCTATTCCGTAACCGCTGGCATCGGTGCGCACTTCCGTCGGTGCCGTAGGGTCGAAGTGAGCCAGCACAGGAGAAGTGAGCCAAGTGGTCAGGTCGGAAAATGCTGCTGCTTGCGAGGGACCCCAGGTAAACGTCTCATCCGGTTTGAGTAAATCTGTAAGGGGCCGAGAGATTTCCGCGAAGTTCTTGATGAACCGCCGAAAATAGGAGCAGAGCCCCACAAAGCTGCGGACATCTTTGGCGGTTTTCGGCACAGGAAAGTCCTTCACAGCTCGAACTTTTTCTGGGTCAGGCTGTACACCGTAAGCGTCAACAATATGTCCAAGTATTGTAATGCGACGGCGACCAAACCGGCACTTAGATGAATTCAGCTGAAGGCCGGCGAGACGGAATACATCAAGAATTTTTGACAGTCTCTCAAGGTTCGCTTCAAAAGTGGGAGCAAACACAATCACGTCATCCAGATAACAAAGACACGTAGACCACTTGAATCCATGGAGCATAGAGTCCATCATTCGTTCAAAGGTGGCGGGGGCATTATATAAGCCGAAAGGCATGACTTTTAATTGGTAGAGGCCATCGGGTGTTACAAAAGCCGTCTTCTCTCGGTCCATGGGGTCCACGGCAATCTGCCAATAACCAGAACGAAGATCTATAGAAGAAAAGTAGGCGGCACCATGGAGGCAATCAAGGGCGTCATCAATGCGGGGCAGAGGGTATGCGTCTTTCTTGGTGATGTTGTTAAGGTGGCGATAGTCCACACAAAATCGCCACGATCCGTCCTTCTTTTTAACTAATACCACTGGGGATGCCCAGGGACTGGAGGATGGTTCAATAATGTCCTTCGCTAGCATCTTGTTCACCTCCTTCTGAATTATGCTCCGCTCAAAAGCAGACACTCTGTAGGGACGGCGGTGAACAGGGTTGGCATCACCTGTGTGTATGCGATGCTGGACAAAGGACGTCTGCCCAAGAGGTCGGTCACCAAAATCGAAAACATCCTGGTAGGCCTCGAGAAGATGTTGTAGGGCTTCAACTTGCGGAGGTGGAAGATCAGCGGCGATCATGTCTACAATTGGACGGCTGCCCGAATGTGTTGCGAGTGATGTGCGCTGCGGTGAAGCAAGTGTGTCTAAGGCAAGCACTTCAATTTGTGAATCGAGCAACGGACACAGGTGGGCCACAGAAATGCCTTGTGGAAGCACATGATTCATGTAGCCGAAATTGACAAGAGGTAGACAAGTTTTGTTATCTGTGATGCTGAGCACCGTATAGGGCACTGCAACATTGTGCGCAAGGAGTACGTCGGTGAGAGGCGTAGCGTAATAGTCACCGTCGGGCACAGCTGGTGAGCACAGAAAATCGACGTACGTCACAGTTTTCGAGGGCAGGAGAACAAAATCGCTGCATTGTAATCAGCATGTAGGTTGGTACGGGGCGGCACTGATTTGTGGTAGTTCAAGGCGGAGCACACCAGCGGAGCAATCAATCAGAGCAGAATTGGCGGCAAGAAAATCGAGGCCTAGTATGAGGTCGTGGGGACATGTTTCAAGCACGGTAAAAAGGACGACCACTTGATGACTGGCTACGGTAAGTTGAGCTGTGCACATACCGACGACAGAGACTTTTGCACCATCTGCAACTTGGACGACACTGGTCAAGGGGGGCGTGAGGACCTTCTTCAAGCGACGACGAAAACGCGAACTCGTAATACAGACGTGAGCGCCCGTATCTATCAAAGCTTCAACAGGTGTACCATCAACATATACTTCTAGGGTGTTCCGGTTCAAACGTAAGGGCAACAGAGGATTTTTGGGTAAGGTCGACAGGGCAGCTTCACCTCCAGAAGCTGCGCAGCCTAGTTTTCCGGGGACGCGCGGCGGTTGAACGATGGCGAGGGAGAGCGGCGACGCGTGTTTGAACGAGAAGGGCGGCTTTGAGGCAGTGGCGACGACGGGGCAGGGTGGCCGTAGTCCTCAGGGGCAGTAAATGCTGTAGACTGAGTGCGGGTCGGATAACGGTGGTTTGGTGGACGGAATGAGCTACTGTAAGCGGGGTACGAGCCAGAAGACATAGAGGGCCATTGACTGCGGCAGTAACGAGCGATGTGTCCTGCGCGACCACAGCGGAAGCAGATTGGCTTATCATCAGCTGTTCGCCATTCAGACGGGTTCCTGGTTTGAATAGAGTACGGACGGCGACGTCTCATGTCCACAGAAGCTATCGAGGGACCAGTATTATCCAGTGTGGATGCAGTGGACAGGATACCAAGGTTTGCGAATTCCTGGCGGACAACAGCCTGGATCAAGGCGACAGCTGGCGTTGAGGCGTCGGGCAACGTCGGTAGTTTGTTGGCAGCCGGGTAAGCGGCCTCGAGTTCACGTCGGACGATGCGCGTCACGTCTTCGGTTGTAGACGGATGACAAGGAGTGGCTTCGCAAGACGACGTTGCCGCGGTGTTGGGTAGGCGCTGAAACTGCTGCAAAATGCGTCGACTCTTCGCCTGCTCGAGACGGCGGCACTCTTTGATCACGGCGTCCATGGTCGTTACGTTGGTGAATACAAGCAGACTGAACGCATCGTCGGCGATTCCTTTTAACACGTGCGAAATCTTGTCGGCCTCAGTCATGTTGGGATCGGCCCTTTGACACAACGCTAAGACGTCTTGAATATAAGTCAAGTAGGGCTCAGTGGACGTCTGTGTACGGACAGCGAATTGCTTTCGGGCATCAAGTTGTTGACCAAACGGGTTGCCAAAAAGGTCGCGCAGCTGTTGTTTAAACATTTCCCAGCTTGTGATTTCGTGCTCGTGGGTCTCAAACCAGGTGCGAGGGGTCTTGTCAAGGTAGAAAATGACATTCGCAAGCATAACGGTTGGGTCCCAGCCATATTGCTTGCTGATGCGCTCGTACATGCTAAGCCACTTGTCCACATTCACGTTGTCCTCTCCAGTAAAGGTACCGGGATCACGGGGTTGCGTTAGGGTGACGTACCGGGTTGCTGTCGTTGCTGAGGTAGGTGGCGAAGCCGTATCTTCACCCGGAGCCATGGTAGCAGACTCAAGGAGGCGTCCACTGCGTAGCTCCGTTGTCAGAAGAGTACCCAGCACCTCCACCAAAATGTTACGTGGAAAATAACAGTTGTCGGTCCGCAGCCACAACGCAGCTCACTGCCAACGTCCACTTCTTTACTCTCAGTCTGAGGCACCTTACTTGGGTATGCCCCACTATGCCCTCTTTCAGTCAGACGAAATCACGTAACAGTATGGACCGCGCCGCAAATACAGTGATGTTCTTGTTAGCTGTGAGTGGAACAAGCATTTCAGTAGTTTGAAAACTCATGGGACTACGAACACCATTGCGCTGGCTGTTCATGGACGCCGACGTTCCTTCTGCCATTATTGGTGCGGATTTGGTCACTGCCCATGGCCTCATTGTCGACGTCAAAGGACAACGTCTATTTGACGCAACAACTTACTTCTCTACAAAAGGCATTGCTGCGCGGAAAACCACAGATTTAGCACCCTCCTGTGCTCAGTGATGCCAATTTAGCGGATTCCCCGCTAAGTCTGGCGGATTTTATTTCATTTTGACGGCAAAAAAAATCAGTCTAGCGGCTAGTGGATTTTCTGACGGGCCAGTCTTGTACATAGCGGGTTTCTGGCGGATACCTCACGCAGTGGACTGATTCAAAATCGCCCTGCAAGAAACCATTTCCGTGTTCTCTAAAAATGCGTAAATTGTTTAACTTCAGAGGCTCCTGTTCACTTGCTCCGCCTATCTCAGACAAACAAATCCGTGAGGTTTCAAAGCGGCGATCGCTTTTTAAGAAATAAATAACGGACGAGCTGCGATGCACCAATCTGTGGACTCTGCGCGCCCTCGGGTGTGAAGTTCACTCCTCTAAGGACGCCTGCAGCGAAAACCCAGTCGTTGAGCTGCCCGGATTTGCCATGTCGATGCTCGTGCTGCCGCATTCAAATGCCGAAGTAGACATTTAGTCAGCTTAACATAGTAAAATCCAAGCTGGGGAACAAGCTGAAGCCGGAAACAACAAATGCGGGTTGAAGCGACACCAGAAAAGTTGTTTTCATTACGAACTCCCCGCGGAAATTGCTAGTGCAATCGGGACATCTCCAACGTATGCGCAATCAAGTCACCTGTCTAGTCCCTCAACAAGTACCAGCGGTCCTGTGGAGAGGGTGTCAGACGACAACAGCGGCGACAAAGACCTCGATGTGTTTTTCGTTGACCTGTGAGTTTTTTTTCATCAGTTCGAACATTATTAAGCTTTAGCCTCATCTGTGATGAGGTTCACCTATGACGACCACCGCAGCACTGAAGCCTCAAGTGTTCTAGATAGACTCCTTGAAAGACTATTTTATATGTTATTTCAGCTCTCGTAGTTTTGGGGAGCTTTTAGAAATGATAAAGTTATGTATCATACGAAATTGCAGGGTTTTTTAATAAAACAGGCCCTAGTGGGAAATTTAGCGGATATTTTTTAGAATCTAGCGGAATCTGGCGGATTTCTCATTGCTTTTTAGCGGATGTCTGACGCTCAGCGATGGCAACACTGCCTGTGCTACGGTTTTCAATGAACCCTTCGCGGCTGTTGCTACGAGAATTCCCGCATACGAATGTACCACTAAATTTGAAAAAAAAACTAGTGTACCACGGCGTACGTCACCACATCGCTACCTCTAGATCTTCTGCCTTTTTGCGACCACGTCAGTTTTCTACGGACAAGCTCAAAGTTGCACGTGAAGAATTCGAACATATGCTAGAATTAAGAATTATTAGCCCATCCACAAGTAATTGGGCAGCTCGACTCCACATGGTGCCCAAAAAATTGCGTGACTGAAGACCTTGCAGGCACTTCCAATCTCTGGACAGTAAGACGATATTGGATTGGCACCCGTTGCCCACCATACAAGATTTCAGGGCCACTCTGCACGGAGCCACCATCTTTTCGCTAATTGACCTTTTCCGCGCCTACCACCATACTCCCGTGACTGAGTCAGATATACCTAAGACGGTCATTACAACACCTTCCTGACTGTTCAAGTTGCTGCGAATACTGTTTGGTCTCAGGATTGCTGCTCAGTCATATCAAAGTTTTATCGACACAGTCACGCGTTGTCTACCTTTCGTCTTCGCTTATAATGACGACTTATTGGTGGCCAGTAAATCTGCTAAAGAAGACAACGTAGAAGACAACATTTTTGTTGTCTCCTACGGAGAATTTCTGGCCACGAAATTGTCATCGTCTTTAAAAGTGAGTTCGGTGTCTCTAACTTGGTCTTTCAGGAACCTGAACACTAGAAGCATCCGCCCCCTTTCCTCAAAAATCTAAGCAGTACAGAGCTTCCCGAGGCCCACAATGATCACTAAACGGCTACAGTTCCTTGACATGGTTAACTTTTGCTGCCGATTTAGCAAGAGCTTTGCAGATATAGTGAGCCCTTTGGACCATCTGTTTACCACCAAGGACAAGAAGACGTCGTTGTCCCCTTGGGACGACACTGCTGAACACGCTGTCGAGATCAAGGGTTCACTCACCAACGCTGCCTTTCTGACGCATCCACACTCTACAGCATCGCTAGTCCTCATGAGCGGCGCGTCTAGCACAGCTGTGGGAGCGGTTCTACAACAACTGGTTAACAACTTATGGCAACCTGTGACCTTTTCTCCAAAAACTCAGCCTAACACAAGCTCGTTCGTGCACCTACAGCAGAGAGATACTAGGAATAAATCTTGCCATCCAACACTTTCACCATCTTGTCAAAGATCGACCATTCAACATTTTAACTGACCACAAGCCATTCACATATGCTCTTTGCAAAGAGTCGTCGACTCAGACGCCACGAGAAATCCGCCATCTCCTTTTCATATCGGAATTCTCTACCGGCATCCTACACATCAGATGTGGCCAGAACATACCTGCCGAAACTCTCCGCCGCATGGACGCAGTGACATCACCTGCAACTCTTGCGCCACTAGATGTGCAGACGCTCACAGCACACAAAGCTAAGTGTGCCGACCTTAAAAAATTGCGCTCATCTGAAACAGCGCTGAACTTGGATGATCCCTTGCTGGAGTTGGCAGCAGTGGCGGCCCAGTGAACGGAGGACTGATTCCAACTCTGCTCTTTCACAGATATCAAGAAATCCGGTGCATCGGTGAAGTATTTCAAGGTTATCCCAAGCTGCGCAGAAAGTACAATTGGATCGCTGACGGCTCATAGAATTCCGCTTCTGCGGGGTGCTGCGAACCATTCGGCGAAACGGATATAACCTAGACACTTCGTGTATCCTTGTAGTTGGTAGCAGCGGCGGCACAGCGAACGGACGACTGAGGGCCACTGTGCTCGTTCACCGGTTAGTAGTTCACTTCAAAACATTCCTCTAGAATTTGTGCAACTGCTGCTCCTGCCACCATTGCAATTATTGCCTTTGTTGTCTCGGCGCGTTTCATCAGATTCTGCAGTAATGTCTGTGAAAGATGTTTGTCTTTCTTGTAAAAACGGTTTTGACTCACCTGATCTAGCGGCTCAGTGCGCGGAATGTTCTACTTCTAACCATTTTGGAACCTGCTTAAGCCTCACAGAGAAACAATAGAGATCTACAAGCATAGCAGCTAGACAGAAGTGGGCATGCCAAACATGTAAGGCTGCAAAAACTAACGAAGTTACTCAGACGGATACGGCTGCGATGAATGAGATGGCTGAGATAAGACTACTTTTGTGCAACATAAACCAAAAACTTGACGGCTTGATGCCATTGAAGGAGACTGTGTCTAACATCGAAGGGGTGGTTCAGGTGATGTCAGAAAAATATCGTGAGGTTCCAGAGCGACTGGAAAGGCAGAAAACACAGACTAAGGACATTCAAAAACGAATGGAAAAAAAGTTTAGATAGAAAGACCGTGCTTCAAACGGAATTGAATGACCTTGAATGGCGAAACAGAAAGCTAAATTAGGGATTTCATGGAATCCAGGTAGCTGAAAGTCAGAACCTACCGCAGAAGGTGAACAACTTGGCTGACGTGATGAGTCGGCCAGAACTCTCCGATCTACAAATTGTTGCTATCCATCGCTTGCAAGCGAGACCAGGAAAAATTCCAGGTATAATTGTGAGGTACAAAAGACAGGCAGTTACAGACGAGTGGTTAGAAAAGCGGCACAAATTGAGAGAAAATAATTGTAGAGTGATTGTTCGAGAACTTGACCAGTTACAACAGGCAGTTGCTTAACGCCGCGAAACAGTGGGCAAAAGACAATGGCTTTCAGTGTGCGTGGCCCAGGAACGGAAACGTCTTCGTGCGCCGAGTCAATGGCGAGCAATCTGTCTTTGTGCGAAACCCGAACGACTTTTTTGCATGATGTTGTTCTGTTCAGCTGCAAACTCTTGCAAATCTTTTGGTGATGGATAAAACAAAAAATGTTGTATTTTTTTCGCAAGAAATAAATGTCATTGGCTGCACTGAACATGAAAACTCTTTGAAATGTTTGCATCGAAATGTTCGTTCTCTTAAAAATGACCTAGACGACATTCAATTTTTCACTCATGCATTTTCACTGATGTTCAACGTCGTACTGCTTACTGAAACGTGCTGCAAAAATCAGGAGGAAACACTCTCTTTCACTTCTCATCAGTCTTTTTGTTTGAATCGTCCAACGCGTCGTGGGGTCGATGTCACATGACTGTTGAAGGAAGGCACGCAATGTGAATCGCTTTCTGAATGTCGTGTTATGTGTGATCAACTTGAAATGCTTACAGTTCAATCCGCTAAATATCTTTTTTCTGTATGTTATAGGTCACCAGACAGAAACCTGGATGACTTCCTTTGTTTTTATGAGACGCTTTTACATTTTTCGTCAGATAATGCGTATTTTTGGTATCGGGAGAGGACCTTAATATTGATATATTATGCAGCTCTACACCACAACAAACTATGAATGTATTTATTGCATCAAACGGTTTTAAAAATGCCTTTAGTTCACCGATCTGGATTACAGAAAACAGTGCAACTTTACTATATATATATATATTACAAATGCCAACATCTTTGTAGGAGTTGTGTCTGAGGATATCAGCCACCATCTTCCTATCATCCTCTTTATTGAAAAAAGCACCTTACGAGTACATAAGAAGCCGATGGTAACCTTTCAAGATATCTCTGAATCTAACCTAACAACTCTTAGAAACGAACTGCTTTGTAGTAGCCTTACTGAGATTCTTTCGATGAAAAACGTAGAACAAGCCTACAATACATTTTTTGGATTCCTTCGAAACAGCCTACCTGTGTTAACTAACGCAAGTAAAACAATCATACGAATGCTTCAAAGTGTCCAGGCTCAAGCACTCCGGATATGTTTAGGCTTGCCCCAAAGTGCATCAACAGCGGCAACTATCGCCATCACAAGGGACAACCTCATCAAGACCCACATTAACGTGGAAGTGCTGAGGACACATATACGACACCTTGCTCGAACCCCTCGACATCACCTAGCCTCTCTACCAGTGGTCCGACCATGCACATCTTACTGCAAAACAGTGACCGCACATGGTGAGTCGATCCCAACTTCGTTCTCTTCTGCCGCTAGACCTGTGACTCCGCCATGGTGCCTCGCACAACCAATGATTAATATTAACATACCTGGCGTTCAGAAAAAGGCCAATTTGTCGTCACCGGCTCTTAAACAGCTCACACTACTTCTCTTGTATGAGAAATATCAAGACTCCACACATATATACACTGACAGATCGGTTCAGACGGACAGCTTTACAGGAGCAGTAGTGATACCAAGGTTGGCCACGACAATTAAATTCAAGACATCTCACGCAACAACATCAACGGCAGCAGAATTGGCAGCACTTCGTGCTGCATTGCAATTTGTAGTTGATCAACCTACACGCAAGTGGACTATTTTCTGCGACTAGAAGGCAGAAAGGCATACTGCAGTCTCTACTATCAGCCTTACGCCGTGGACCACACGAGCAGCTGGTACTAGAGATAGCAGAGGTTATACACCACCTGACTGAGAAAGGGCACCAAATTACATTTCAGTGGTTGCCCAGTCACTGCGGAATCATCGGCAATGAACGGGCCGATCAAGCTGCCCGCTCAGCCCACACAGAAGGTCATAAACTGCTACTATCACTTTCTAGGACGGATGCTGCACGGAAGCTCCGGAGGCTTGCTCGCCAGCAAACCACATCACAATGGAATCAGTCACACTTCAAGCATGCCCGACTGTACTCGCTTGAACCTACGCTAAGTCTTCAAGTCCCGTCGAAGCTTTGCCGAGCAGACCAGACCCTGTTATGTAGGCTGTGGTTGGGCGTTGCGTTTACCAACGCCTACGCTTTCCGCATTGGGATGGCTGACACCGCAGCCTGTGGCCACTGTGGCAAAGTGGAAACAATCAAACATATTTTTTGTGACGGCATAGCGTATAGTAAACATCGACTATGCCTTCGCAAGGAACTCAACAAATTAGATGATGAACCTCTGTTGGAGCAGGGAATTCTGCAGTATCGTCAGGATGCCACTTCACAGAAGAGGGCCCTGAAAGTGCTACTGCACTTTTTGCGATCGACCAGCCTTACTGAACGGTTGTAGCTAGGACGCCCCTCCTGTGTGTGTTTTCGTTTTTTTTCTATGAGTGCGCGTGCGTTTTTTTCTCTCTCTCTACCCCCTCTTTCTTGCGCCTACTTCCCCGCCCCCAGCGCTGGGTAGCAAACCAGATGCCAATGTCTGGTTAACCTCCCGGCCTTTCCTTTCTTACTCTTTCTCTCCAGACAAAATCTTGGATATTTATAAACGTCACTTCCCCGAAAAACAAGTTCGTTTGAACAAGCGAACCCGTAAGATATATATGACCCTGAACTTGCTCAACAAAATTTAACATAAAAATGAAGTTTATCACAAATTTCATGTAAATGAAAACTCTGACATTTCGAAAAAATTCAAAGTACCCAGAAATCGATTAAATAAGAAAATTAGCAAGCACACATCGCACTACATACATACCGAAACAGAAACCAGCGCAGATAAGACTGACGCCTTATGGACGGAGCTGAACTTAATTTTGAACCGTGGTACAACATGGACAAGGGTGGAGAATCTCACTATATATGGGCACGGCGTATCAGAAGGATGAACATGCAAACATATTCAATGACCACTTACTCAATAATACACATAATTAAGTGTCAAACGAGTTTATTCGGTTTCTACCAGATCCAAATTAATCCTCCACATTTTTTGAGCCTGTAGTGGGCGAAGATTCTTATTCCGTTTTCTCGAAACTTAGAAATACTTAATCTCGTGATGTTGATGGTATGCAGATTATACCCAATAAATATGCGCTAGATGTCATTGTTCCTTATATCACTCAAATATTCAATCTTTGTTTTTCAAGTGCGACGTTTCCTAAAAGAACGTAGATAGCAAAAGCCAGTGTTTTGTTTAAAAAAGGCGAAAAAAATGATACTCATAACTACAGACCCATATCTATTTTGCCGGCGTTTTCAAAAGGATTAGAACAGCTTATGCAGTGCCAATTGTACAAATTCTTAGAAAAAGACAACGTGATTTTCCCAACTCAGTTTGTTTCAAGAAACATCGATCTACGGAAATGGCATTTTGTAGAACAATAGGATTTCGTATTGTCTGAATTTGAAAACAAACGGGCCGTTCTCGGTATGTTTGTCGATTTTAGTAAGACTTCCGATAATATTCAGCATTCCAAGTTGTTTTAAAAGTTACAAAGCTATGGAGTTTGTGGTCATGCACGAGACCTAATAAAAAGTTATTTTAAATATCGCAAACAGGCGGTTGAAATAGATAGAAAATTCTCAGAGCTGAAGCCTATTACTAAGAGTGTACCTCAGGGAAGCATCCTTGGGCTCCTTCTTCTTATAGCCTACATAAATGATATAACTAGTATTTATCCAGATGCTAAATACACCGATGATGTCAGCATGTTTGTTTCAGTTGAAAATAGTATCGCGCTTGAGAAGAAAATGAACCAGTTTCTGGTGAAACTAAAGCTCTGGTCATGCTGTAATAATTTGAACATAAACAATAGTAAAACAAAGGCGGTACTATTCCGACCGAAAAGTAAGCTTGCTAATGAAAACGTACGTTTCAAGTATGGGGATACTTATATTGAGCTGGTAAATAGTAAAAACACTTTTGCAGTTACATTTTTGAGCAATATGCTTTTTAATGAACACATTAACAGTGTGCTGGGTCAGTTACCTCGCGTAGTGGGTACGGTGTACAGTGGCAAAGCTGTTCTACCACACAAGGTAAAGCTCTTAATTTATAAATCACTTTTCTATTCACATCTTACCTATTGTTTCTTGGTATGGGGGACTACAACTTACACGAACTTGCAAAAATGCTACCTGATGCAAAAGAAGTATATTAGAATTATTTTTAGCTTATCTTATGATGCTCACACAAACGAGTTGTTTCAACAGGTTGGAATACTACCCGTACGTCGTCTCTATACTTTTAAGTTAGCATTGGCGATCAAACGTGAATTGAAAGAAACTCGACATTTTTTGTACGACCTCTCAAAACTGCAGCCCAATAATACATTCTTTGAAACACATAATAAAAAAAACATGGAAAATCAAAACTTCGAGAACAAACTACATCACAGATAAGTTAACGTACATAGTTCCTACGTTACTTAATAAATAGGTGAAAGCTGGCATAGATTTCTTACACTGTTCGCAGACTCCATTGCGCAATATATGCTTCTTTAGTTTTTAAGAGTTCTTCACAGTTGCCTTATTATCAAGGTTGCTATTTTTATTTTCGAAATTTGGATTGATATTTTTGTATTTTTTATTAATTTTTATGTATTCAATTATTCAGTTATTTTTATTCGTTATTTTTGTATTCATTCATTCATTTATTTTTACTCTTTATTTAGGTGTTCATTCATTCATTTATTTTTATTCTTTATTTAGGTATTCATTCATTCATTTTTTTATTCTTTATATATGTATTCATTCTTTCCTTTATTTTCATTTTTTTATTTATGTATTCATTCATTCATTTCTTTTTTGTCGTTATTTATGCACTCATTCATTCTTTGTTGTAGTGGTTGTTGTTGTTGTTGTTGTTGTTTGGTGGTGGTGACTGTGGGCCTTTGTCGAGCTGCCTCCTTCGGAGAGCAGCTTTTACCTGCAGCTGTCCTTCATCAAACTATTGATGAAAAATAAAACATTAATATATTGTCAATAATATTATTATTGGGAGTAGTAGTATTATTTTAGATTTTACGATTCTTTACCAATGTTGTTGTTTCATTCTTTTCTAGCTGACACAAAATCAGTGCTTGGATTCCTTTAAAGCTCTCGCTAAATTAACTTGAACAACGTTATTACCTTCCTCCAAGTTAACTTAGCTTTTCTACTTGTGATTGGCCGTTTTGATTTGTTCTTTAATAATGCTCAACTACCTCAGTTGGTTAGAAAAGTAACAAAATACAAATAAAATGAAGATAACTGTAAGTATTTCACATGTATATGCCGTTTTAAGTAATAGATTATTCAAAAGATCAATAAATTGTCTAAATCTAGCTGACTAGCCTTCCAAGAGCTATAGTTGAAGAACTTCGGGCGCTGTCGCTTTCTTTTAGTCCTGTAGGAAGGGCAGTTGCTGGACATCGTTGAATGCACCGCTATTTCTGGTTTGATTCTATTCTGTATGCAGGCAATGCAATATTATTCCTTTGTCCTGCACTCTTTGAAAAGATGATCCCCCCCTCCATTATATGCACTGATGTGCCCTAGCGTGACATTATCACTGTGCATGGTGCTATTTTGCGCAGAACGTACACCTGGGAATGAAAGTGTTGTCAAAGGTTGGGCGCTTGTTCCACCAAATTTTCACGTGTGACTTGTACTGCAGCTGTTTCCATGCCTTGATTTCCAAGCTTTACAGCAGTTTTGCCCCGCTTATCTTTCCAGGTATTTGTTATCTTCAAGTCCTCTTCGCCACAGTGCATTTACTTCTAAATGATGACCTTCTGTGTAATTTCTTCCGGAGCGCGATTCTCATCGATTCCAATGATTTTACTTCTGGTCTTTTCAATTTTGGTTCTTCGGTTTTCATATTTGAGCTCGATTCCGGATCATGTGCAATGAACCTTTTCAGGTTCTTCAGTCCTTCTTTTGAGGTAGCCATTGCGACCTCTTTTATTTCTGGACCACGTTTCAGGCACGTGTAAACAAACTCGTGCCGCGTGTGAGTCCACCTTTTTCCTAAGGACTTCTTGTATATGGCCGGTGTTCAAACTTTTGAATGGTATCATTAGTGCTAATTTATCTATTTGATTTTCTGTTCCATCTTCTTTTGTTTGGAAGACATGAGTGGTGTGATTTTTCTCGTTTTTCATGCTTTTTCTGTATGTTACTGCCTCTGCAGAGTATGAGCCCATTGACTTGCCTTTTGCAGATATCCCCGTGCTCCTTCCAATCTTGCAAATTCGCGCGTAGCTTCCGAGACCAGTCTGTTCCTCTTGGTGAAATCTGTCAAAAATCTGTCCAATCACGGCCTCCGGCATTCCGGGTGCGTGGCCCGCGCACCCGCAGTCTCAGGGGCCATGGTCCAATAAATGCTCTCTTTCTTGTTCTATGGCAGCCAAGGCCAACAAAAGATCTTTCATTAGCGATTTTTCTGTGTTCGCCACCTTCTTAAACCTTTGGGTTACCACTGAACCTTCTTTTTTGATGTCTTGGTTTGTCATTGTTTTCTCTGGTATGTCTGATTTTTGTTTTCTCCTCTCTTGTGTAACCATAAGAGTCTCCCAGATCTTCCGTATTCTTTCATCTGAAGAACAGACATAGCTTCCGAGGCCAGTCTCTTCATCTTGAAGAAATCTGTCAAAATTCTGTCCAATCACGGACTACGACATTCGGGGCGCCTGGCCTGTGGGCCTGCCATTTCGGGGGCCATGATCCAATATATGCTTCTTTTCTTGTTTCCCGGCAGCCAGGGCCAAAAGATCTTTCATTAGGGATTTGTCCACTTTCGCCACCTTCCTAAAGATTTGGGTTCCCATTGAACCTTCCTTTTTCATGTCTTGGTTTCTCATTGTTTTCTCTGGTTTGTCTTATTTTTGTCTCGCCGGTATCCGATGTTCCTTCATCTGAAGAGCAGTCATCATAGCCTGAACTAGCTGCGGATAACTCTTTGTGGCCCTGACAATAATCGGTGGCAGCAGACACTTTCACCTCTTTTTGACGCGAGAGCGTTAGAGAGTTCGGGTTGCAGAAATTCTGCTGTCGGCGTCGGCACCATTGGTTGTAAGCAAAAAATTGTCCATGGGCAAATAACTGAGAAAGAAGCAAATAAAATAAACAATAGAATTTTCGGTCCTACTGAGGATCGAGCCCGGGTCGTTCCCGGGCAAAGCATGTCTCCAACAACAAAGCTACGATGTTACTTGCAGCTTCTTCGGGAAAAAAAACACTACATATATGTCATGTAGTGGAAGGAGTTTCTTTACCGCATTTTGTTATACAGGTAAAAACCAGCCCATTATTTGATTTGTAGGTGCATTTTGTATGCCATCAAACTACGTAGAAAAGGCTGGGATAGTGCAGCCATTGCCGCTAAAACACACAGGAACTTTAAAACAGCTCTAAAAATAGACAACTATGTATATCTAGCAAAGAACATATCATGCCTTTCCCGAGGCGTTGATCAAGCAAACAGCAAACGCTAGATGTTGTGCTGTGAGGCAGTGTGAGGCTCTTTACGGCCTCCACGATGGCGAGTGCGCGGCGTGTATCTTGGAGGCCATGCGACTCTTGCTTTAAATTGAAAACCCGTATGTACCATTCGTGCGTGCGCGTGTGTGTGCCTGTGTGCCATCTGTGAGACATTGTGAAAAACTTGTCTCAACTACAGCAGAGCGCCGTTATAGTAGAGGGACGTGGCCACACAGCACGTTCATTGCGCACGTGCGTGCGTGCATGTGTGTGTATGTGACAAAATATATTAATAAGTATGCACTTAGCGGCTGAAGATCACACTAGGGGTCGGATTTCTATATTACGTGCTACTCTTAAAGGCGAAGCTTGAGGGTCTCCAAATCTTTTTCTTTTTTTTGGGGGGGGGGGCTCTCTCACCTCCCCTTTTTTTCGAGAGGCTGCTTACTAACTTACCTTGTCTTCTCATTTATCTTATTTCCGTGGCTCAACATTGAGTCCAAGTTAGTAAGACTGGTCCGTCTCCTTAAATAGGGATCTCTGTGCTTGATGTTCTTATTATCCAAAATTTCCTTGCTCTTCAATGTTCCACATTTTGGAACTTCCATTTTTTTTCTTCTTGGCCATCATGAAAACTCCCTCGACTCGCTTTGATGGAATTTTGAGATTGTGAGATGATTGGTTCATTCCAATTCCAATACCATCTACTGCCGCAGTTTTCGCTGTAGTTCATTTTGTACTGAAAAATTTCTTCGAAAAAAATTGCCCGCAGCTTCCCTCGGGAGAACACTGAGGAGGATGCGGAGCATATAATTGGTTAACGGGGTGTTAAAGTGCGACTTCCTTGGGTCGATGGCTAAATTGGTTAACGTTGTTGTGAAATGGGGTGTTAAATCGGACTTACTTGGGTCGATGGCTAAATTGGTTAAGTGGTTGTAGGAGGGGGTGTTAAATGAGTGAACACGTATACACGTATGCGAAAGGGCGGCGCTGGTCGAAGGGACGTCGATCATTGTGTTTGTGCATTCGTTGGAATTCATTTCACCGCGACCTTGAACGTCGACGCGCCGTACAAACCAACCGACGAGCGGCAACTGAGCGAGCGAGCGCCGACCTTGAGTATATATACAGCGCGACGGCGCATGCACTGTCAGCTGTTGAATGTTCTCGAAGCGCGATGGCGCATGCGCGTCCACTGGAGAATCAGGAGAATTGTAGAATGTTCTCGAAGGGGAGAAGCGCGCGCGGCACAGATGGTGGGTGACGGTGCATGCGCGCGTCAGCTGTCGAATGTTCGAGAAGGGGGAGAAGCGCAACGGCGCATGCGCGCGCGTCAGCTGCCGATGTTCTCGAAGCGCGACGGCGCATGCGCGCGCGTCAGCTGCCGATGTTCTCGAAGCGTGACGGCGCATGCGCGCTACATTATACAGCTAGCGAATGTTCGTGAAGAGGAGAAGCGCACGCGGTGTGTAGAGGAGGAAGGATGCACAGATGGTGGAGGAGTGAAGCGCGCGCGGTGTGTAGAGGAGGAAGGGATGCACAGATGTTGGAAGAGGGAGGAGGAAGCTTGCGGACGGCGCCGCACTACAAGCCTCGAGTATTAGATGCTCCGCATATAAAATGAGGTTCTTCTCTTCATTGCTTTCCACGTTTGTTTGCTTCTTTTCTAACTGAAAACAATTAGCACGTGTATATCCAGATCTTTCTTGACATCCGCCCTTGTTTCATTTTCTTCTGACGGAAAACAATTAGCATATCTACATCCAGAGCATTCTCGACAAAAAACGGGATGCTCACCTCCAATGCTTCGTGAGATCAGCTGTTATTTGACACAAAAATGAGGTCTTACGAATTAGGCTTACACTATACAAGTTGGTTCACTTGGCTGGTGATGTTCCTTTTTCAAAACTTAGATGCTTGCCGCACTACAGTCCCAGCAGAAACAAAACCGAAACCAATGCGAACTTGAAAATTGATCCTATCTTGGCTACCTTTTAAGGATTCAACATGGCGGCCTGCAGTGGTTCTTTCCGGGTTGAGTTATCATTTTGAATGCCAATTTCTATACCATGACTCATCTAATCTCTCATATTGGTGCCACACTGATTTTTGAAGCTTTCACGTTGCGTTTCAAAACTTTTTATGTTTTTCAAGCCTTTTTTGGTGCCGATGATTGCAGATTCAATAATGCACTTAGTGTATTTTCAAAAGTTTTCCTACGCAGTTCTCTGTGTCTTATGCTCGTGAAAAATAGTGCTTATGCTTACCTACGACCATATCACCCGCATGACTTATAATTTCTGATTACCCAGTCTCTCTGTTTCAATGTGTAATTTTTTATTTTCGGAAAGAATGATTTTACCACTACATGCAACCGGACTTTAGCAGATAACCTCATAGGTTACCCCATGATGCCTCTTTGTTTACATCTTTTTAATCGCTCCAAACAAATGACATATGCTTAATTTCTCCAAAATAACTGTCAATATCGAGTTGGCAGTGATCCTCAATTAGGGCAAGACAAATTATTTGACCAGTTGCAGGTTTTAAAGCACAAAGCTTATGGTTTTTTTTAGATGTTCGTCGTGTGCTGTACTTCTCGCACGCGACCCAGCACGTTATACGGATTCACAGTGGTTTTAAATGTTCAATTATCAGTCAGAGGACACCAAAATTGTTGTTGCCAGCATCCTGAGATGTTCCTATTCACGTTTTGATTACGATTCAGTATCAGGAAAAGAATGCTACTGACTTTTAAAGCCAAAATCCACGGAGCTCCAGGCACGCTGCCCGCTACCTCCGGGGAGCATCGGCCGAGACGCCGCGGTATCTCCCGCAAACACAGGAGCTCCGAAGATCCCGTCCATTCTCCACGAACGCTGGAGCCAGACACCCCATGGACTCCCCGCGAACAAAAGTTTTGTCCACGTTGACCTTACGCTCAGCAGTGCAACTCCATAGAGTAACATAGTTAGCTATGTTACACTATGGCAACTCTTCGGTTGTTACCGCCAACTGTAACGGTCATGAATTCCTAACAAGGCAACAATAAATTGTGGCAACTACCGTGAAAGGACTAACGACAGTAAATAAAGGATCAGACAGCGATAACACGAGAAGCTCAATCATGGCTTTCTAATGCAGCAGAATTCATCATTTCTCAAAGAACGGTGCAATTAATTACGCTTGTCGCCAGCGCATTTTTGAGGGTTGCTTTTCGTGTCCATCAGACTTGCCACCCTGCTCTGCATGTTACCAAATATTGGAGAGTTTTAGTACTGCGGAATGATGCTACGTACGCATTACGCAAGCGCCTTGCGTTACGTGGTGCCCTTTGCCACTAATCGGCTTTTAGTACGCCGTAGTACCCGCGCACGTAACGAGCGTGAAGCTTGTTGCGCCATCTGGTATATCAAAATAGAAGCACGTGTTGTTGACAGCCAATGTGAGCCAATCCAAGTGTTATAGCCAGATTATGGCCACATTTTAATCCACAGAGCCGGTCGGTGCTTGCCTTCGATGCCGCCATTTTGCAAAACGAAGCCTTGCGCTGTCGCGATCTTGTTCGAGAGCGGCGCGATCAGTTCATACGTACGCACGCACGCATCTCATGCGAGCGTACGTAGCGGCTGCGTACGTAACGTGATACGTGCGCGTTGCGGTCTGCGCATGCGCACTACGCAGAACGTGGCGTCCTTACGTACGCAACGCCGCCACGTACGCAGCGTACGCAGTACTAAAACTCTCTATTAGCATTTTGTGTTACTGCACTCTTTTCAGCTCGGGACGGCTTTAAGCTCTCCCATAGTAGAGTATTCTGTGCTCTGAATCGTTACCCATTTTTCTAACCCCCCCCCCCCTCCGATTCAGCTCGTCATGAAGGGTGTTGCGAAAGGGACGGCTGATAGCTATCCCATAATAGAGTAATGAGTGCTCAAAACAGTTGACTTCTCTATCGAAACACATAACGTCACATTGCCGGAGGGCCAATACTGGCGGCGTCTGGCGGATGAAAGGGGCATTGCCGCCGTTTGAGTTTCCGAGCGTACGAGTACCGCGTTTTAAATGCGAAGCATTTCTTAGTGAACTTCAGCGACTTTGCGTGTATGTATATATCTAGCCGCCTACGACTTTTAAATGCGAAGCATTTCTTAGCGAGATTCGGCGACTCTGAGCGTATATATCTATCTATATAGCCGCCTACGACTTATGGCTCTCCTGGCCGGTTCGATAATCGTATCGATACCAAACTTGGTATGGAATAACATAACTGTATGAAGAACATATTTGAGTAGTCATAACATGAAGATCATGACATGTAAGTCATGAATGCCACAATTTACATTTCATGGTCCTGCAGCTCTAGCGGTGGTTTCGCTCACATGGCATGTTGCGAAGCTGGTAGGGTATGGCATGATTGCACGGCGAACACAAGCGATAGACCATAAACGTAAAATCATGACATCGTGTCACGTAAACACATGACTAACATGCCAGTCTCATGGTGCACTCGCGGCCGTTTCGCTAGCGTCATTTGTACCAAATTTCGAATAACAGTACGTGAATGGATGGCGAAGATATTACACTGGTGCAAACATAATAATCGTGATATGCATGTCATGTAACAACGTGACTACATGCCATGCTCATGATGCACTGAGGGGCCGTTTCGCTAGCTTCACTTATACCAAATTTGGTATTACGAGACGCCAATAGATGACGAAAGTGTAATACTGGTGCAAACGTGATAAACATGAGATACGTGTCATGTAATAACATGACTGCATGATACGCTCATGGTGCGCTCGCGGCCGTTTCGCTAGTTTCACTCATACAAAACTCACTCTTACGTGACGCGAACGGATAACATAGGTAAATGACATATCCAAACATCATGATCACAGCATGCGTGTCATGTAACAACATGACTACATGCCACTCTGATGATGCGCTCGCGGCCGTTTCACTAGCTTCACATATGCCAAATATGGTATTACGTGATGCCAACGGATGACGAAGGTATGTGACTGGTGGAAGCACGATAATCATGAGCTGCATGTCATGTGAGAACATGACAATATGCCGCAATCAAGGAGCCAATACATTTCGACGTGACGCGGTGCACGTGTTTGCCGTCGTTCACTTCGTCGCGTCACGCCTGCGTTGCCACGCCAGGCGCCGATCCTGCCATAAACTCGCAGGCGCCCGCCGCGCAACGTTGCTTTGATGCGTGCACGTTTCAGCGCGTCCGGCGTCCTTCCGTCACGAAAAGAGGTAGGCGCAGTGTTGTCTGAATAACGCATTGGAGCGAAGTGCAACATGTCCCATTTCGCGCCCACGGATGCTGGTCGCGCCAGGCGTCAGACTATAGAGAGTTCGCGTTTAGCTAACGTAGCGTCGCTGTGCCAAGCGCGCGCACGTCAACGCTGCATTGGAGTATATTGGGCCCTCCATATGAAGCGCTCACGGCCGTTTTGCTAGCTCAAACTATACCTAATTTGGTGATACGTGACGTCAATGGATGGCGAAGTATATGACTAGTGCAAACATGATAATCCTGACACGCGTGTCATGTAAGATCATGACAACATGCCACGCTCATAGCTTGCTCACGGCCGTTTCACCAGCTCCGCAGATAAATTTGGTAACTATAGATTTAGTATAACGAGATGTGAATAGATGACGAAGGTAAACGACACATCCAAACATGATAATCATGACACGGAAGTCGTGTACGCCCCATTTACCTCCACCTCATAACGTTGTGCTAAGTGACATATCAATATTTCTTATTCGTGCTTCGCATATCATCGATTCCCACTGTACATAGGATCTGTAAATTTTTTTAGTTCTCCTAGCCGTTTCGATAATGATATCGATACCAAACTTAGCATGGCATAACATGACTGTTTGAAGAACATATTTGACTAGTCAGAACAAGAAAATCATTATATAAAGTCATGCTTTACATTTCATGGTCCTGCAGCTCTTGCGGTGGTTTCGTTTACAGGACATGTTGCAAAACTGGTATGGTATGATGTGATTGCCATGGCGAACTCAAGTGACAGACCCTAACATGAAAATCATGACATACGTGTCATGTAACAACATCACTACATGCCAAGCTAATGATGCGCTCGTGGGCGTTTCGCTAGCGTCACATAAACCAAAATTGATATTGACTGGTATGTGATTATTGTGATTAGGTATGTGACTGGTGCAAACATGATAATCAAGAGATGCGTGTCATGTAACAACATAACTACATTCCACACTTGTGATGCGCTGGCAGCCGTTTCGCTAGCGTCACACATACCAAAATTAATAATACGGTACGTGAATGGATGACCAAGGCATGTGACTGGTGCAAACATGATAATCAAGAGATGCTTGTCATGTAACAACATGACTACATGCTAAGCTCATGATGCGCTCAGGGCAGTTTTTCTAGCTTGACATATGCCAAATTTTGTATTACATGACGTCAATGGATGACGAAAGTATGTGATACGTGCAAACATGATAATCATGAGATGCGTTTCATTTGAGAACATGACTATATGCCACAGTCAAGGCGCCAATACATTTTGACGTGACGTGGTGCGCGTGCTGCCTGGCGTTCATTTCGTTGCGTCACGCCGGCGTTGCCACGCCAGGTGCAAGTCCTGCATATACTCGCTAGCACGCGCCGCGCTTCGTTGTTTTGACGCATGCGTGTTTCAGCATGTCCGGTGTCCCTCCGTCACGAAAAGAGGGAGACGCTGTGTTGTGTGGGAAACGCATGGGCACGAAATGCAGCTTGTCGCATTTCGCGCCGGTTTCCGTCGGGGGACGCCGACGGACGCCAGTTGCGCCGGTCGCGCCTGGCGTCAGACTATAGAGTGATCGCTAACGTCTCCTCGCTGTGCCCAGCATGCGCACGCGTCAACGTTCCATTGCAGTATATTGGGCCCTTCATGATGTGATCGCGGCCATTTCGCTAGCTCCACATATACCAAATTTGGTGTTACGTGACATCAGTGGATGACGAAATACATGACTGGTGCAAACATGATAATCCTGACACACGTGTCGTGTAAGAACATGACAACATACCACGCTCATAGCGTGCCCGCGGCCATTAAGCTCGCTTCAAATACTAAATTTGGCATCACGTGACGTCAATAGATGATGAAGGTAAACGACACATCCATACATAATTATGACGCGGAAGGGAAGTACGGCATCATTTACCTCCACTTTGCAACGTTGTGCAGATTTTAAAGAGACATATCAACCTTTCTCATTCGTCCTTCAGATATCATCGATTCCTACTGTACGTGGGATTTGCCAATTTTTGTTTATCCGTGTGTCTATTTGTCTGTACATTTTTCTGTTTGTCCAACCTGAACGGTACCCTAAACGGCGCCATAGTGACCAAACAACACTCCAAACGGCCAACCCCCTTCCACAGCGCCTACCAATATTGCTCAAGTGTCTGCGTTCTTGCTTGTGCGATTGTCAATTAAGAAGCAATTATTGCGCATATCTTAGGCACCGTAACAACACGTAAGTATTATGTATGTGTATTTTTTACTAGAAAAGGCATGCATAAGTAATTTAAGGATCGTAGCCTCTATAATGCTGCGCTGGTCATGCAACGCTTGCACTAAACGGCATGTGTTCGTAACGCTTTGCTAAGACGACCAGTCGTAACGCTTTGCTAAGACGACCAGGTGTAGAACGCAGCCCCGCCACGGTGGTCTAGTGGCTAAGGTACTCGGCTGCTGACCCGCAGGTCGCGGGATCAAATCATGGCTGTGGCGGCTGCGTTTCCGATGGAGGCGGAAATGTTGTAGGCCCGTGTACTCAGATTTGGGTGCACAATAAAGAACCCCATGTGGTCAAAATTTCCAGAGCCCTCCACTACGGCGTCTCTCATAATCATATAGTGGTTTTGGGACGTTAAACCCCACAAATCAATCAATCAGGTGTAGAACGCAAGGCGACCTACCAGTCGCCTTGCGTTCTACACCTTATCACCTCAGAGAAGGGAGCGCCCGATTTTCCAGTATAACTGCCATATAGCGCTCATGTCTCACGTGTGACGTGACTTGATGCGTTCGTTCGCCTCTGTTGCACGCTCGAGGCACTCTAACACAGCGCCTCCGGAGTACCATTCACCGATTTTCTTACGCAGAACATCAAATAAACGTACTGTTCACTCTCTCCAGACGCAAGACTATCGTTTCTCGACGACATTTGCGGTGTAACATGCAGATACGGGGCCAGTTTTTTTTTTAGTTTCTCGCGTTCCGTCGCCGTCATGGTGCGGGGACGCGGTGGAGCGCGTTCGGGTGCGCTCGGCTGGCACATAGGAGGTGTTGGCAGTGACGCCAACCCTAGGGATTTTCGCAAGCATTTTCACATGTGACATTACGTGGCCAGATGGAAGTATTTAATAAGTAATCACGATCTCTAAACTAAAAAGTCTGTAAAAAAATCACAGCATATCCATAGAGTACTTCATGATGAGTGGGGCGAAGCATCCGTCAGTCCGTCCAGGGTTCCGTACATTCGTGCGTCCGTCTTTCATTCGTCCTTACGTCCGTCGGCACATCCGTCCGTCCGTTCGTGCATTTGTCAACCTATTCGGCCGTTCGTCCAATGCATCTATCCGTCCATCTAGTGAACACTCCAAGTACCGCCATCTCGCATCTTTTAGATGCGGAAGCATCTTATACTCGCGCCTTGAAGTGCGCCGTCCGCGCCGTCCACACCGCTTCTCGAACATTCGACAGCTGACGCGCGCGCATGCGCCGTCGCGCCGTCGCCCGCCATCTGTGTACTACGCAGAGTGGACGTGCTTTGCTTCACCGAGACGTGGAACGCCAATGACGTCGACGTTGCGGGATACGCTTCGGTCGCGCGCACGCACGGGTTCCAACGACCTGCGGGCGGTGTGGGAATTTACGTCAAGCGTGACGTCGACAACGACGACGACTCCTTAATTGACCTCCGACTACAGCCCGGCGTTCAACAACGCGCCAACGGCGAGCACTGCGTTGCTACCGTCTGTGGCGTCGACGTCATGACGATGTACCTCGCGCCAAACCTCTCTCGTGTCGCCGTAGAAAAGTACGTCGACGAGGCCGTGCAAGATTACAGAAAACAACAACCGCAACATCGACCGTTCATGCTAGTTGGCGACTTCAACGTCGACGTCATCAAGGACGATTGGATAGTCGAATACATGGCGTCACGACACTCGCTGAAAGGCGCAACGCACGACCACTGCAAACACCACCAGCCGACCACCATTCGCGGAACCTGCATCGACCACGTCTTTGCAAATTTCGACCTACGACCGATGCAACCCGATCCACTCACTCTTTACTTTACCGACCACAAAGCCATCGTCCTCAAAGTTCGTCGCAATAAATAAAACACCGCCCTTTCGCATACGTGCCGTACGTGTTCACTCATTTAACACCCCATTTCACAACCACGTTAACCAATTTAGCCATCGACCCAAGTAAGTCGCAATTTAACACCCGTTAACCAATTACATGCTTCCGCATCCTCCTCAGTGTTCCCCCGAGGGAAGCTGGGGGCAATTTTTTTTATCATGAAGTTTTCTAGAAGAAACAAGTTTCCCAGGTAGCGTCACTCATTGTTCTCAATGCCATTCTTCTCACTTTCTCGCTTACCGCTCCTTTTCTCTTCCATCTGCTTCTCTAATTAGTCCATTTCTTGCACCTGATCTTGCCAATGGCTGGTGATGTCACGTAAACTGAAGAGGAAGAGCGTTTCTGTTGCGCCAAGTCAGCCAAGATTGTTTTGCGGTGCTCGTTCAATGCAATATCTGAGTTCTTCAACAATGCTCAGTTGCCGTTAAAAAAGAGAAAACGGTTGCACTCTCTTATACTTGCCTTGTGCTATCCGTAATGAAGCACGCTGTAAAGTTTAGCTATGAAACATCTAACGTGAACGCTTTCACGCAACTCCGTCGACGTATGATCGACGTGGATCTGTGAAGCGAGTTCATTTGTCGGTTTTTATTGAAACCAGGACTGCGTCTAATGCCCGTTCAGTGCATGCCACTTGTTACGAAAATTGGCAGACTCCACGTCAATCGAAATCGTTGAAATGCGAGGCACGAGTGAGGAAGGTTGATGTCACTTCAAAATCAGCACGACATTACGAGGTTGACGTACATTATGGCGTACATGACTTCAGTGTGATGATCATCAGTTTTCCGCCTGACATTCGTGTTCGTTGTTCATTGACGTCACGTAATACCAAACTTCGTATATGTGAAGCTAGCGAAACAGCCGCGAATGCGCTACAAACATAGAATGTAGTCATGTTCTGCATGACACACAAGTCATAATTATCATGTTTCGACGTGTCATTTACATTTGTCATATATTGACGTCACCTGATACCGAATTCGGTATATGTGGAAGTAGTGAAACGGTGGCGAGCGCTCTATGTGTGTAGCCTATAGTCATGTTTTACATAGCACGCAAATCATAATTATCATGTTTGCACCACTATTATACCTTTGTTATTCATTGACGTCCTGTAATACTAAATTTGGTATAAGCGAAGTAGCGAAACGGCTCCCAGATCATCATGAGCTTGGCATGTAGTCATGGTGTTACATGACACGCATCTCAAAATTGCATCTTTGCACCAGTCACATAATTCGTCATCCATTTACGTACGGTAATACCGAATTTGGTATATGTGACGCTAGCGTAACGCCCGCGAACTCATCATGAGCTTGGCATGTAGTCACGTTGCTACATGACACGCATCTCATGATTTATATGTCAGAGTCTGTTGCTTGTCTTCGCCATGCGAATATGTCATACCATACAACTTTTGCAACATGCCATGTGAACAAAACCACCACAAGAGCTGCTGGACAACGAGATGTAAATCGTGACATCCATGACATCCATGTCATGATTTTCATGTTATGACTAATCAAATGTGTTATACAGTCATGTTATGCCATGCCAAGCTTGGTATCGATAGAATTATCTAAACGGCCAGGAGAGCTGTCTTAGGCAGCTAGATAGAGAGATAGATACACTCAAGGTCGCCGAAGTTTGTTAAGAAATGCTTAGCATTTATTATTTGCATCGAAGGTCCCCAAGAAAGACTATTCTCTTTAAAGGGCAACTCACCAGGTTTGACAATTTTTAGCTGACAAGCGTAATACGATCATCCGATTGGTCAGACGCCAGGATATTCCGAGTGAGCCTATTTTTTTTGAGCCATGACACTTGTTTCAACTTTCCACAACGATGTCGCCCTATCTACGCCATCGAAGGGCCATCGACGCACTGCCAGCCATAGGCAAAAAGTCAGGCCCTGGCTTGTTCGAAGCCTACGAAATGAATGTTGTGGAAACTGAGAATGAGACAGTCTCCCGAAGAGTACAACACTCAAGGATGGGTTGTGGAAATGTGGACATCGAAAGGCGCAGAAAGGCAAAAGACAAGACAAACGCGGTACCAGCCACGTACGCGGTAGATGCGTCCAAGGAGGCGTCTTGGAGACTGAAGAATTTTCTGCATCGCCAGCCGGTACCGAAAGAACCGCAACGGCCGGAAGATGATCACAAGGTACTTATACGCCCAAAAGGTGATCTGGACTTGACGCGACAGAGTATAGCTCTCATAAGAGACAGTGTTTTACGAGCGGCAAAAGTACAACCTGTCATTGCTAGGGAAGGTACTCTCAGAATCAACATGCGACAGAACACCATGATCAAAAGCACGCCTAGTCTGGCCAGTGCAAAAGATTACAGCAACATCAGGGAAATGAAGATCGATGACAACAGCTACGCTACAGCCTCCTATGTAACAGCACCATATGATGCACCCAAAGTGGTTATCCATAGAATACCGACGTATGATAACCAAGAACACATAGAGAAAATCTTGGTCAATCAGAGGAACCCCACGATTCAACATGCACGACGTATGAAACTTAAGGACTCCGTGATCATTGTTTTCGAAGAGTGTTTTGTACCGGACTTTGTATACTACCGTGGTGCCCTATACAGGTGCTCCTCTACAAGAAGCAATGTGAAACATGCTTTACCTGTGGACAAATTGGACACCAGGAGGACGTTTGCCCACAGCCTGACAGCAAGAAATGTTGACGTTGTGGGGTGCTCAATCGAACTGAAAACCACCAGTGCGACCCAAGGTGCTGCCTTTGCAGGAAAAGTCACCTTACAGAAGACAAAAAAAAAATACAAGGAATGGTTTAGGACGCAGTATCTTTTGAAGAAAAGATGACGAGAGAAACAACGATGACAAGGCGATGAACAACTAGATATGAAGACATTGTTGAACACTAGTGCAACATGGTCCTGGAGGCAAAGGCACACATTAAAAAATCCAACAGGGAAGAATGGGAACGCCACCCAGGACACAGGAGGACGACGCAGAGATCGTTCTTTCTCCTTCCTGCGACTCGCCCAAGAAGAAAGAGAAAGGAGCCAATGCAGACCCAGATCTACATCCAAATCAAGGTCCACACGTCGACACAGATCAGGGTAACGGACCAAATCCAACACGAGGGCAACGACGTCACTTCAAGAAAAGTGCCACGAGGGTCCTAACGGTGGTCGAGCAGCCGGCAAACGGAGAGATGAACGGAAAAGTATCCGGGGTGTTTCTCCCGTCTGAGAGTTTGCCTGGGGCAGTGGCGGAAGGGGCCGGCCTAGGTCAAGAGCTAAACCATACTAAGAAAAGGCTAGAGCAACTCACCCACAAGAACGCAAAACAGAGGGACGAAATAAAGCAACTAAAGGAAGAGAACGCTAAGTCGGGCAAAATCAGCTGCGCGAGTCATAGCATCGTCATCGTCATCGGCATCGAGTCACACCATCGTCTAGTCGAATTTTAACTCCTGTGCCTGCACAGGAGTTAGGAGCGCATTCAGCAACATGAATAGCAGAGGAAATATTTCCTGTAAAATAAAGACCTCTCAAAACCACTAGAAAAAAAAGTTGACAATAATCTTACAAGGAAACGCATACTTGCGGATATTTACGATGTTTACATGCGATGGCAATTGCTGACACACTGCCGGGAGTCGTTGTTGTTGGTGTTGTTGTTTCCCTGTGCAAATGGCTCGTACCCAATGAAGGGGATTAGCCGATCATAAGGTGAATTTGCCCCATACTTTCAGCTTTGCGTCATTCCTACAATTTTTTTAACTTAATTTTGATTTGAAGTACCGATATCGAGTTCGCAGAAAAAACAGAAGAAAAATAGTGTGACAGTAATTTAGTAAGAAAATCATTTAGTCGCAGTGATGTATTCTTGAACGGCGAATAAAACATCTCTGTGGCTCAATCCCAGTGTAGAGGCTCCGAATGAAAGAAGATCAGGTTGTGATAATTGCAAGTCTAGTCTTTGAAGAGGTGGTGATAGTATGCTTTGCCTGAATAAATCGAAACGGCAACAATGTAATAAAAAATGACTGATCGTTTCCTCTTTATTACAGTAAATGCATATAGGGGAATTCAATATACTTGATCTATGCAAGTAAAAATTGAGAGAGCAAACGCGGCAATGAAATTTCGTGATGACAACTTCTGTCATCCTTGAATTAGTTAGTTCACTGCGCCAGAGAAATAACAATTGTTTGTACTCTGGAGAAGCCGTCAGTGCAGGGTCAGATAAATTTTGCCTGATTTTATGTGTGCGAAATCGCGCCACTGTAAAGTATACTGTATGAGGGAAAATAGGAATAATTGGTGTCGAAAGGGATGCCTTCGCAAGAAAATCAGCTATTTCGTTGAACAACAAACCTTTGTGCCCTGGTATCCAGATTAAATGAATACTTCGGAGATGACAGTGAACTAATTATTTAAAAAGTTTCATTATAGGTGAGTGACCAGGTGCGGACAGAGAAGAGCACACTGATAATGAATCAGTTATGACTGCTACGACTGGATTGGAAATATTTACCTTTCGCAAAGCTAACATTATAGTCATGGATTCAGCCAGAAAGACAGGAAGAAAATCCGGTGAGCGAAGTGAAAATGACCAGTCAAGTACGGGGCAATATATTCCAACACCTGATTTTTCATGTGATTGAGATGTGTCCGTTGCTATAATGACATTTGGTGGCAAAGTACCTAAATAGTCCTGCAATAAACCATTTAAAATGCCTGTAGGTAATAGCTTAGCGTGAGTTGGGAAGATATTATGGTAAACAATTTCTGGAGAATTTTGTTGCTCAGTTAAAGGAATCAGATCACGAACGTGTACATTTAGATGCTCAAGTAACGATTGAACAAATACTATTTGTGGTTTGTGAAATCTGGGCCAATGCACGGAGAAGAATAGGTCAGGATTGGAAATAAAAATAATTTGTTCAGGGTTAAACGGTGCTTCATATAGTCGTAAAAAGGTCTGCACAGTAAGAATGTTAAAGCGACATAATAAGATTGGTATTCGTGCTTCAAGGTATAACACTGCATTTGCAGTATACTTTGGAAGTCCTAAGCAGAGCCGTAAAGCCTCTCTTTCCAACAGAACGAGCGGCCGAAGTTTGTAGGCTGGCGCACCAGAAAAAAGAATGCAGCCAAACTCCAACACAGGTCGGACATACATTTTATATATAATCAAAAGTGCCTTTCTTCTCCCACCTGATCTACAATTGCTCAACCTCCGCAATACGCCCATCGCGCGTACTGCTTTTGTCGCGATGTATCCAATGTGAGGACGCCAATTTAGATGTTCATTATACATAACTCCAAGATATTTCAATGATTGTACTTGTGTCTCTATCCACTTTGTAGTCTTTTCTTCCAAGCAGAGACCCTCTACCGCTTTATGCCCCAATCCCACTACTGCCTTGTGGCACTACCCCGCGGCTTTAAAGCGCCGACCCGGCGCTTGTCACGAAATCGGAGTGTTGGGCGACATATAAGGCTTCAGTCTTACGACGTGCTCAAGAGTAGATAGTGGTGGCATTGAGTGCGCTTCATCGACGACTCGCTGTATCTCGTAGGTGAGGTTAGTCATCTTGCGTAGGACTTCGTATGGTCCGTCATGGCGAACTAAGAGCTTTGCTGAGAGGCTTATTTGTTGACAGGGGGTCCACAAAAAAACTAGTGAACCGGGTGCATACGAAACTTCACGGTGGTGACGATCGTATTGATCTTTCTGAGAGGCTTGAGAAAGTGTGAGTTGTTCTCGGGCAATCTGTCGTGCTGTGTCGGCTCGTTCTATGGTATCGCGGACGCATGTGACAGGGAAGCTTGAAACAGCGGAAAGGAGTGTATCGAGAGGCAGAGAGGGTTCACGTTCATAAAGAAGGTAGAACGGGGAATAGCCTGCGGTGTCATGTCTGGAGGAGTTGTAAGCAAAAGTGACGTAGGGTAACGTTGCGTTCCAGTCACAGTGGTCTGGAGAAACATACACCGATGATATGTCGTTGATAGTGCAATTTAGGCGTTCTGTACGCCCATTAGTTTGTGGATGGTATGCCGTTGTGAACTTGTGGTTCGTGGAACAGGTATGTACAAGATCCTGGACTACGTGAGATAAAAAATATCGGCCTTGGTCAGTAACGAGCTGTCGAGGAGCACCGTCATGCAAAATGATGTCGTGCAGTAGAAAGTCGGCGACATCGGTAGTGCAGCTAGTTGGGATAGCGCGGGTGATCACGCAACGTGTCGCGTAGTCGGTCGGCACGGCAACCCATTTGTTCCCGGATGCAGAAGTGGGAAATAGCCCGAGAAGGTCGAGTCCTACGCGGTAAAATGGTTCAGCAGGGATCTCAACAGGCTGAAGGAGGCCAGCTGGAAGCGATGGTGGTCGTTTTCGACGTTTACAAAGGTCGCAGCTGGCGACATGCTTTTTCACAGAGTGATATAGACGCGGCCCGAAAAAACGGCGCCGGACGCGATCATAAGTGCGGGTGACTCCCAGGTGACCACGGCAGGTTCATCGTGAAGCTGTCGGAGAACATCTACACGCGAATGGCAAGGCACGATGAGAAGGTGGTCAGGATCATTAGGCCGCATGTTGTGGCGGTAGAGAACCCCTTCATGAAGGAAATACAAGTTCAGAGAAGTGGGTGGAGCAGTGGAACTCAGGCCTTCTATGATGGTAAGTAAATCTGGGTCACGGCGTGTCTCAGAAGTGACATCAAGAACGTCTGATATTGATAAGACCCAAGCCTCAGTAGCTCTCTCTGTGGCATCTGGTGGATTCACTGGATACCGTGACAGGCAGTTGGTTTCCTGATGGAGATGACCAGAATTATACACGACCGAGAAGGTGTATTCTTGGAGGCGGAGAGACCAACGACCGAGACGTCCCGTGGGATTCCTGAGCGACGAAAGCCAGCAGAGCACATGATGATCGGTTACAACAGTAAAACTGCGGCTGACAGGAACGGGCAAAATATAGTGACAGCCCAAACAAGAGCAAGACACTCTCTTTCGGTGATGGAATAGTTCTTTTCAGCAGGGGAAAAAGGCGACTGGCTTTGGCGATGACGCAGTCACGTCAGTGCTGACGTTGAGCCACGTCCGTGCTAACGCTGAGAAACCAATTTCGTGGCCACTCGCGTCAGTACGAACTTCTGTCGGTGCGCTCTGATCGAAGTGGGCTAATATTGGCGTAGTCAAGAGGGCTGCAATGAGCGCCGAAGATGCAGCACGTTGAGGCGAATTCCGTGTAAATGGGACGTCTTTTTTAAGAGGCTCGGGGAGAGACCGCGCAATATCGGGAAAATTCCGGATGATGCAGCGGAAATAGGACCACAAACCAAGGAAGCTCCGGAAATCCCTCGCAGGAGAGGATATGGGAAATTCAGCCACTACGCGAATTTTGTGCGGGTCTGGCTGTACCCCAGATGCGTTAACGAGGTGACCAAGTACAGTTATTTCGCGACGGCCGAAACGGCATTTGGAGGAGTTCAGCTGGAGACCAGCATTGCGGAATACTTGGAGAATACTGGACAGTCACTCAAGGTGGCTCGCAAACGTCGGTGAAAAAACAATTACATCATCTGAGTAGCACTAGCAAGTATACCATTTGAAGCCGCGCAGAAGGGAATCCATAATGCGTTCAAAGGTGGCCGGCGCATTGCAAAGTCAAAACGGCATTACTTTAAATTAATATAACCCATCAGGTGTTACAAATGTTGTTTATTCTTGGTCTGTGGGTCAACAGCGATCTGCCAATAACCAGATCAAAGGTCAATGGACGAGAAAAACTTTCCGCCATGAAGGCAGTCAAGGGTGTCATCTATCCTTGGTAAGGGGTAAACGTCCTTTTTAGTGACCTTGTTGAGATGTCTATAATCGACGCGAAACCACCATGTGTTTTTCTTCTTCTTGACAAGCACGACCGGGGATGCCCACGGACTAGATGACTGTTCGACGACGCCTTTGGCGAGCATTTTCTCGACCTCTTTCTGGATGACAGAGCGTTCGGCAGTGGAGACACGGTAAAGGCGGTGATGTATTGGATTGGCATCGCCGGTGTTGATGTGACGGGTCACAAATGATGTCTGGCCTAAAGGGCGGTTGTCTAGATCGAAAATGTCTGCATAGGATGTCAAGAGACGGTGGAGGTCTTGTGCTTCAGAGGGCGAAAGATCTGGCGCTATCATTTTGGCAATGTCAATGCTTGAGAGGTTAGCGCAGTGAGCAAGTTGACGTGAGGAGTACGATGTTTAGCTGACAGTTCAGAGATATCACACTCTTTCAACGACCACACGACGCCTAGTTTAACACCAGCAGGCAGCACGCGCGCGGAGAAACCAAAGTTCAAAAGAGACAAATAGGTTTGATTGTGGCTTCTCTCATGACGGTGTGCGGGACAGCAATGAATGCTTTAGCACAACGTCGGTAATAGGTGAAACGGCATATTAACCATCGCGCACAGCCGGGTCACACAGGAGCTGCACGTAAGTCGCGGCTTGCGGTGGAAGATGCAGGAACTCGGTGGCACAAAGGCGACTTTGATCATCACGGGCAACAGCGGCGTCAAAAGGCAGTTCCAACTGAAGAAGGCCCGTCGAGCAGTCGATAAGAGCGGAGAGTGCAGAAAGAAAGTCGAGACCGAGAATCACGTCATGTGGGTACTGCTCAAGCACGGTGAACAATAAGACGGTCTGACGGCACGCGAGAGGTGCATATGCCGAGAACGGTAGATGTGCTTCCATCGGCAAGCATTACTGCACACCTAAGAGGAGGCGTGATCACTTTTCGCAGTTTCATACTGAGAGCAGCGCTCATGACTGAAAATTTTGCGCCAGTGTCTAGGAGGGCTGTAACGGTTACGTCATCCACCAAAAGATCCCAAGAGTTGGGGCGTGTAGGAATCGTCAACAGAGGACTTGCAGACCGGGTCATTGATGCAGCGTCACCTCCGGGAGCTGCATGGTCTAGTTGCCTGAAGTTGAGGGCCCAGTTCGTGCAGGAGACCTGGATTGAGGAATCATCGGCGAGAGAGACCGGCGGCCTTAGGGTGATGGTGACCGGCTGAACCTTCGGCCCTGAACGTTAGTAGTGATAGGCTGGGGATCATACCGAGTAGAAAACCGACGAGAGTTGTCTTCAAAGAGGCGCCATGTCCCAGTGTTCCCGGATGAATTGGACGTCCAACTATTGCGACAGTAGCGCGCAATGTGTCCGGCACGAGAACAGTGAAAGCAGATCGGTCGATCATCCGACGTCATCCATGCAGCAGGGTTCCGGTAGTGGGAAGGGTAGCGTGAAGGGTACACCGGGATATGGTTAACCGAAGCCGAACTCTCGGTAGGGCGAACAGCGCAAACAGGTGCGATGCCGCGATTTGTTATTTCTTGGCGAACGACGGCTTGGATGAGGGAGACGGTGAATGCGTTTTCTTGAGGCCCGTTGGAAGCGATGGCTGCAGGAGCCATTGCTTCGAGTTCGCGGCGAATGATCCGGGTGACATTTTCAGATGATGTAGCTTGCGTGAACCTGGGGCAGTCTTCGCCGGTCAAAGTGGCTGCAGTTTTAGGCAGACGCGCAAACTGGTGGGTTATGCGACGGTTCCTGATGTGCTTGAAGCGCTGACATTCCTTCAACACCACGTCGATGGTGGTGCAATCTTTAAGGATAAACAGGTTAAAGGCGTCGTCGGCTATTCCTTTTAATATGTGGGCGATTTTGTCAGTTCTGCTGATGTTGTCGTCCACCTTTCGACAGAGGCCCAATAGGTCCTGTATATAAGATACATACGATTCCGTCGATGTCTGGACGCGACCTTCCACGTCTTTCCTCGCGGCCTGTTGTCGCCTAAATGGCCTGCTGAACAACTCGACAAGCTTTGTTTTGCAAATTTCCCAGCTAGTCAACTCCGACTCATGCGTCTCATACCAGGTGAGCGCCGTATCCCGCAAATAAAAAACAACGTTGGCCAGCATCAACGTGGGATCCCACCTATAGTATTTGCTCACGCGCTCGTACAATGCGACCCAATCTTCGACATTCACCTCGTCCTTGCCTGTGCCCGAGATTGTTCCGGGGTCTCGTGGAGGCAAGAAAATCAAAGGAGGCAGCAGCTGCTGCTGTTGCGGCTGCTGTTTCTCTTGTGGATAGCCCTGCCGAGCCATTGCAGGAAAATGAAGGTGGCGACCACTCCGAAGTTCCGTGTTGGTTTGCTGGGAGAGCCAGGTAAACCTACCCCGAACCTCCACAATAATGTTAAAGGAAGTGTATATTTGTGGATATTGACGATGTTTACATGCGATGGCAATGGCTGACACACTGGCGGGCTGGGACTAGTCTCTATCCACTTCGTAGTCTTTTCTTCCAACCAGAGAGCCTCTACCGCTTTATGCCCCAATACCACTACTGCATTGTGGCAATATGCTTGAAGAGCTAACTAAGGTAATGCAACAAAAAAAATTCGCATGATTCCAGTTGCAGCTCGGAGAAATAAAACAAAGAATAGAGAGCATAGTAAATCAACTAACGATGGTGGAGAATATGCAGACAGACTTGAGTTCTGTAGGAGCAGGCCCGGTTAAACTAATATTAAACCCTACAATTGGCCGACTGCAACCGAAGTAATCAAAGTCGCAGGGGTAGGAAACATTCCTAGACCTGACAGGACATAATCAGTATTAAGTTTGGCAGTGGCAATTATCATGGGTATCACCGAAAACGGGGTAACTTACGACAGTTACTCAACGGAAAGGAGGCGCCAGACGTCACTGCCTTACAGCAAACCGGAGGAATGGCTAAATTGTCAAATTACAAATTTTATGATAAGCCTGACAAAAATCGTCCACAACGACCCCCGTGCGAAAAAATCTCACGGGGATAGACCATGCTACAGTAATCTGCGATGTTGATCATGTTCTTGTTGAGTTAGTTCCATCGCAGAAGAGGGTGGGCAAGTCTATTTAAAATAACCGTCTATAGCAGCCCTAGACAAAAGACAAAATTTAAGTCGCTTTTCATAAAACCGATCAGCATAACAAACGTCCAAGCGCTTGTTTAGTAGGATATTTCAATGCATCGCATTCTACGTGTGTCTATGACAAAATAAAATATCACTGGGCAGAAATATCTGGATTGACGCCCACCAGCAGGGCCTTTCGTTAATAACAGATCCCTTTTCCTTAACTAGGATTGAAAACAGCGTATCCAAATAGACGTATCCTCACCTCACGTTTACTAAAAATATAATCGAACCTTATTGGCTCAACACACAAAAAATATGTGCAGTGACCACTAGACCACTACAGAATTGAGACCACACTTAAAGCGGGTCCGCGTAAAAGGGGAAGCAAAGAATAAATAGTGGTTGAATTGGATAGTTTTAGAAAAATCAGAGAGAAGAAAGCATGTGATGTCTCGAAGACAAACTAATGGCTTGGGAACCTTAAGCAAAAAATTAAATGGCATCTAAGGTCATACCAAAAACAGCAGGACTAAAAAGCACACACCGCAAGCTCTTATGCGGGAGGCAAAAAAGAGCCTAAAAACAGCGGAAAACGCAAAAACACAACAAGAACACCTTTGAAAAAAGATAGCCAAGCTCATTAACCATATTGAGAAGCACGTGGAGTAACTATGCAGATAACAATGGTAGGAAAATTTTGATGCGATGAAAAAACAAATAAGTTTTTTCCGAAACATGGAACTGGTTAAGATGTCTGATAGACCCTGAAGCGAGCAACACAGCACAATGACCAAACTCTATTAGACTTGTACATATATTCAAAGGTACGGAGGAAGAACTGATTCAGAAATAAGGCAGAAATAGATTCGGGATACAACCAAAGAGCAATTAAGCTCATACAAAGGTAAAAAAAATTGCCCGCAGCTTCCCTCGGCGGAACACTGAGGAGGATGCGGAGCATTATAATTGGTTAACGGGGTGTTAAAGTGCGACTTACTTGGGTCGATGGCTAAATTGGTTAACGTGGTTGTGAAATGGGGTGTTAAATTGCGACTTACTTGGGTCGATGGCTAAATTGGTTAACGTGGTTGTAGGAGGGGGTGTTAAATGAGTGAACACGTACACACGTATGCGAAAGGGCGGCGCTGGTCGAAGGGACGTCGATCATTGTGTTTGTGGATTCGTTGGAATTCATTTCACCGCGACCTTGGACGTCGACGCGCTGTACAAACCAACCGACGAGTGGCAACTGAGCGAGCGAGCGCCGACCTTGAGTATATATACAGCGCGACGGCGCATGCGCTGTCAGCTGTCGAATGTTCTCGAAGGAGAAGCGCGCGCGGCACAGATGGTGGGCGACGGCGCGACGGCGCATGCGCGCGCGTCAGCTGTCGAATGTTCGAGAAGCGGTGCGGATGGCGCGGACGGCGCACTACAAGGCGCGAGTATAAGATGCTTCCGCATCTAAAAAAATATTCCCTTGACCTACCCATAATGAAGACTGAGGTACGTTCGGAACTAATAAAACTGAACACAACATACACCCCGAGCCCTAATGGGATCACGAATAAAACGCTCAGAAATTTAGACGACAAATCCATAACAGTGCTCACTGAATCTATGAACCAAGAATAAGTTAGGTGCTGACACTCACCGCTCCGCGCATGGAGAGGGCGCGGGCGGATTGTGTTCCCCGATAACCTTGTGCTAAAGTAGTTGCCGTTACGTGAGTTAAGATGGCGCTACTGTATGACGTGCCAGGTATTCGCATGGTGCTCATTCTGAAATTCGCGTTCGTCGGAAAAATTATCTTTCTTAAAGCTTTGTGTGCACGGTATTTAGTGATTTGGAAACGGGTTGTCCCATGCCTGTGAGGCGTGCCAGTGCATTGGTTTATCTGAAACGCGCTTTGTGATTCATTGCATGTTTACCTCAAGGTTGCATGTGACTTCATGTACGCTTCAGCGGCCTTGTCGCTGGCTGCGCCTCGAAATGTGCAAGTGGTGTTTTGTCCCGAATTGCGAGTCGGGGTATCGGACTAGTACAAAGCGTGTGTCGCTGTTCAAGGCTTCCCGTGCATCAGAGCGCTTAGATAAGTGACCACGGGCAATGCCGAGAGTTGACGGAGCCTTGCGGCCTACTGACCATATGTGCGCGAAGCATTTCCGAGAAGAAGTGATTTCTGCCACGTATCATGCAGGATACGAGATAAACGTCCTGTTTCACGCACCAAAGAAACTTACGCTCACTTCGGATGCAGTGCCTCCCATTTTACTGGGGCTGCCCAAAATAGCTGGCCATTCATAAAAAAAACAAAAACAGGAAAGCTCTCCGAGAACGGCTTGTATTACTACCAGCTTTTCGGAAGCGACGGGGAACAAAAGGTTCAACTGCATCTGAAGTGCTTGACACGGCCACTGAAAGTGCGCCAAATCTAATACGCGTAGAGACACGGTGGCTCCATAGAATGGCAATAAAAATCAGCGGGGACGCATGCAAAACGTAGCATTTTGACTTCAGAAACGATGGGCCTTCCCACGTATAAAGAAAGATGCTTCTGAACACGACACTGAAAGTGTGGTCGTATGCGCTACCAACTCAGTTCCCCATCACGCCGGAAAACTATTTGGTTGTTTGAAATTGCGATGTCACTTTTTTGAGCTGCCTCGTCTATGCCTATTTGGACCAACAAAAATGTTGTAGAATAAACTGTGAAAACTGTGAGAAAATATCTATATAGATACTATTTCTGTGATACAGTCGTCGTGGTTATTAGGTTGCCATGCTCTTTGTCGTCGTGCCAGATTTTCTCGTTTTTTTATGTCTCTGGCACTTCACCGTCACCGTCTCGCAACATTTGAGGCGCACTTCCGACCACGCTACTTACGACACAGCACCGTATATTAGGCCGAAGGCGTTGGGTCATCTTACATGCCTTATCAAACGCGAAACGTGATTGTCGGCATCCCGCGTCGGTGGCGTATACGGGTGTATAGCTGCCCAAAATATAATGTTTTAGGTTGGGCGCTCGCTTTCATTGTCTGATAAGCACTTGATGAAGTTGAAGTCCGCGCGACTTACTGATTGATTGATATGTGGGGTTTAACGTCCCAAAACCACTATATGATTATGAGAGACGCCGTAGTGGAGGGCTCCGGAAATTTAGACCACCTGGGGTTCTTTAACGTGCACCCAAATCTAAGCACACGGGCCTACAACATTTCCGCCTCCATCGGAAATGCATCCGCCGCAGCCGGGATTCGAACCCGCGCCCTGCGGGCCGCGCGACTTACTAAAAGAGCGCGAACTATGGCTGATGCCACTGCCCCGACAGTCCCGACATGGGTGATGTAAGGTTTCACCCAGGTCGACGTTCTGGACCCAATAAGTTTCTTCCCACCATACTATGCTGCTCACACTGCCAGAGGCTGAAAGATGCAAGACGCTAACAGCAAAATTGCCAAGGGTAGCGTCTCGATTCAAGTTCTTAATAGAATGCGTGTAAGTTTTGTGATGCATCAGTTAAAAGTTCTCTGACGTAGTTTTTCGTTTATTCCCGGCTGTGGCGGCTGCATTTCCGAAGGAGGCGGAAGTGTTGTAGGCCCGTGTGCTCAGATTTGGGTGCACGTTAAAGAACCCCAGGTGGTCAAAATTTCCGGAGCCCTCCACTATGGCGTCTCTCATAATCATATGGTGGCTTTGGGACGTTAAACCCCACAAATCAATCAATCAAGTTTTTAGTTTATTTCGTTGAGCAACCAGAACGCGACAGCGACATCCGCGCGCGAACACACGTACGCCTACAGACTATCACCTTCCTACTAGATAGTGCGCTTTTGCCTTCGGTTGCTATCCTTATTTCAAACACCTCAAAATTTCTCTCATGGACAACGCTGCCTTTTTTTTCTGTACCAAAGAAGCCGACGCTGACACCGCCGACGACACCGACACCAGAATTGCAACGAAACAAGCATTTTAGTGCTGTTGCGCCAAGTGCAACAGCCCCCCAGGCCAATGTTTGCTTTGTCAGAGCATTTATATCACAAAAACGCTGTTAGCAAATAAACTGCATATAAAATTAGATTGATTGATTGATTGATTCGTGGGGTTTAACATGCCAAAACCACCATATGATTATGAGAGACGCCGTAGTGGAGTGCTCCGGAAATTACGACCACCTGGGGTTCTTCAACGTTCACCCAAATCTGAGCACACGGGCCTACAACATTTCCTCCTCCATCGGAAATGCAGCCATATACAATTGGGAAATCGATTTTGTTACAGCCAAGCCATGGTGTAGTATTTGTTGACATCCATGTATTCGCAAGTAAAGGGAGCACTTTTGCGGGCACCATGTCGGGACCTCACTCTCTGGGAGAAGCATGGCGACTCATATTTGCGTAAGACCACTGCTGGTTGACTGTTCCGACTTTTTTTGGTTGACTGGAGTCGTGCACAAACAATGTTTCTGCGTATACTTGCAGTCATAAGGCCCACAATATGAAATGGGCTCATCAGACTGTTCCCTTTAACAACGAACGGTATTATACATCAGTATATCGAACGTATTAAACAATCAAGAAGTCTTCGCAGCGATAGCTTTCTGCACAGGCGTAGTTCCCAGTGAGCGCCTTAGATGGATGGGTGGATGGATTGATATGGCTTAACCTTTTAGATCGGGTGGTGGTGAACGCCACCTAGTCGTAATACTTTGTGATCAAAAACTAGATTGATCTTTTTTTCTCTTTTAATGGTGAAGCTAAGCAACTGTCATTTTGCACTGAAGAACTTAATTTTCGTTCGAGCCTTGATTGGAACTGCCAATCAGATAACCTCCGTCTAGTTACTCTTACCCGCTTGAAGTCTATTTTGCCTTCACTGTGCCTACACCCCAGTGCTTCGAAAAACTCTGCTCATCATCCTGAACTATAGGGTGAAGCCTTTTACAGAACATCATGAATTGTTCGGCAGTTTCGTCCTCCTCTCCACATGCACTGAATACCGTGCCTACCCCTTCGTATTTGGCCCGATAAGCCTTGGTTCGCGATACTCCCGTCCTGTCTTCAAACAGTAGAGAACTACCCCGAGTATTATCATAGATTCTTCGCTTGGTAATTTCCTGCTTAGAAGTTCGATGGATCTTTAGTGTCGATTTCTTAATCGTGCCTCTTCTCTACATGTCGCTTTCCGCATCCTTCACCTTCTTCCAAATCGACAATTCTTTTTCGTTTGGCCCCCTGCTGTTTTCTAAGTATTTACCCGTCAAATTTCTGGTTCACTTTTTCCATTTTGTATCGACATTCCTCATGTACAAATAGCTGAAAACCTTCCTAGCCAACGCTCCTCCCCCATTTCTTTCAATCGCTTCCCAAATTTTATCTTGCTGCTAGCTTCCCTGCCCTCAAATGCTGTCCAAACCATATCACCTTGTACTCCCTGATTTGGTGTATTCTCGTGAGCTCCTAAGGCAAGCCTACCTATTCCACGTTGCTTAATTTCTAATATTGCTTGAACTTTTGATTTAATGCACAAGACCGCATTGCTGAACATCAGAGCAGGCACCATGACCCCTTTCCATATTCCTCTCACAACATCATACGTATTGTAATTCCACAGTGCTCTGTTTTTCATCAGTGCTGAATTCCTGTTACCTTTAGTCGTCACGTATATTTTGTGTTCCCTAATTTACTCCGTCCCATTGCTTATCCATACGCCTAGATATTTGTATTCATATGTTATCTCTAGCGTGACCTCCTGTATGGTAATCTCACTGTCTTCGTTGTCTATAATATTCATTATTGCCGATTTCCCCCACTGAACTTATTTGCCCCTACCTTCAATATCCTTCAAAATCACGACTGCTGAATTTTTCTTACGAAATCTGAAATTTGGATTATCTCCCTCATTACCGCAAATGTCTATAAATATCTGCAAATCTTCCTTGTTGTCGGCCATTAGCGCTATATCTTTCTTGTACATCAGTGCTGGGGGTATAGTGTGCCAGTTGAATGAGTTTTCTTTGTTTGACGAAAGAGAGGCTAAAGCTAAGTCGACTCCCCTCTGATTTGGCCTCTCATCCTTGTAGGTACTATATGAATAACAAGGGTGTCAGAGGACACCCCTGCCTAAGCCACCGTTTTCTCTCTGTGGGCTCAGATACCTGTTTTCACCATTTTAACCACCATGTTTATTTTAGAGATATCATTTAGGAGCTTAGTGATTCCATCCTCCACACCTAGTGTGTCCAGTATTCCCCACAAGTCCTCTTAACCCCGCTATCGTACGCTCCCTTGATATCCCAAAATGCTATCCACGGGGTCTTGTGTTCGTTTTCGGCTATTTCGATGCACATGGTCAGTGATAACCGCTTGTATTCTAACCTCCCGTGTTTCCGAAACCCATTCTGCAGTTCCCCCAGCACCCCCTCATCCTTTATCCATGCCTACAGTCTTTCTTTTATAATCTGCATATTCAGCCTGTAAACCACTGATGTCACTGTTATAGGACGATAGTTGTTTATGTCAGCTTCGCCCCACTTTCCTTTACAGATCATGCTCATGCAGCAAAATTTTCAGCCATTGAGGACTCCACCATCGATTATTGTTTTGCTCGCTGCCTCTCTCAAAGTCTGCTTAGACATGGGACCTAATTCTTTTATCAGCGTAATGGGGATGCCACCAGGGCCTGTTGATGTACTACTAGAAAACCTCTTCTCAGCCCTTTCCCATGCCCATTCTGAAAATGGAGCCACTGCATCACATGATTCGTCCTTGTCTATTAAGGTGCATAAGGCACTTCCTTGTTGAAAAGTTTCTGTGATCCTTGTTCGTATGTATGGCATCCTTGTTCCTATGTACACCTTGAGCTGTAGTTATAAACCTCTGCTATAGACTTGTTCCATTTCTTAGGAAGTTTAGACGGTTTCAAAGTTTTGCAGCTGTTTTTTTATCCTTTTTATGTACTCCTGCCACTCACTGAGCCTCCTTTCTTCTAGTATTTTGATCGATCAGAAGGGATGCTTCCCTTCTACAGCTTACAAAGGTAACCTACTGTTCAGCATGTCTGTGTTCCATAGAGGCTTCCTGACGTTTTTCTAAGACTCTCTTAACCTCTTCATCCCATCAACTCTTGCATTTGTCTCCTTTACCGGGTGACTTGTCATTTGTCTTAGCAAGCTGTAGCTCAAACAGTCTAATTAAATTTGTGTACGTCCACACTGTTTTATTTTCTCAGTGATTATTTTCTCAATTTCTTTAGTTACTATTTCTATTAGCCTTTCTGAATTAAAATTCCCCCTGTAGTTGCTCATCTTGTCTCCTTCCCAATTTCATTTCTCTTCCAAAACTTAGCTTGATACGCTTGTGATCGCTACCCAGACTTCTGGAGCCACATTCATCTGTGTGGATTCCCCTGAGCCTATCATACATCCTATGTGACATCAGTGCATAACCTATCGTCGACTGCAGCCTTCGTACCTCCCAAGTTATTTACCCTTCACAATTCTCAGTACTGTTGCAAATGATCAAATCATGCCTTTTCACACATATCTGTGACAATTGTGCTTGTTGGGTCAGTATATTCATCTATATCTTCTATGTGCGCATTCATATCTCCTAGTATAATTATCTAACACTCTTCTTCTAATTCCCCAATGTCATTTGTTATACACTCCACCATTGCCTGGTTTTCCTCGGCGCCCTCTGCTTCCGTCCACAAGTACACCAAACCAAGGAGTGTCATATGCCCACCTACATTCCTTTTCAACCATAGATGTTCCGTGCATCCCTACTTGACTCTTTGCCAACCTGTACTTTATGTGTCAATGTCCCTTCTCTATATCAACACCCTTTTTGCTACATTCTGTACAATTGCGATATTTCCACAACTAGTCCGGATTGCAAGGTGGTTGGTCCATGTCACGAAGATATGTCTCCACAACCCCATGTACTATCAGCTCCTCCTACTTTAACCGCTCTTCTATCTCTTTCCACTTTAACCTATTCCTGCCACCCTGCATAATAATATAGCCTATGTCTGAGTTACTTCGGCCCTTGTGCTTACGTCAATTTTTTCTTCCACGAATCGCGTGTGGCTTGAATATTGGCGGCGATTTAGAACCATCTTTTATTACACTGTTGGCTTAAGGGCTCTGGGTCCCCCTAAAGAAGCTGTGACTTGACTGTGTGAAGCTCCACTATATTACCAACCCATTGCCCACCCTTCACGAGTGCCGTCTGTCGCATTGAACGGAAACAGCCCAGGTGGCGAACACAATCTGGACGCAGCGCCGGGTGGCGAGCTTACAAAGGCGAGCGGATAGGCGTCCCCACAATGCATTGCGCCAGGCGCTCTTATGAGGCTCTCGGCAGCTGCGTCAAGGTATAGGTTAACTGGTAGTGTAACTTACATAGAAGCCAATGGATCCAATAGGCGGCGGCTCATTGCCACCAACACATGCAACCAATAACATATACAAGGATACCAAGACAACGGAAAACCAAAACCACCATAATTTCCAAGCCAGACAAGAAGTTAGATCTTTATGACTTTAGGCCTATTTCTGTGATATCCTGTACAGAAAAGTTATTAGAGCATGTCATGATCACTCGCTGGTCAAATTATATGCAAGACAATGAGCTCTCACCTCATAAGATGGTAGGCTTCACGGCAAAACTGTCTACACAGGACATTATGCTTAAGATTAAACATCAACTAATTGATTCGGGTCTCAATATACACGATACGAAGGTCACAGTTGGCTTAGATCATAAAAAGGCCTTCAATAATACATCACATATAATGCTACACTTGCCAATCTTCGAGAGTTAGGCATAGGAAAAAAAGTGCACAAATGTATAAAAGTCTTTTTAACTGACCGAACTGCGAGAATGTTACTAGGCGAGACAGAATCCCAAGTGTTTAGTCTGGGCAGCAGAGGAACGCCACAAGGCCCAGTCCTCCCCCCCCCCCTCTTTTTAACGTGGCCATGATAGGTCTCCCTACCAGCCTGAAGGAAATTCCAGGACTTCACCATAGCCTCTACGCAGATGACATTGCTCTATGGATATCATAAGATAGTGACGGATACTTAGAGTTAACTTTAGAAACCGCATCGAATATTGCAGAGATTATGCCACGCATACAGAATTACAATGCCCACCAGGAAATTCGCAACTTCTTTTCTACAACCCGACATGTAGGGGTCGAAGAGGAATCCAGGAAAAACCTAACAATAAAGTCTTTGTTGGAAAAAACGCAAATACTTAAGGTCCAAAGCATAAGAATTTGGGGACTCCGAATCAGCTCAAACGGGCATAACGGAGAGGCAATTAGATTACTTGAATCCATTGCGCTGCAAATCATGCCTCTACTCAAGCCAATTGGAATGCGGCACTCTATGGTATGAAGGAAAATATTATGATAAGACTGGTACAGGTTTTTGTCATCACTCGTATTGTATATGTGATTCCGTACGTTAGACTGCAAGTGGCTTAGAAAGAAAGGAATGACCGAATCATTAGACGAGTTTTCGAACAGGTGTTCGGAATTCTGATAACTACCCCTAATGAGAAATTACTTCAATTAGCGATACACAACACATTAGAAGAGCTTATAGGAGCTCAAAGAATCTCACAGTATGAATGACTAACGCATAGTAAAAGAGCACATGCTTATATACTAGAGTTCTTGCTTACAAATCGATAGTCCTCCCCATACCTGGTTATGCTGCAGTGATCTGGGATCCATTTACTCAAACTCACATTCATAAAGTCGAAAAAGTACAAAGAAGAGCCGTTCGCTTCTTATAAAACAGTTATGGACGAACCTCGGTAAATGATCTTTTAGTAAGATCCAACTTACTTTAACTTTCAGAAAGAAACCGCATATCCCGATTAAAATATTTATATCAAATAATGAATGGGCATTACTAGATAGATACTGGAAAAATTATTTCATTTTCTTCAGCTTACGCCACCAGACAATGCCATGATCGTACAATAACTCCCTTTCGTACCCGCAATAACTGCTTCAAATATTCTTTTTTCCCCAGAACTGTACAGGAGTGGAATAGTTTAAGTAACCATCAAGTCACAGCACAGTGTTTAACATTCTTTGCCGCTAGTCTGGAACAACATAAAAATAATTTTACTTGTGTGCTAGTTCTGTTTCCTTTCCTTTAAATGAGAGTGATGTGTCATCGGTAAAATTTTGTTAAGTTTGTTTACGTTGTAAAACGCAAGTGATAGTTATTTGTTTGCTTTGTGTTATATGACTGCTTACTATCTGAAATGTGTTAGGCTCTTCTATCTGTTTGCCTGGTGTTATATGCTGATGTTTACGTCTTTTGTACCCACCTGCTAAAATCACTCCAGGGGATTGCAGTACCAATAAATGAATAAATAAACTACGCAAATCACTTTGGACCCAAAAAGGATATCCTGTACGAGATCGGAAAATGTTTAGTAATCTTACCGATACGAAAGACATGCATCCCGACCATCATTGGGTAAGGAGAGCTGAGTGAGCGAAAAATTTGCATAACAACGTAAAAGATTTACCGGAAACAAGATATGTAGACGCGGCCAAATACAAAGAAAATTGTAACATGACTATAGCAGTAGTGGACTACGAAGAAAATCATAAGGTCAACGGCTCGGTGAGAACGAGCTTTGCAGAAGAGGTGGAAGAAGCAGCTATTGCACTTGCCATAGCGTTCACCTCGACTTCACTAATCGTTAGCGACTCGCAGACGGCCCCGAGAACCTTTGCACGAGGGCGAATATGTAAAATAGCTCTAAGAACATTGGCTGGACACAAAGACCAACAAGCAACAGATATAGTGAGGGCACTCACTCACTCCTCCTCACCTGGCAATGAGGCTGCACAAAAACAGCTCGAGGACTCACAAACTGAGCCGCTGGATTGCCCTGGTCGAGCTGAGAAGACGATGAGAGATTTGAGCGGACCTCTTACAGAGATATTACGCAGTATTACAGGCTAAGCAAGAAAATTTATCCTCCCGCACACTCATCAATAGACAAAGAACAGGTGGTGGCGTGGCGCCCACTTCAGACCCATATGTTTCCTAGTCCGGTAACAATGAACCGCTCCGTGCCGAAACTTCATTCGGACACGGCAGGCGGAAGACGCCGTCAAGGCCTCCGAGATTATAGCTGTCGTCTCGGTTTAGTTCCCGCCCCACCGTGCCTGAGAGGGGAGGAGGATCTTTCTGCTATTTAAATAAAGTTTGTTCACCATCTCAATGAAAAATACTTTGGAGAGCTAGCAGGAAAGATCCTGATTAACGAGCGAAAATAGGTGTTGTTACGGATGATAGAAACTCTCGAATTTTTCCGTCTTTTCCCGTACACAGTTTTTCGCAGTCGTGGGAAAGAAGCAGGCACCTCACTGGCGCCGCGCATGCTCAGATATGGCGTATTTGAGACTGCAGATGTCGCTCATGCTGTTCCGTGAGTGACGCGCCATCGTTACACTCTACCGGCGTTATAGACATGAGATTAGAGCACTGAACGTGCTTCGTCTGACATGGACTATCACGATAAGAAGACCGGAACAGCATGGCAGACGATGGGCCCTGCTAAGTACTCTTTGTGGGCTTGCGCTTCCGCTCGCTCTGCTTGAGACTCGGCTCTGTCGTATGGCACAGACTAGTCAATAATAATAATAATAATAATAATAATAATAATAATAATAATAATAATAATAATAATAATAATAATAATAATAATAATAATATAATAATAATAATAATAATAATAATAATAATAATAATACTAATAATAATAATAATAATAATAATAATAATAATAATAATAATAATAATAATAATAATAATAATAATAATAATAATAATAATAATAATAACAATATAATAATAATAATTTATTATTATTGTAATTATTAGTGGGTGGTTTAACGTCCCAATATCACCATATGATTATAAGAGACCCCTTAGTGAAGGGCTCCTGAAGTTTCGACCACCTTGGGTTCTTTAACATGCACCCAAATCTCGGTGCACGGGCCTCAAGCATTCTTGCCTCCATCGAAAATGCAACCACCATGGCCGAGATTTGATCCCACGGTCTGCCGCTCAGCAGCCGAGTGCTTGAGTCACTAGACCGCCATAGCGGGTTACGGCCAAGAAGAGTCGCCGCTCATGCACGCTAGTTAAATATTGAAATGGCTGTACATTATATATGCAACCATTCTATGCACTTGGGCTTTCAGACAAAAGGTGCCAAATGGCCATTTCATGTGGCCTCGGAAACAGTAACATTGAGGTTTTTGAACCGCAGATGCAAGAAATATTTTGCATATGGGCGATAAACTTCCCAGAACAAAAATTCCACCAAATTATTCTGAGATACTCTGTTTACACGTAATATTCAATCAGAAGGTGATATGGTTACACAAATTCTAATATGTAGCTTGGGATATCTTCACGCATAGCTGTGAGTTGAGACGTAAAATACAGGTTAGGCAATTTTACATTGATACTAAGCAAACGCGCGCACAATAACGCACACCGTTAATTGAAAGATCGACAATGTGCCTTCAGTACGGAAGTACCTTTTGAGAAATTAACAAGCGGCGCATAGCCTATAATTTCAACAAACTATCAAAACTCTGCACTTCTGAAGAAAAATAGAACAAAAGGTGTACTCGCTAGCACTAAGTTCCCGCAAAGTACAAAAATGCGCCAAGCTTGAATCCTTTTTTTCACTTACCGTAATGTCGGTATTCACTCGTAATTTACACGTTCAATCCGAGCCTTCCAGGATTCTACAAAAATTAGACCACGATGTCGTCATGTCAGGCTACCTTGTGGCCGCTGGGGTTAGTTTCAACATGAAATATACCTTTATTTTTTTACTCTCAGTTCCTGACTGAAACAGCAAAATATGAATGCAGTCATTTCCATTTATTCCTAATAAGACAAGGTTTCTTCACGAAGGCCTATATTGGCGTTCTACTAGCCAAGGCCTACAATTTTATTGGTACCTAAGGTGGTGATGGTGCACTCAATTCTCCATCCTATACGGCTATCCCACTACACGTTATGTCAAACTTGTTGTCCCTGATATGTTTATTTATTCCTCAATGATACATATATAGTGTCATCACCCGTTGTGGCTAGAACAAATTCAGAAATTCTAAATAACGAAAAGCATTCCCATCACCGTTCATGGTATTTTGAGGTATTATTGAACATGAACGCGCCTAATGAAAAGCTTGCAGTGATGAATGCGTATGCTCATGCCAATTATTGTCTTTCACAAAAAGGGGGGGGGGACCTGAAAGACCCACGTCCCCCGTGTTTCGCCAACGCGAAGTCCCACACTGTGGTTTTTTGTCAGCCGTCCTTCGCGTCACTACACCCATCCGTATTACGTAGTCGTCCTCATCATAATCATCGTCATCAGCCTGACTACAGCCACTGCAAGGCAAAAAAGCTTCTCCTATGTCCCGCCAATCAACCAGGCCATGTTATTTCAGCTGCCATGCTTTACACCTTTCACTGAAGGCTCCCTGGCGCTGCCTCAGTCATTCCAGGGCTGTTCTTACAATGCGTGACCCACCAAAAAACGAACAGCCGACGCTTTGACGTGAGCTTTTGTACTCCCACGCAACAACTCAGAAAGGAGAAAATTCTCCTCTCCGTAAAAAAGGTCTATACCTCCAAACTTATTTTCATCTGCCGACCTAAATATCTGTCTCCCTCTCGCGCGTTTGCCTTTTCTTGTAATCCAGTCAGTTAACCTCTATGGCCAGTGGTTATTCTACTGGTCATTAAGGGTCTCCGACTGGGATCAGACAGAACCTCTCACATGGATACATAGTATGATGTACCGTAACCTTATCATCTCTAAGTTTACATATTCATGGATATAATGTCAGTGACTGCGCAGTGTGTAAAAAATGTTTTGGCGTGCCATTTTGCTTGACCGTGGCAGAGAAATTGTTACATTGCATAACGCCGATAATGTCCCTTTCTCTGCATCTGAGTGTGCTTCAACCTTCAATTCGTTTTTTTGCTCGGTTTTTACTAATGAAGACTTTTCTTCGGTTCCCTGTGTCCCAGATTGTGAATACTGCTTCATGCCTCCTATCATTGTTACTGTTGAAGGCATATCTAAACTTATACACGGTGTAAAGCTTTCTACATCGTGTGGTGTTGACAATAATAATTCTAAGGTACTTAAAAACACATCTGCTTCCTCCAGTAATATTTAATGCCACATTTTTCAACAGTCTTTAACTTCTGGTCAACTTCCCACTGACTGGAAGATAGCAAAGGTTATTTCGATATTCAAGGATGGTAACAAACACACACCTGGTAACTACCGCTGCATTTCGCAAACATGCATCTGTTGCAAGCTGCTTGAACACATTATCACCTCCAGTATATACAGTCAACTTGAGTCAAATAGCGTCTTTCTAAATCAGCATGGTTTTCGGAAAATGTTATCTTGTGATACTCAGATATTGGAATTTAGGAATTTACGTCTGATTTACATAACGGCATGAATAGTAATAAAATTGTTGACTGCATCTTTTTAGACTATGCGAAAGCATTTGACAAAGTTGCCCATTGTCGCCTAATAGCTAAGCTGTCTGCACTTAAACTCGACTCATCAACATTATCTTGGCTTAGAAATTTTTTGTCCAATCGACAGCAGTTTACATTTGTCAATAACTTCAGCTCGTCTACTTCATTTGTTTCATCAGGTGTGCCCCAGGGCAGTGTATTAGGCCCTCTTCTTTTTCTGATTTATATTAATAATTTGCCTTGTAACGTTTCTTCCTCAATTCGTCTTTTCGCGGATGGCTGCGTAGTGTACAGAACTATAAACTCTGAAGAAACCACGTACATTTACAAAAGGACCTCGCCTTAATAAATCAGTGGTGTGACCGTTGGCAACTGACGCTTAACACATCTAAGTGCTGAGTACTTTCTTTCACCCGTAGGAAATCGGTTTTCAACTTTTCTTACTCTATCTGTTCAGCTGTAATTCCCCGTTCATCTACATACAGATACCTTGGTGTACACCTTTGTGCCTGGTGTACTCACATCGACAAGATATGCGCGAAAGCAAACATAACTCTGGGATTCTTGCGCCGGAATCTGCATCATTCCCCATCTACCATTCGGCAGCAGGCCTACCCAACGTTTGTACGTCCTCAGCTGGAATACGCTTCATCGATACCTAATTTAATACCTCCGCATCAACAATACCAAATAGATAGACTGGAATCCATCCGAAATCGTGCAGCCCGCTTCATCACTTCAATGTATAACCGCCACTCCAGCATCTCCCAAATCAAACGCGATATTGCCCTTACTAACTTGGATTCCCGCCGCTCTGTCACCCGTCTATGCCTCCTCCATAAGTACTACTACAACTCGTGGACCAGTCGTCTATCGCTTGACATTCTTTCGCGTACATCTAGTCGACTTCATAATCATCTCAGTTTCAGATGCATCTTCGGCAACACACAGTTATTCAATAATTCTGCATTGCCACGCGCCATCGCAGTTTGGAATAGCCTTTCGGATGAAATAGTTTCTTTGAGAGATCCGGCCAAATTTCGTGAGCTACTGCAAATTTGTATGTTCTCTTGATTTTGTATAAATGTGCTTTATTTTTTTCATTTTGTATTTTGCTGCATTTGCTTATAGTGTTTGTTCTTCTCCCTTTCATTGTACAATTTTCTTTGTTTTTTTCGATATACTTCTTTTTATGCTATCTGTATTGTGATTTTTTCTGTAACCCCACCTAGCAATGCTCCTCTGGGGCCTGTAGGGTAACATGAATAAATAAATAAATAAAAAGAAGAAAATTGCTCATCTTCGAAGTTGTACATAATGGAACGCTGGCTGAAAAGAGACCGAGAAATTCTGCCACACAACGAATATGGTTCTCCGCCTTTTAGCTTCGGTCCACGCAAGTGCGTAGGTAGGATCATAGCGGAACTGCAAGTATACACACTTATTACTAAGGTGACGTACGAGTTGCTTCTTTTCTATAGCTCTGAACTGCGTAACAGTGTTTTTAAAGGGGCCAGGGCAATCAATTTTCAATCATAATCTGTATTAGGTGGGTTAACCACGCCATCATATGATTCTTTTTTGCACCACCCACTTTGACGCCACCGATGATCGTAATTGAGATGACGTACCTAGTCTTCAGGAAGAGGCAAAGCTGGCACACGCAAGATATATCCGAGGTGCAATACTTAACACTAGCAGGCAGCTACATCAATAATATATAGTAAATGCCAGAACGAGCATGCGCAAGGCCCTTCATTAGGGCAGTCCAAGTTTCGCAGTAGCGCTTTTCTATCTCTGGCAAACCGGCTTTCACAAAATCTTTGAAATTGGAACTGCATCCTCCCCCTCGAAATATCCGCGTATATGTTTCTTTTTTTTCACGTGACCGAGCGTGAGACAAAACTTTTTTTGCCCGTACAGTCGTCGTCTTCAGTTGAGCTAATCTGTATGACCCGAAAGATTCAGCTGTACTACGATATTTTCGCGAAGGTGGCATAGCTGCGGTGGATGAAGAAGCCGTAAGAAACGCGCCTACGAAGCCAGAAATAAAGGTTAAATGGCATCGAAAAGTTAAACAGGTAAAGGTGTCTTTTCATCACAATCTCAGATCATTTTCAAGAGAATGACCAGTAAAGGATGTTTGCTACCTTAATTAAGTGCATGTGGCCAACCTTTCATTAGGTGTTCCTGCTACGTCGTATCTCATGTCACAGAGTATCATTAGGAACATTTCCCGCACTAAAGATTAACGTGCGCGTAGTCATTTTCATGACCGAATTTGTGTATGGACAAGTTGAACGTTGGTGGACATTCAAAATCACGGACGCACATAACGGCATGTTAGGACAATGTTTTTTTGTAGTGTTGTAGTTAGAGGTAGCGTAGGAATAGGTAGAAGCATCCCGATATACTTGGGAACACCATGGCTTGGAGGATGGCTTGAGATGCCGAGTACGCCAGGACCGAATAAAAGGCCTACGCCAGTTATAGACTTCGCCTTATTCAGCTGGAAGAAAAAAAGTGTGGTAAAAAAGTTGTGTGATGCGTACACAGCCATCGAAGCAAATGGACACGATGCGTAGGGATCGCTGGCATAAAAGACACTTTATTGGTTTTTTTGAGTTCTCGTGGAGAGAGCATCATATGTCAATTGTAGTTAAAAACAGTGATTTAGGCACACAAATAGTTCTATTGGGCGACTTGAAATAAGCGCGGCAGCGTTGAATTCTTGTGGCACGACCCTCAGACAAGCTCATGACAGATTTGTGTTGTGTGGTCGCATAACACCTGACGCCAAGTTTGCGCACATCAATGAGCTGGTGTACATCGACAATGAACAGTATGGGCTAAACCTGTCGGGATCACCGAGCCGAGCCCTTCAAACATCCAAGCCAGCTGTGTGCAAATTGGTCGGACGGTTCCAGGTGTGGAAGCCATCAGGTCCGTGGTTGCTGAAACCACCTCTTTATCCCCATACAGAGCCTTGACCCGAGCCTTGGCCACCTCCCCAGCCAGCACCTTGTCCGGAGCCTTGACCCGAGCCTTGGCCGCCTCCCCAGCCAGAACCTTGTCCGGAGCCTTGACCCGAGCCTTGGCCGCCTCCCCAGCCAGAACCTTGCCCGGAGCCTTGACCCGAGCCTTGGCCGCCTCCCCAGCCAGAACCTTGTCCGGAGCCTTGACCCGAGCCTTGGCCGCCTCCCCAGCCAGAACCTTGTCCGGAGCCTTGACCCGAGCCTTGGCCGCCTCCCCAGCCAGAACCTTGTCCGGAGCCTTGACCCGAGCCTTGGCCGCCTCCCCAGCCAGAACCAGAACCTTGCCCGGAGCCTTGACCCGAGCCTTGGCCGCCTCCCCAGCCAGAACCTTGTCCGGAGCCTTGACCCGAGCCTTGGCCGCCTCCCCAGCCAGAAACTTGTCCGGAGCCTTGACCCGAGCCGTGGCCGCCTCCCCAGCCAGAACCTTGTCCGGAGCCTTGACCCGAGCCTTGGCCGCCTCCCCAGCCAGAACCTTGTCCGGAGCCTTGACCCGAGCCTTGGCCGCCTCCCCAGCCAGAACCTTGTCCAGAGCCTTGACCCGAGCCTTGGCCGCCTCCCCAGCCAGAACCTTGTCCAGAGCCTTGACCCGAGCCTTGGCCACCTCCCCAGCCAGAACCTTGTCCGGAGCCTTGACCCGAGCCTTGGCCGCCTCCCCAGCCAGAACCTTGTCCGGAGCCTTGACCCGAGCCTTGGCCGCCTCCCCAGCCAGAACCTTGTCCGGAGCCTTGACCCGAGCCATGGCCGCCTCCCCAGCCAGAACCTTGTCCGGAGCCTTGACCGCTTCCACCTACCCAACCAGGCGCTCTTCCTTGGCCTTTGACAGCGTCCCATTTCTTCCCCTGTCCTGAACCTTGACCCCAACCAGATCCACTCTCATTCTGCCTGACCTTGTTGCGCTTGGAGCCTCCGCCGCCGCTGGAACCCCAGCCCCAGCCAGATCCACTACCAGCAGTGTAATTGGCTGAGCTTGACCAGCCGGAGCCACTCTGACCGGAGCCAGAAACCTGCCAATAACTTTGGCCGGTTCCCTTCCAAGGACCTCGAAGATGGTCACTTGAGGTGCTTCCAGTCAGCAGATAGGCTACATCAGTGGTGGCGTTGACAGTAGGTGCTCCGGTCGTTACGATTGTGACCGCGGGAGTTGTTTCGGGGACCTGGATGGTGGTTGGCCGGTTTGTTTTGTGCAATGCCAGACATTGAGCTAGCTGTGGCCACGCAAGAGCGCAGCACGCAAGTGCCAGCCGAAGGGTGTTGACGCCCATATCCTGAAAGAGGTGAATTAAAACAAAAAAGTCAGCAATGCGGGATTGCAAGGAATTCTAAAAAACAGACCAGAGATATACAGCGTGGTGCTATAACGGAGCGAAAATTTTATCTTACACATTCATTGGATACAAAATATATTTGCAATACAGCCAGTGCTCTAAAATACAAAAAATGCATTGTAGATATGCTTCAAATTGATGTACACACACTTAAGGGACAAAGGCTAGCACAAAAAATAAACTCTACGATATGTGTCAGAAGTTCAAGCGGAGCTTCATTGAAATAGCATATCCAGCAAAGCACTAAAACAGATCATGTTAACTATGGCAGAGTTTCTAGAAATATTTGAGTTGTACTTGCAGCTACACAGCAGCTTACTTTGCTGTCACAGCATAATAAATTTGCTGTGTTAAGGAGTAACCTAAGGAAGTTATTTTAACAACTAACACTCGCTCTCTGACGATGCCTTGCTAACCACAAGCACATTGCCATCTTAGCATCCATGCAGTACAAACGTTCACTTACGGTGTCGTCTCCAGGTGCTTTCAATGTTGAATGACGAATTTTGCCAGAAAGCTGTAGCTTTTATACGTTCGTATCTAAAGTCACGAGAGAGGAGGAGCAATACTAGTGGTCATTGTGTTCACGAATAAACAATGAAATTTCAAAAAAAATGAAATGCAGTCTTGCGAGGTGCAAATAACGAAGCGCATTGATAACCGAGGTTGAAACGAAAGGTGCGCCACGGATACGTGCGCTGGCCAAAAAATATGTTATCGTGGCATATGACGTGCGCAAGAGTGAGCTGATTAGGGTGATCTATATTTTGCGGTAAGTTTTTCGCTACAATAAAGCTCAAATATTAGACACCAGACAACTGTTCTTTTTGTGAGCATTTATTGCTTCATTGATAGGCAGAGAAACGGGCCAGCTTTAACAAACATGCCAACAACATTACATGCTGCCTCAGATGACGTTGAATATGGTACAAGTGAAGAGTAATTCGTATAAAGTAGGTATCATGAACACTATGTCTTTTTGTTTATTTTCAAGCACGGAGCACTTTAAGGGGCCGGGCCACGCAGCATGTGTAATCTTTGTTGTTTGTTTCCCTGGACTCATGGCTCACACCCGCTCAGGGTGATTGGCCAAGAAAGCGTAGTGCATTTTTTCTGTAAGCTTTAAAACTATGTGTAATGAATTTGTATTATAATATGAATGTAAGAAAAACTACATAAAAAGAGAGCAAATGAAAAAAATGAAAAAAATGAATAAGTCAAGTTGAGAAATTTTGAGACTTCAGGTGTTGTAATTACCACTGAGCTGCGTTTACTTCACCTCACTATTTAGAATTTTTTTGGGGGGGGATTATCAACTAAAATTGTTTGATTGAAGATCACAAAGCTATACGTTTGGATGCCTGAATATAATCGCAAACGGCATTGAAAGCATCCCTATGGCAATGTCCCGAAACTGAGGCACGAAAGCTTAGTGCAGTTTCCGCCGTCAATGTAACGCCTATTTTCAGAAATGGAATAACTAGAAGCCTTTTTCTAAGTATAGCGTATCAACGACAAGACAAAAAAATAATGTTCAATTGATTCCATTTCTTTGCAGGAAGGGCAGAGGGGTGTGATGTCTGACAAGCTCTTTGTAGATACAGGTTTAGGGGGGAGGGACAAGACATCGGAATTTGGTAATTAAAACTTCGAGCTTTCTGCACTGGCTACAGTGGGGTCGCCATGGAAACTTGAGGTGGTTAGTTATACTCTGTCCATGCAGTTACCTTTAGGGGCGAAGCTCCTCAAAGCGGCACCCGTTCGTCCCTCGTAGTACGTAACATGTCTTACGCTTTGACCTCCACGGAGGTGCCGGTGGGAGATTTATCCTGTGCGTTGTTGAACAATAAAAAAATAGCAGCGTTCGCGTTAACTAAAAGCCAAATTCTTCTGTCTCTCATTCCCCATTAGCAGCCATTGGCATGTACATTGAGCAGTATCTGACAAGAAAAGGTTGCTACGTTATACTTGCTGGACGTAACCTCCTTTGTTTCAGAAAGGTTTAGCGAGCATTGGGCCGCAGTGCCATGAATACAGTGAACTAGTATATCCCATGAACTCGAGGTGGTTAAAGGTGCGAAGTAGACACAAAGCGCCAGCCGTAAGAAAGTGTGCGTGTGCCACCTCTCGTTTAGTCCTTGAAATATCTGCTGGATGGCGGTGCTTCTATATGCGGAATATATAATGAAAAGATGTGAGATCGTTTTACTTGGAGTGTTGACTAGATGGACGAATGGACACACAGACAGATGCATGGACGGACGCACAGATGGCTGCACGAACGGATGGACGCATGGGCGGACGCAGGGTGGATGCATGGAGGAGTGCATGAACGGACGCATGGATGGACGTGTGGACGCACGTACAGACGCACGCACGGACGGGCGGATGGACGCATGGGTGGACGCATGGATGGACGCACGGATGGACGGAAGCAAGAACGAATACACGGACGGATGCTTCGCCCCACTCTCCATTATCCACCCCGTGGATATGCTGCCAATTTTTTCTATTATATCAGTGCAGATTGCTGATTTTCGATATCATATTTCTGCAATATATTCAACATCTGGCAATAAAATAGGGCCGTCAAGTGCAGCTCGTGCTAAGGAATCGGCCAGTTCATTTAATCCTAATCTACAGTGTCCCGGAACCCAGGGTAGCCTCAGGAGTCTCAACTGCGGCGGTACTAATGTTCTGAATGTCCTTAGAATTCGAGAGTTCTCAGAATCTGTCAGAGCTGCAAGAACTGAAAGAGAATTCGTCATTATGACAGCGTTGTTTTTATTTCACGGAAGTTCTGGAAGAGCTAAAATAATCGCCACGAGCTCAGCTTCAAAAACTGTAGTAAAATCAGGCAGTCTCACTGAGAAGGACCAGTCAAGCGAATCAGAGGCAATGCCTACACCTGCCTTTTAAAGATTTACTGAAGCATCTGTGGCTATTATATTTTTAGGTTCTGCATGCTCCAAGTAATTTAATAATATGGTATTTTAAATTTTGAGGGATTGTTACTTGGCGTTTTGGGGGAAAATATCATCATACTCAATTAAAGCATGACCATTCGAGTCATTAGTCTCACTTACATTTCTAATGTTCACTTTTACACTTTGTAGATTCTTTTGTACAAACATTATCTGGGGTGTGTGAAACCGTGGCTAATGAGCAAGAAACAAGGTGTCTGGGTTTGCCAATTAAGCGAACCCAGAGCAAATTGAGTCTGGGTAGCCTTTTCAGCACTCTTCTACTTCTTTTCTTCTTCTTCGCCTCTTCTCGTGGCTCATACCCAATGCAGGGGATTGGCCAAGTGTTTCGCGAATTTTTATTTTCAGTGTTTCTTCGCAGTAATTCTCGTAAAAGCAAGGAATAGTTAAAACAACATACCTAATTACGGAATATTAGTATTGAAATGTTTAAAAGGATGAAGAATTTAGCTCGATATTTTTCTAGTATGACTGATAAATTGTTTTATGGCGTAGTAAATATCCTAGCTGCGAATGTGGCCCAACGCTCACTCACACTACGAAGAATTCTTTCTCCTCTTGCCATTCGAGCACCTTGATGATGTTATCTTATCGGCATAAAAAAACTAGTGCGGTTGGCGTAACGCAGGCGAAACCACGAATGAAAACAGAAAAAATAAAGAAAGGAAACATAAAATTGAAAGAGAGAGAAAGAATAAAATAAGAAGGAAAGTAGAAACCGCAGCAAAAATAATTAAATAAATAAAGAGATGAAGAAATGAATAGAAATAAACAGGAAAAAAGACAGAAACGGATATAGCAAAAATAAGCAAGAAAGGGAAGAGGAAAGATAAAGAAACCCGAATAGAAGCAAAGGAGGCTGTTCCGCAAATTCGTCATGCCTAGCACCTCTAGTGCAAAACTGCCTAAATTTTTTATTACCTTTAAGCGCTAGTTGCGCGTCGTTCCTGTAGTAATGAGAGTTATTGCTGTGCAAATACAGAGTATTTCAGGAAATGTGTCCGATATTATTTATACATCACACAAAGGAGGCATCTGTAGGCTACCTAAGGCGTCCCTCTTACATTTGCAGGAGGCATCTTGTGATGTGCACAAGCATTGTTTGCGCAAATATTTACAGAACTCAATACCATTAGGGTTTTAATCAGCGGCAATTGCCTATCGAGTCCCATGGGTGTATCAAAGTAATTCATATGGATAGTTCATAGCCATTTTGAAGTTTAGGAAAGGCGGCCACTGATAATCACCACCGGGTGACGAAATCTGGCCAATTGAGCTGGCTGGAAAAACCGAAACCGATGCACCCAACAGTGCATCTACCATTCATTTCAACAACGCCATCAATGACAACACTGTTTCTCTCGCATTGGGAGAGAAGAATAAGCCGGCGTTGTTAAGCGGCTGTCACACCGGTCCCGTTAATTAGGGAGGCGATCGCCGGGCTAATTCCAAGAGCCGAAGTATCGGCCCCCCGAACCGCACCACGAAAGCCTGGACAATTTAGAAGTGGTCCTTTTTGGCGCGCCAGCGGACGCCGGCTGTGGCCCAAAGAACAAGTCAGAGCCGAGAGTTGATAAACAAAACAAATATTATATTCTCAAGAATGGCAGATCGAGAACAATACACAAGAATGCACACTCCACACTAGTTACATACAATACGTCACCAATAAAACAACGTACTACACGGTACAATCAGCCACACTCAAAACAACGGACACAGACAACGATACGCACTACAATGCAGTCGCATGCATTGAACAACCAAGACACTTAAAGACTAAAGAGATAGAAAACCTATCCAGTCCAAAGTTCTTGGAACAAAAGTCTGGATGATACTCTTCCGAGAATCACTCACTCAAAGTCCAGCGTTGTTGTCGTTCCGCTGCCCCCTGAAGTTTCTCTCCCAGGAAACCTTGCGTCTTCAATTGGCCACTCTTCAAACTTCAACTTCTTCGCCGGAACACGTCGGCTTCACACACGCAGCTGTTGCCACGCGTCTTCGCTCGATAGCGGTAAACACACGCTCTTGCCTGTAGCTCGAGCCTTCACCCCTCAGGTGGAAATCCTCTTCATCTCCGGCTTCGTCCCTACGGACCAAAACCTTCGCCGACTACACGGCGGAATCCCTACGCGCTCTGGCGCTCACTTCCGTCTCCTCCTGATCTCTCATCTCGGCTGCTCGGTTAAATACCTTGCGCACGACATTCCAGACGGATCTCGTCATTTTGTCGGCGCGATACACATCGAAGGCTGGGAAGAGGGCGAGACGGTTGGAATGCCCTCCCCGGCCGATGACTCAACTCGGCGTGGCCACGCCTCCTTCGTTCTAGAATTATCGCAGGCTATCTCGGCCGCCGATGTGGGGTGAGGAGGTTCGTCGGCGAAGCCACGCTTCCAAGGGGAGAGCGCGCGCCCGGGTAGCCTTGGATGTTTGTTTTCTTCTTTTTTTTGACCTCCCGGCGTCTCTTCCGCGCGTTACCGAAAGAATTTGGCGGCGCGCCCATTTTTAGCGCTCGTTCTGTGACACTGCCCCCCACTTTAAGAATACTATCTCATAATATTCAAAACCACACAAACGAGCGCGAACAGTCACCACACACTCTGAACGACTGTAACACAAACCGTCGCTCGTGACACTCCACATTCGCAATAGCTCGCTCGTACAGTCTTACATTGTAGTTCAATTCCACAACACATGAAATATAGCCACAGGTACATGACTACAACACTTCATCACTTATTCCAAACAACACAAACGTACAAAGTTCTCTCATTACAACAATTGTATAACACTATACATCACATCACAGCACAGAACACTTTGACTCGCTCGACATACACTTGAGACACAGGATAACAAGAACATTAACACAACATATGTCACTCAGCACTGCCAAACACATTCTGATTTGACTTCAGCACTTATCCTGTGTACTTTGCGCGGCGCTTGCGCCCTTTCTTGCGGTGCTCGTTCGATCTCTTCTTGTGTTTCCTTGTTCTTTTTCGGCGAGTCCTTTCCAACGACGATATCTGAGGCGGCGTCTCAGCCATCATTGTCACTTCCGACACCGTTAACGGGTCATAACGTTCAACGGGTCCCGTCGGTTTATTTACCAGCTTGTTCATGTCACGGCATTGGGCCTGGCTGGCCGACTCCGTCACCTTTACACTGACGGTCGGTTTGGGTCGTGCCGACGTACGTCCAGCTGCCCCACTCGTGAACTCATTCAACTCGATCATCTTCTCATTCGCTGTCTCTTGCGCCGCGGCTTCACCTTGGGCTCTAGTGAGATCCGTCACGGGATGCTCCTCCCTTGTATCTCGCGGTCGCCGGGTTGGCGAGGGCTCTATCTTAGGGTCTTCTCCCAAACCTTCCGGATCATTCGGTCCTCGCGCCCCGGCGATGTTTCCGATGACAAGGTCGTACAGGGGGGTCGTCATGCATAGAGCAGTAACCTTCCCGCTGAAGTACGGGGTTTCAACCTCAATTTCTGCTTCGGGAAGCATCCGAACTGTACGGTCAATTAAGCAAACCGGTTTCGTTTTGCCTGTTAACTCCCTTTCCCGTACCAAATCTCTCCGCACGATAACAGTGGAGCTACCGGTATCTCTTAACACCGTAATCTTTTTGTCCGCAACTTTTCCAGGCAGCGTTGGCATTCCTTTCGTAACACCGGTTGGCTGTTTTGACATTACAGCACCAACAATAGGAATTTTCTCCCCATTTTTCAATTCTACGAATCCGTCGGTGACGGCATTATAATCGGATTTCGGTGCTGCTTGCACACATGATACCTGGTGAGTTTGACTCGCCCCGTTTCGACATGCATCTGCTTTGTGCCCAGTCTGACCACACTTAAAACATTTCACTACCGTAGGGCTCGTAAAGATCGTTCGACAGTTTTTCGCGCGATGACCTACTCGGTTACACAGAAAACATCGCTGAATGCTCTCTGGTGCACGCTTCTTTTCTTCGGGAGCCAATTTCTTCGAATCATCGGGACAATCCTTCTTGACCTTGGCCAAATTAGTGCCAACTTGCGCTTCCAAGAATTGATCAGCCAATTCAAGCATGTCTTCAAGTGAGTCAGCCTTCCTCTCTTTTAAGTACAGTGACAGGCTTGGGGGCAACTAGTAAGAAATTGTTTAATTAGCAGCTCTCTAAGCTCATCGTGCTCCTGCGCTGTCCCTGAAAGTTCAATCCATCTGTCGAAATAATGGCAAAGTCGGGCGGCATACTGCGTAGCTGTCTCACCGTCAGCTGGCTTTCCTGTCCGAAATCTGTCCCGGAATCCTTCCACAGTGAATCTAAATCGCTTCAACAAAGCAGCTTTCACCTTTGCGTAGTTGGCTGCATCGGTCGGCGTCAGCCTACCGTACACACTGAGCGCTTCACCACTCAAGCAAGTACTCAAAGCAGTTGCCCATTGCTGTTCTGGCCAATTCTGGCTCCTCGCAATCGTCTCAAATCTGTGGAGGTACGCGTCTAGGTCGTCCTTCCTTTCATCAAACGCTACGAGCAGCTTGCTTGGGTTCAAGCGGAAGCCGTGATCTTCCCGTTCGCTGCTTTCAACTCTAGCTTGGACGGGAGTTTCACTTCGCTGTTGCAAACGGAGCCGCTCGAGTTCCATCTCGTGCTGCCACTGCCGCTCCCTTTCCTCTCTTTCTTCTTTCAGCTGTCGCTCCTTTGCCTCTCTTTCTTCCTTCAGCTGTCGCTCCCTCGCTTCTCTTTCTTCTCTCGCCCTTTCGGCTGCCAACTTCTCTCTCTCCAACTCGGCTTCTTTTTCCGCTTTGGCTCTTTCGACCGCCAACCTCTCTCGTTCCAACTCAGCTGCTTTTTCTTCCTTGGCTCTCTCAGCTGCCTCTTTTTCCTTCTGGCTTACCCATTTCCGTAGTTCGGCGCCGGAAAGACCCATCTTCTCACCAAGCGCAACTAACTTTTCGAGATCCATTGTGTCTCGCAACTCGCAAATAAAACCTTGCCGCGTGCAAAAAGTATCTGCCTAAATCAGTCAATCGGAACACTGCCCTGCACTCGTTAACGAGAACACTGAACAACACACAAAATCGTTCCGATAGCACTATCAACAACTCGAGGCTCTTTCTCACTACTTTGGACACACTGTGCACCAAAAGGTCCTGTTTCGTGGACGCCAGATTAATTGTCACACCGGTCCCGTTAATTAGGGAGGCGATCGCCGGGCTAATTCCAAGAGCCGAAGTATCGGCCCCCCGAACCGCACCACGAAAGCGTGGACAATTTAGAAGTGGTCCTTTTTGGCGCGCCAGCGGACGCCGGCTGTGGCCCAAAGAACAAGTCAGAGCCGAGAGTTGATAAACAAAACAAATATTATATTCTCAAGAATGGCAGATCGAGAACAATACACAAGAATGCACACTCCACACTAGTTACATACAATACGTCACCAATAAAACAACGTACTACACGGTACAATCAGCCACACTCAAAACAACGGACACAGACAACGATACGCACTACAATGCAGTCGCATGCATTGAACAACCAAGACACTTAAAGACTAAAGAGATAGAAAACCTATCCAGTCCAAAGTTCTTGGAACAAAAGCCTGGATGATACTCTTCCGAGAATCACTCACTCAAAGTCCAGCGTTGTTGTCGTTCCGCTGTCCCCTGAAGTTTCTCTCCCCGGAAACCTTGCGTCTTCAATTGGCCACTCTTCAAACTTCAACTTCTTCGCCGGAACACGTCGGCTTCACACACGCAGCTGTTGCCACGCGTCTTCGCTCGATAGCGGTAAACACACGCTCTTGCCTGTAGCTCGAGCCTTCACCCCTCAGGTGGAAATCCTCTTCATCTCCGGCTTCGTCCCTACGGACCAAAACCTTCGCCGACTACACGGCGGAATCCCTACGCGCTCTGGCGCTCACTTCCGTCTCCTCCTGATCTCTCATCTCGGCTGCTCGGTTAAATACCTTGCGCACGACATTCCAGACGGTTCTCGTCATTTCTTCGGCGCGATACACATCGAAGGCTGGGAAGAGGGCGAGACGGTTGGAATGCCCTCCCCGGCCGATGACTCAACTCGGCGTGGCCACGCCTCCTTCGTTCTAGAATTATCGCGGGCTATCTCGGCCGCCGATGTGGGGTGAGGAGGTTCGTCGGCGAAGCCACGCTTCCAAGGGGAGAGCGCGCGCCCGGGTAGCCTTGGATGTTTGTTTTCTTCTTTTTTTTTGACCTCCCGGCGTCTCTTTCACGCGTTACCGCAAGAATTTGGCGGCGCGCCCATTTTTAGCTCTCGTTCTGTGACAGCGGCCACAAAGCGAAGTTTCTTTAATGGTTGATAACGGCGCGAGAAACAGCGAGAGAAACAGAGAAACGGCAAGAGAAACCAAACGAAAAACGCCTGTTGTAAAGAAAAGATGAGCTGGGCCTTTTCAGAAAACAATTGAAGTTTCCTACGCATGCTTGCGTACAAGAAGACGGGGAAAATGCCAAGATTGATAACGTTACAAGGTAGCGTCCTAAAATATATTTCAGAAACTTAAGATGCGTGGTACGCTTGTGATCGCTGTCACTTTTAAAGGTTTGATTCTCTAAGGCTTGCTGTTTCTCTATATAATTAATTGATATGTGGGGTTTAACGTCCCAAATCATGTTTCTCTAAGTAGTTGTAATATCATACTGTCACGGAGTCGTGACATCGACGGAGAAAGTAGACTCGATGTTGAGATGAAACTGAATTATTGGGCCGGACTTGTGGCCAGCAAACTGAAAGTCAGCCTACAGGAACACACGGGCACTGATAGCGGCGAACAGACAGTCTGCCATTGATCAACCGACAAGCGTCGAAGCGTGTCGGCATTGATACATCTGCCATCGATTATTCTAGCGTTATCGCTAACGGCGGCGTAAGTTCCGGAAAAATCTGTAATGTTCACGAAGTGGGCGTAATCCTAACAAAATGATCTGCATTTCTCAAGCTTCTTGAACACTGTATGCGCAGTTCACGCTGATAAAAACGGACAGTGAAAGTGGGAGATAACAAAACATGAAAAGGGAATCTGGAAATACTGTATTTTTTGACTCGCTTGAAAAACGAACAGAGTGAGGCACATGCATGCAGTGTTTTCGTTTGTAATTTCTTGTGTCCCTACTACGTTTTGATTTTCCAATGCATTGGAAAATACCGTGTGCTATTTCTGGTCTGGGTCAAGGACAGCGTGTATTAAACGGAAAGAAAACTTTTTCAGTGGAATGCAGCCTTCATGTTTTATATTCTATAGCTCTCAATCTCTTTCGTGACGGTTTTTATTCAGCCACCGTTCAAAGCGACAAGCATTATGAAGACTAACAAACTACCTGAAACTGTATATTTGCAAGCCTTAGAAAGGTTCACTACAAAAGATGCAGTGCAACCACTTCACTCCTTTTTGGGTGCATGTGGCCGTGGTATTTCTCCGGCTGTAACAATACATATACACCTTTTCATTTGCTTTTTGTGCCTTGCAGATTTTACTGAAGTACCACGTAGAGTGCCCCAGAAAAAACGACGACTTCAGTGGTCAACTCATCAACGTTCCAAAGGAATTAAGAAATTTTTACTTCAAGAAGCTACGACCAGAGCCTCGCTATAGCTCCCAAAGTCACGAGCGTAGATGAATTATTGTATTCCAATGACTGCATCCGATCCACCATACACGTGCGCCGGGAGGAGGGGAAAGTTTTTTCACCGAGGAGCACGCTTCAGGTGATTAGGAGGGCCCCCTTTCTGCCCCCCCCATGCGCATGTCTATGCCATCGACTATTGGTTTGATAAGTGGGGTTTAACGTCCCGAAACCTATATGATTATGAGAGACGCCATAGAGGAGGGCTCCGGAAATTTGGACCACCTGGGGTTCTTTAACGTGCACCCAAATCTGAGCACACGGGCCTACAACATTTCCGCCTCCATCGGAAATGCAGCAGCCGCAGCCGGGATTCGAACCCGCGACCTGCGGGTCAGCAGCCGAGTACCTTAGCCACTAGACCACCGCGGCGGGGCTATGCCGTCGACTATGTCTTCGCATTAACAAGAACATAGAGACAACACACTAGATCGCTGGGGCTGGCTGTTCTATTCTGCCTCGGACCATGCACAACTACAACGTACAACCTGTCAAGAAGAAATGGTGTCCCTGACCTGTGTGAATATATATAGCTGTTCGCGAGTGTTTGACTTGCGGCGTCCCGTCCGTTTTCAAATCAGGGCATTTGGAAGCCTCAAAGAACAAACATCAAATGGCTACGGTTCATACGGAAACGTAAGCAGAAGAGCTCATAAACACGAGGCAGAGCATCAGGGTCTAGTGCGCGGAGTAGCACGTGGATGAAGTGGACCATGCGCACTACCACTGCGCAGCGCGTGGCGCTGAAGCTAGATGGCGCCCGCGCTTGCCACATGCTATACATGTAAAATACTTCTCTTCAGCGCATTTTCAAAATGCGCTAGCTAGAGGTGAAAAAAAACATATTCCGCTGCTTGTGGTGCTCACATAAGGTGACCGTAGAAGTATAGTTGAAACACGGCCTTACAATACTCGATTTTACGGCTTAGCCAATCTAACGATAAGTTTTCCATTTTTTGGGAGGCCCCCATGGGGCACCTCACACGAAACCCGGTTTACCAAATCTCTTTCTAAAATAAATTAGCAAGAAATGAGGTGAATTTTTGTTATCTTGACACAGACGGGTCTTTTTAGGAACTTGTTTGTCAAGCTTGTTATGCCCTCTCCTTGTCCAGCTGCGGCGGCTTGTGCGCTTCTCCGGTGATTTCGGAAACGCTCACTAGATGACGCACTGCCACTCAAGGCGTTGGTTCTCCAGTGACTTCAATACTGCCCATCAGTCCTATAACAGTGATCTCAGTAGTTCACAGGCTTGTGTTGCATATAGTAAAGGATAAAGTAGTCATGAGTGGAGAATCAGGGGATGCTGGGAGAACTGAAAAATGGTTTCCGTAAACGAAGGAGGTTGGAGGACAATCTGTTTTCATTGATGCAGTGTATTGAAATAGCGGAAAAAGCACACAGGCCACTGTGGCTGGTATTTCTAGACATCAAATGAGGTTACGATAGTGTTATTCAAGAAAACTTGTGGAGAATACTGGGCACACTAGATGTGCAAGGTAGAATAACTAATCTTCTAAAGAACATCTATAAAAAACCAAGGTAGTTATAAGAGAAAAAGAACAAGTATCCGAACTTACAAAGATACAACGCGGGATTCGACAGGAATGTCCATTGTCACCTTTGTTATTTATTCTGTATCTACAGTGACTACAAGCCAAATAAGAGGAGAGTCGACTCGAGTTCGGCATCTCTTTTGCCAAGACAAAAAAGCCCCAGAACAGTCATTACTAGCATTGCTGTATACAGATGATATAGCGTTAATAGCCGACAACAAGGGAGACCTGCAGGGATTGATAGACGTCTGCGGCAATGAGGGAGATAGGTTAAATTTCATGTTCTGTAAGAAAAAATTGACTCTCATGATTTTTAATAATAACGAAGGCAGTGAGCATAAGCTACAGGAAGTCAGCTAGAAATAGTGAACAAATACAAATATTTTGTCGTTAGAGTTACAAAACAACACAAAAGAAATGTGGAAGTGTTTAAAATCAATAAGCAAAAAAATCAATTCGCATCCCGAGCATAAACAATGGCGGTGTACTTTTAATCGATGGCACGCAGTTCACAGCAGCGCTAGCATTATGCTGAACCGTTTCTGCTTTTTGCACAGTGTTTGGCCTGCTGCGCCGATCTTTTCATCGACTCATCCGAATTTATTCGGCCGTAAAGCAATAGAACGAAGCACCCTTCGTCGACTGAGTTTTGCCACGTGCACAGCTCGGGTCTTGGTGGCGTGATCGGCTCTATCTATTTCACTCGAGATAGTTCAGGCCTGATCGTTTCCTCGTCAGCTGATGTTCCACGCGCCTTCATTTATGACGACGACTTCCCGACTGCTCCCATCGTAGACCTACCTGAATCGGTGACATCGTCAGAAGGGCATATAAGGGCATCGTCGACGCCTCCCTTCTTCTTTGGGCGAGTTCACAGCAGAGCTAGAGGAATGCTGAACTGTTTTCTGCTTTTAACGCGGGTGTATATGTTACCTTCCAAATGCGAAGTGAATTCGTTCAGATAATCGCTTCCTGCTGCTGTTTTCTCGCCCACACAGTTTGCCTTGTACGTACCTCTAATATTCTGTCTTTCTGCTCTGGCATTATAGTCTGCGTTAGCATGCTTATTTTGTCCGGCGATGTAGAGTTGAATCCGGGGCCTCCTAAGTTAAACAAGACTAACACTCGTTTACGTCGTTCGTCTATTGCCGATGAGACGGGCGATTCGGATTCTGCGGATGCTGACTTAATTTCAGTGACTCAAATGCTTACTGAGTTATTTAAGGATCAAAAACGTTTTCTGCAAGATATAGCTGAAATCTAGAAATTCCATTAAATTGTCAATTTTCGGTTGGATGCTTTAGAGACTCATATCTCCGCATTAGAATCGGTTCGCATCATACGCTCGCCGCCAGTCAACGAGTTCTTGATGCCCTTCGTCAAGATGTGGTGAAGCTTAGGGCGTCGCTTGATAGTGAGAGCAACCGATCGAGAAGAAACTACCTAACTATTTTTGGCCTAGATGATGCAAAACAATGAAACATGGTCCAAATCGGAGGAGAATATGCTATCTTTCTTACAAGCCCCGCCGCGGTGGTCTAGCGGCTAAGGTACTCGGCTGCTGACCCGCAGTGCGCGGGTTCAAATCCCGGCTGCGGCGGCTGCGTTTCCGATGGAGGCGGAAATGTTGTAGGCCCGTGTGCTCAGATTTGGGTGCACGTTAAAGAACCCCAGGTGGTCGAAATTTCCGGAGCCCTCCACTACGGCGTCTCTCATAATCATATAGTGGTTTTGGAACGTTAAACCCCACATATCAATCAATCAATCATATCTTTCTTACAAAGGCAACTGGACGAACAGATTGCTGTGATAAATATAAAATGCTGTCATCCGCTTGGTAGATTACACGAATAGAAAAAACCAGCCTGTCATTATTAAGTTTCTTAACTGCAAGGATAAGGAACACACCTTATTTCATGGTAATAAACTTAAAGGCATTGACTTCACTATTCGTGATGATTTCAGCCCGGACATCAGGCTTGCACGATCTAAACTTGCGAAACATGCAAGAACGCTGAAATGCCTTTTCAAACTTCTATAGGATAAGCTCCTTGCGGATAAAAAGAGCTTCGTGTGTGATAGCACGCAGGATATTGTGAGTGAACGAAAAAAAAATTGGCAGCATATCCACGGAGTGAATGATGGAGAGTAGGGCGAAGCAATCGTCCGTTCACTCTAAGCCGAAAAAGACTAAAGTGGGGTATGCCATTGGTCCTTTAGGGGTCTAAATGCGCTGCCACAGATTTTGAACCAATTTTGGACTAACTGCGGGAGTAACTGCAATGGCTCAACTGTTACCCCAAGTACTTACTCCACTTGGTTTAAATGTTGGCCCTAGTAGAATGCTCCAGTGGGACTAATAGTTGAACCGTCTGGACCAATGGCGAAAAAAAAATGGCGACACTGTGTTTGTGCAGAATATTTTATGTTTAATCTAATTTAGTCATCACTGAAGATCATAGTATGTTATTCATGCAACACACACACACACATACAATCGCACTATTATTTCAAAGTAAAACACCGCAAACACTGACTGCCCGCGCTGTACTACAGAGAACAGACTCTCGGGTATATATAGCACAGTATTTTGACCTCCCATCTAGTGCCAGTGGGCGACTTTTACTCCGCTTAAGAAAACAATAAATATTGACACCGTAACGCGAAAATTTACATGGGCTTATTTGTAGCACCGATGCGCATCGATCTTTTAATATGGATCCATCTAATCTTCAACATGCCTCCAGCCCGAGAATACGAATTATCAGCTGGTATTCGATCATGTCGGCCGAACCAGCGTTCGCAGTGCTGGCGCACGAGTCCGCAAACACAAACATAGCAGCGGTGCTTGTGCGGGAAAGCCGGCGAAGCAGCCGCAGGCGCCCCGCCGATGCCATACCGTGTCGGCTTGCCGACGGCGTCGCTAGGCTTACGACGAGTACGGCTAAACGACCGCCGGCGATCGCAACATGCGGCTCGCGTGAAATTTTCGTCATCGTTATTTTATAGTCTCAAATGAACAATAGGTAAGTGCCCCATGTTCGCTGGGTCTTACGGAATGATGTAGATATCTGTATACTTACAGCGACGAGACCGTTCGCAGGCACGGTTCTTTAATCGTGCTGGTAAGGCGCAACCTGTGTACCGCTGGCCGCACGATTAGTCGTATCCGCGATCGCTTACACGTTGGATTTTTGATAACGATTGTCGCATGGATAAAAAGACATAAGTTTGCCTGAGCTACTATTTTTGTGAACTTGTACGCGACGTTTCCTTCGCTTGTGCCGGCAATGCACTCACACCGGCAGCCCGCTTGATACCGATGACGTACGAAGCCTACTTTTCCTATATATCGCTTTGAACTTGTAGTCACTGTGTGGGTACACGACCGCTGATGAACAGCTTACCTTTATTAGCATTGTCAGTGTTCACCGTAGTTCGAACTTATTCAGCACATTAAAGCGAGTTCTCGGCATTGCCCGTGTTCCCGGCATTGCCCGTGCCGGCATGGTGGAAACGCGAGGGCACTTGCTGTGTGCACTGACAGCGTGTTGTACTACTTTCCTCTCATAACATCTTCTATTCGTTTCATAGTGCTTCACTTACATAGTGGCGTATACCCTATTTAACTTGTTTTCATGATCGCCGACCACGCCGAGCATTGCAGTGCAGCATCGACAGGAGGCGATCGTGGCGCAGTTGCCCTCCCCGTTGGTCCCTTCATTGCCGGGCGTTTGCGCAAGACACGCATTGTCACAGATTTAGTCCCTGTTGGACGAACCGTTTGTCCATTGGTTTAACGACTGCAGTTAGTCAATATTTGCCGAATTTCGGCTTAGAGTGTTCATTCCTTCTTGCTTCCGTCCGTCCATGCATCCGTCTTTGTGACCGTCCATGCGTTCACCCGCCCATCCGTGCGTGCGTCTGTTCGTGCGTCCGTCCCTGCGTTCTAACATGCATCCGCTTCTGCGTCCGTTCATGCGTCCATTCATGCATCTGTCTGTGTGTCTGTTCGTCTATCTATTGAACACTCCAAGTACCACCATCTCGCATCTTTTCATCATACATTTTCCATATAGAAGCACCGCCATCCAGCGGACATTTCAAGGACTAAACGGGAGGTGGCACACGCACACTTTCTTACGGCTTGCGCTTCGGGTTTACTTCCCACTTTTAACTACCTCGAGTTCAGGGTATATACTAGTTCACTGTATTCATGGCTATGCGGCCCAAGCTCGCTAAACCTTTCTAAAACCAAGGAGGTTACACCCAGCGAGTATAACGTAGCAACCCTTTCTTGTCAGATCGTGCTCAATGTACATGCCAATAGCTGCTAATGGGAAATGAGAGACAGGGGAATTCAGCTTTTACTTTCTTAAGGCTTGCGCTTCGTATCTACTTCCCACCTTTAACCACCTCGAGTTTATGGTATATACTAGTTCATTGTATTCATGGCACTGTGGTTCAACGCTCGCTAAACATTTCTAAAACTAAGGAGGTTGCACCCAGCGAGTATAACGTAGCAACCCTTTCTTGTCAGATAGTGTTCAATGTACATGCTAATGGCTGCTAATGAGGATTGAAGCGTGCGCGTTAACTAAAAACCGAATGCTTCTGTCTCTTAATCGCCATTCGCAGCCATTGGCGTGTACATTGAGCACTATCTTTTATTGTTCAACAAAGCACAGAAGAAATCTCTCACTGGTAACACCTTGGAGGTCAAAATGTTATACTTGTTACACACTACAACGGCTACGAGGGATGAACGGGTGCCGCCATAAGTAGCTTCCCCTAATAGCAAAAGGCGTGGTGCCCGAGCAATGTTTCCTCAGTACGTGTGTCGGCAGAAGACGTTCTCTCATCCAGTTTTCGAGCTTACGATTTTGTTCGTTAAGTGCCAAAGCATTAAAAACAAGGCCGACGAATTTACTTCTCTGACCTCTTCAGTCAAATCTAACGTGATTATAGGCACGGAATTCTGGCTCGAGGAATCTGTTGGTAGCGCAGAGGTTTTTTCACCTGGTTTTCACGTTCACCGTTCTAATCGCAACGCGTGGTGGTGGTGCCTTTCTTCTTGTTGATTCCTGCTTAGTCGTCTCCGTATCAACCCCTTCTGTTTGTTCCGAGTCAGTTGCGGGTCTGAATGTCAATTTTAAAATTGGACAGTCTCTGACAATTGGTTCTTTTTACCGTCCCCTCACCTAAGTATCGCCTGAGTCTTTCAGATCCCTTTCCAAATTTCTTTCTACTACACAAACAATGACTATCTTATAGGCGGACATTTCAATATGCCCCATGTTAGGTGGGTGGGCAACAAACCGGTCCTTGGTGATTCATTTGTCCTATATATGGCGTTTCATGAGGCGAATATTGTCAATGACTTGTATCAGTTTGTTACTGAATCTACCTAATGTGGTCCCAATAGTTCTTCCGTATTATATCTGCTCTTTTCAAATCAACCATTACTCGTGCATAATACCTCTGTTATTCCTAGGATTAGTGACCATTACTGTGTTGTGACTCACGTTTTGATAGTCCCCTTTTCTTGTGCGCATGATAGGCCAAGGAAGATATATCTTTTTAATAAAAGCAAGTATGCTTCGTTATTGAATGAGCTTGCCGTTTTTGTGCAGAAATTCAAACATTTAGCTCAGTCCGCGAATTGCAACACCCTGTGGGATACATTCTGCTTCACACTAAAGCAGATGGTAGGCAAACATGTTCCACGTAAACATTTGTCTGCCAAATAACGTTGTGATAAACCTTGGCTTACTGCGGAAGTCATGCGAATGATCAGCAAGAGACATCGTCTCTTGAATTCTTATTGAAGCAAAGCAATTCTGGTGTAATCATGGTGTTAAAGTCACTTGGAAAAGATATAGAAACAAAAAACAAAATTGCGGATGAAAAATATTTCATAGCACGGGCCCAAAATTACAAAATAGCCCAAAAAACTATGGAAATGTTTAAAATCCACCAGCAAATAAACAATTGGCATCTTGAGCATAAACAGTGGTAGTGTACTTTTAAATGATGATACCGATAAAGCTTCTGTTTTCAATCGCTATTTTCAGGCTTTTCTTACGCACCCTTGTCACAGTGATGTTCCGTGTATTCCTGACAATGTCTTTGAACCTATGCCGGAGCTGGTGGTAACACATAGTGATGTGCTTAAGTTGCTTGACAAAATAAAGGCTTCTTCTGCAAATGGCCCTGATGGTATACCCTATTATGTGTTAAAGGCTTGCTCTGATGTAATTTCCTACTACCCTGTTATAATCTTTGAGAAATTATTGCGTACTTCTTGTTTACCTAGCGAATAGAGTGTCGCGAATGTGGTTCCGATACATTGTTGTGGCCAAAAAATATTGTCTCTAACTACAGACCAATTTCTCTAACGAGTGTGCGCAGCGAAACTATTATTAGAGCACATAGTCTACAGAGTCAAAAAGAAACATCTAGAGAATAAGTTTTTTTTACCGAATCTCAGCATAAATTTTGGTCTGGTCTGTCATGTTCAACAAAGCTCATCGAATTCAGTAATGATCTTTTTTGCTCATTTGACCTTGGGGTGCTGACGGACTGAATATTCCTGGACTTTCAGAAAGCGTTTGAGTCTGTGCCCCATGTTCTGCTGCTACATAACCTCTGAACCCTCGTTATTACGCACGCATTGCTTAATTGCTTAATTGGATCAGGTATTACATACAAGACCGGAAAAAACGTGTCGTAATGATCGGTTCCCAATCTGAATATGTTGCTGTTACTTCGGGAGCTCCACAGGGGTCTGTGTTGGTACCTTTGCTGTTCCTTGTGTAAATCAACGATATTCCTCAGAATTTGTCATGAAAAGCACGTCTGTATGGAGATTAGTGTGCGATTTACCACTGTATTAAATTTACCTCAGACAATCACTACTTGCAACGTGATTAAGACAATATTATGCGCTGGTGTGATAAGTGGCGTACGACTCTCAACCCTAAGAAGTGCCAGTGCGTCACCCTCACTCGTAAATGCGGCTCACACCTGTTTCATTATACATTAGATACCACCCGTCTAACACGAGTAACTGAGTGTAAATATCTAGGCGTTTACTTTTCATCAAATCTTACCTGGACTAAGCACTCTGAATATGTCCCAGCGATATCCTGCAAAATGTCAAACTTTGTTAAACAAAACTTTCGGTTAGCTCCTCTCAAAATAAAAAAACTGCTCTACTTTTAGAATTTCTGACCGATCTTAAACTACGCCTGTGTGGCGTGGTACCCACAAACAAAAACTTGGTCTAATATGCTCGAGATCGTACAAAACCGCGCAGCTCGTTTTGTGACTAGCAACTATGACTTTAGTGTCGGTCTCACCGCGCCTAACGATAGGTTAGCATGGTATTTGTTAGTATCACGTAGGAAACACTTGAAATTAGAAATCCTAATAAAAATATTTCATAAGGTGATCAAAATAAAGGATCTTACATTTTATCTCCCCATTTTTTATCCAAGAAACTGGACCACCCCCTAAAAATGAAATTTTTGCAGAACAAACATTTCCCAATATACGTTTTTTCAGCTCACAATATCCCAGTGGAATCGGCTTCCACAGGAGGTTGCAGACTGCCGCAATGAGACATTTTTCAAGGGACATATTGCTACTGTCATAGCTGCATTTTTTACGATCTGTTTTTGTGTTCATCTTGTTTTTGAATAGTTATTTTTGTGTAGGCGTATTTTACGTTGTGTATTTCCCTCTTGCAATAATGCCCATGGACAATGTAGGTATTTTTCATAAATAATAAATAAATAAGTATATAAATAAATATAGATAAATAAATAAGTATGGATAAAAAACGAGGCTGAGTATCTAAGGGAGCACAAAAGATACGCAATGACTAAGGGTAATAGAAATGCAGCTGTAATAAAAAAAATAGGGCACTGTGGAATGACAATAGGTATGAAGTTGGGAGAGGGATTTAGAAAGGTGCCATGGTCCCGGGTTCGATGTTCGGCATTGTGGCCTTGTGCATGAAATCAGAGGGTCAAGCAAGATAGAAAAATAAATAACGTGGCATACGTAGACTTGTTTTGGGAACGCACGGTAATACCCCAAATCAGGGGGTACAGGGAGACATGGGATGGACATCGTTTAAGGGCATGGAAGCTAGCAGCAAGAAAAAAAATTGAGGAGCAATTGAGAAAAATGGGAGAGGAGCGTTGACCTAGAAATTTTTTCAGCTACTTGTATATGAAGAATGTCGATGCTAAATCAAGGAAACAAACTCGAAAATTGTCAAGCAAGTGTTTAGACAACAGCAGAATACCAAGCCAGATGGAAACATCGGTTAAGAAGAAGATGAAGGAACGAGAGAGAGACATGTGGAAGATTCGAAAATCATCACTGGAGACACACCGAAGTGCAGAAAACTTCAAAAGCAAAGATTACGATGATTTTTGGGGCAGTTCTCTGCTGTTCGAGGCCAGAACGGGAGTACTGCGGACCAAGACGTACCGACCCAAATACGAACCCACAGACACCGTATGTAGTGCGTGCGGAAGGAGGAGGAAACGGCTGAATATTTGATAATGTTCTGTAAAGGGCTCCACCCAATTGTCGAAGATAATGGCGCGGAATTTCACAAAGCATTGGGGTTTAGGGACAGTGAAAGAAAACGATATTTTAAACGGGTAGAGATAACCATGAGGAGGCTAACTGATTGGTGGCTCCAATCAAGGCGCGAGTGAAATTCAATCCTTCACCACATAGCGATAGTACTTAAATTTATGGCCAGATGACGGGAGCCACCACCCAGTTTAAAGGGCATAGTCGGATCCGCCCGTCCGCCCGTCCGTCCGTCCGTCCGTCCGTCCGTCCATTCATCCATCCATCCATCCATCCATCCATCCATCCATCCATCCATCCATCCATCCATCCATCCAATCATGCATGCATGCATTCATGCTTCCATGCATCCATCCATCCATCCATTCATCCATCCATCCATCCATCCATCCATCCATCCATCCATCCATCCATCCATCCATCCATCTATCCATCCATCCATCCATCCATCCACCCATCCATCTGTAGCGACGAGAGAAGAGAGACGTGAGATGACGTCGAAGGCGGCCTATGGGACCGTGCTGATCTCGCCGCTTTATTCCAGGCCTGAAGCAGAGCCACGTCGGCTACCAGCGTCCGCCACGCCAGGCGTGTCAGCTCGTTCCAAATCTCGCGCAGCTCGAGCTAGCGCCAGCTGCGCGAGAGACGCGGCGCGGTGATGGAAAAAATGATGATGGTGATGATGGCACTACAGGGCTCCCCCCCTAGCGCTTTGCGCGATTTGAAGGCATATGAAAAAAAGAAAGAGGGCGACAAATGCTATGTACATGAACGGCAGTCCATAAAGTGTTCCTTTGGCAAGTCCAGTTTGTCAACGTGTAGTGACCATCGGGAACCAGTGGGTCTCTGGTGGGCGACACTGAGAGTTGCGCAGTGGAGGAAGAAGTAAGCGCTCGTTGGAAAGAAATCCGTAATGACGGATGGCTCGGTTCCAGAGGTCTTCAATCGTGGAAAGCACCTCTGGAATTTCGAGGTCTCGCGCCACTTGTGATGCGTTTCTGTAGGCGAAAGAGAGGCCGTACTCAGTGACGCTGTGAAGCGACGCGTGACTGAGAACATGCTCAACTGGTGCACTAAAGTGCGGGCTGTAAAGCATGTCAAACGGGCCCGTGTCGTAGAGGCCGTCGTAGAAGGTGTAGTCACACACGCCGTCCGCAGGCAGCGGCTGCGACTCGTTCGTCGCCGTGTCGAATACGCGGACCACGGGAAATGGCGTCATGGGAGGCTGTGCAGGAAAGGCGGGTTCAGTTGTCGCCTCAGTCACTGTCGAGGTATTCGACGCTGGTGGACTGGTGGCAGTGCTTGTTCCCTTGCTTTCAGTTGGCTCCACAGTGGTTGTAGTTAGGTCGGTTGACTTGACAGACGTAATAGACAGTTCAGTTGGCTGGTCAGACGTCGTAGGCTGCTCAGTTGGCTCAACAGATGTCGTAGGCAGTTGAGTTGGCTCCACAGATGTCGTAGGCACTTCAGTTGGCTCGACAGGGCTCGGAGACAGTTCAGTTGGCTCGACAGATGTCGTAGATAGTTCAGTTGGCTCGACAGATGGTGTAGGCAGTTCGTACGCGGGACACGCGTCGCTAGTGTCCAGACGAGAGGAAGTCGGGAGGTCAATAACGGGTGAAACGTCACCTGTGCCAGGCTCCGAGGTGGGCGGCAAGGTGGCCGTCATGGAGTCTGGTGGGGCCACGGTTGGTAGCACACGTTGCGACGCTGTGACAACCCCAAAGTCGCGGGCCCCTGGAAGCGGTTGGTACGTGAGGCCATTGTGGGCGAGCATTGAGGGCAGGGTCTGACTCCGCGAAGGCACGGCGCTGGGGCCCGTCGTAGACCACGAAACAGAGGCAGGGACAGGGGCGGGGAGCGGGGACGCCGAGTGCTGTCGGCTGCTGGCCGGGTAGGTGCGAGTGGAATGTGGCGAGGCACCCGGCAAGCCATTGCTGGCACCAGTGGCAGGTGGCGGAGCGGCAGGGGGCACCGTCGAGGAGCTGACCAGCAGCTGCGGCGAGGAGGAGGCCGTGATGGTGATGATGGCACTACACATCCATCCATCCATCCATCCATCCATCCATCCATCCATCCATCCATCCATCCATCCATCCATCCATCCATCCATCCATCCATCCATCCATCCATCCATCCATACATACATACATACATACATACATACATACATACATACATACATACATACATACATACATACATACATACATACATACATACATACATACATACATACATACATACATACATACATACATACATACATACATACATCCGTACGTCCGTGCGTGGGTTATAAAGACGGCTTCAAGGTGTTCTCGCTTTTTAACAGCACTGTGTTGCTTTCATTTCATGTGTACTAACGTTTGAAGAATACAAAATCCCGAAAAAGCCGTAAACGTTATCTGTACCGCGCGTCGGGGTGCTAGACACGTATGCCAAGAAGTCCATTGTGATATTTCCATTTCGCCTTACCCTGCTTTGCAAGAGCTTGATTGCACTTTCCTCTCTGTCTCTCGTCTTGTTGTTGTGGTTGTTATTTCAAGCCCATGGCGTTACAATGAACACCGACCCCGAATGTTTACATAAAAGCAGAACGTTTCAGTTTTCGCCCGACAGCCTCGTTTGCAACGAAACAATAAATGTGCGAGCAGTCCGCTTATGTATGCCTTAAAACGCAGCAACATACGTACATGCATGTATCATGACTTTCAAGTGTGAGCACCTCTGTCTTACTTTGAATGCGAGGCATTTCTTAGCGAACTTCGGCGACTTTGAGCCTATCTATCTATCTATCTATCTATCTATCTATCTATCTATCTATCTATCTATCTATCTATCTATCTATCTATCTATCTATCTGTCTGTCTGTCTGTCTGTCTGTCTATCTATCTATCTATCTATCTATCTATCTATCTATCTATCTAATATCTATCTATCTGTCTGTCTGTCTGTCTGTCTGTCTGTCTGTCTGTCTGTCTGTCTGTCTGTCTATCTATCTATCTATCTATCTGTCTATCTACTATCTATCTATCTATCTATCTATCTATCTATCTATCTATCTATCTATCTATCTATCTGTCTGTCTGTCTGTCTGTCTGTCTGTCTGTGTATCTATCTATCTATCTATCTATCTATCTATCTATCTATCTATCTATCTATCTATCTATCTATCTATCTGTCTGTCTGTCTGTCTGTCTGTCTGTCTGTCTGTCTGTCTGTCTGTCTGTCTGTCTGTCAGTCTGTCTAGCCGTCTACAACAACTTTTAGCTCTCTTTACCATTTCATTAATAATGTCAATACCAAATTTTGTATGGCATAACATGACTGTATGAGGAGAATAACTGACTAGTAATAACATGACTATCCTGATATGTATGCCATGAAAGTCATGATTTACATTTCATAGTCTTGCTGCTCTAGTGGTGGTTTTGTTCCCAGACATGTTGCAAAACTGATATGATATGAGATGACTGCTCGGCGAACACAAGTGACAGACCCTAACACAGAATTCATGACATGCATGTGATGCAGTTAATGAGTTATGACTACACGCCACGCGCGTGGTTTGCTCGTGGTCACTTCGCTAGCTTCTCATATACCAAATTTCGTATTACAGCACGTGAACGCATGACGACTGGCACATACATGATAGTCATGAGATGCGTGTGATGTTATAACATGACGACATGCCACGATCATGATGCGCCCGCGGCCGTTTCACCAGCTTTTTATATACCGAATTGGTATTACGTGACGTGTAAGAATGACGAAGGTAAATGACATGTCCAAGCATGACAGTCGTGGCATGCGTGTCATGTAACAACATGACTAGATGCCACACTCATGACGCGTTCGTGGCAGTTTCGCTATCTTCACATACACAAAGTTTGGTAATACGGCACGGGAATAGACGACGAAGGTATGTGACTGGTAGAAACATGATAATCATGAAATACGTTTCATGTAACAACAAGACTACAAGCCACGCTCATGATGCGCTAGCGACCTTTTCGCAAGCTTCACACTGGGTAGCATGTGACGAGAATGGACGACGACGGTAAATGACACGTCCAAACTTGATATTGAGGACAAGCGTGTCATGTAAAACATGACTCTTGCTGCGCTCGAAGCATGCTTGCGGCCGTTTCGCTAGCTCCACATATACCAAATTTCGTATCACGCGACGTTAATAGATAACGCAGGTAAATGACACATCCGAACATTACAATAACGACAAGAAAGTCGTGTACCACATTATTTACGGCCACCTCATAACGTTGTGCTGAGTTTCACGTAACATATCAACCGTCCTCATTACTGTTTCGCATATCATCGATTCCCATTCGTGGGATCTGCCAGTTTTTTTCTTTCTGTTATATTTACCCCATTCCAGTCTCTTTCGTGGCAAGTTGTTTCTGCGTGATCGGCCAGTGCGTTTGATGAAACCTTCTTTCTTGCATCATACACGTATTGACTGAGTCTTCGCTAAAGGTAGTATTTCTCGCTGACGCAACTTTCACCACTTCTATGCCAAAACTCCTTCCCTCTCTCCGAGTGTCCTTGTTAGTTGTCCACATACACGTTGGACTGTCCAGTCCTCCCGAGGTTCCTCGCTTATATACGTTACATCTGTAGAATGGGCCCATAGCCACTGTGACTTGTTCTCTGTGTTGTTTTGAGCTACAGGCAGGCGTAAGCATTGTCTGCTTCCAAAACTGATTCACCTTCTAGCAGCGAAATGTCATACAGGTAATGAAGCTGTAAATGCTTGACATAGACACTTTTAGTGAAACATAAAACGGTCATTTATATCACGGCGAGAAATATCTGGCAGCAAGCTCGTTCAAAGGCGCAGAATAATACGGCTGGCTGGAACACGGTACGTATTCTAACGTGATGGAGCCCGTTTGGTACCGCATCTTCCGATCACGATTGACCCTTTGTACAAGATGCAGAACTCCGTCAAACAACCACAGTTTTCGCCTCTTCATGGCTTGATGGTAATCGAGTGTCCACCGTTAACACCATAGAAAATTCTCGTGACAAGGGGCAACAAATAGTTGTTCCAAGTCGTTCCACAGAGATACTTTTGGTCCTTCTGAATGAGGCACGCGCATGCGTGGGACACTCTTGCGTTGACTTCTAATCATAACTCAAAGGTTGCGGCTGCATGCAGGTGTGAGAATGCTCCATGGTTTGCTTCACGAAACGCGCGGAGTCATCCTGCGCTGTGCCTGATTGCAGTCTTTGCACTAAACCGTAATGCTATTTGCGCATGCTTGTAGTGTCAACCGCGTCCTCTTTTTAGATGCAAACCTGCAATGAATGAAGTAGCATTGTCGCACGCATCTTTTGCAGCAGGAATTTGTTTCCTTGTCCCAAGGGCGCATTGATGTCAATTTGATCCTTCAATTTGACATTGACCGACTATTCATCTTTTACAAAAGCAGCATCATCGGCTCCGTGGTTTTCATATATGAGTGACCATATCAGAGAACGCCGCCAGTATAAGGCTTTATGAGAAGCGTACCATGCTTTCGGATAAGTTATTTAGCGTTTTTTACAGTCAGGGAAGCAGCCGCAGCAGTATTTTACTGATTTCGTTAAAATTAGGTGCGACAAGAGTATTGAAAAAAAAAGAGACGTGAATCTGACTGCAGTCTGTGCGCTGGAAGCCCGGTGGAGCAACCCAATTACGCACGTCACAAAGATGCCTCCGTATGGTGGCGCCACTGTATATTCGCACGCCCAATATTCCCTAGTTATTCGTTTCATCTATCTATCTATCTATCTATCTATCTATCTATCTATCTATCTATCTATCTATCTATCTATCTATCTATCTATCTATCTATCTATCTATCTATCTATCTATCTATCTATGCCCCCACGTCTGCGTGCTTTTGTTATCGCCCTTTCAACTTGGGGTAAACCAATATTAGTATGGGAAGGTAAGATGGTTCGGCGAATATGAATCACTATTCATGACATGAATAATGCCACAATCCCAAGGCGTACGTCCTCAAGCACTTTTCGCCAGACAGCGGCCCTTACCTGCCTGCGGGAATGTGCCACTGTAAAGTGCATAGGGGAAAGTGGTATCAGGGTATGTGCAACACCGCCTAGAAAAACTGAAGGCCCCCACGCCACCTCCTCGCTCAAGTACCTACGTGACAAAGCTCAGATCACCGCTCGGATGGCTCGGCGTCAGTATCGCCCAACGTGTGTATCACGTGAACGCTCAACCGGACAAGAACAGCTACGGATGCCTCGCAGTATCTTCCGCAGTGACTCTGGCTTGTACCGAAACAATTTTTTTTTAGTTTTGTAACAATTAAGGCGCTAACGTTGCCAAAGGTTGCAGTATTTAACTATTCGGTTTTAATCAGCCAACCGCAATGTCAAGTAACGGCACACCATATTGCTTAAACATTATTAGGCAGCCGCATTCCCACGCGCTTCGGTCGGACTTCGTTTCACATTTGCTGGTCACAGTCATCGAAGCAATCTAATGGAGCAGTTGGAGTCGCTCGTTCGCATGTGAGCGTGTGTCTTTTTTACGTTTGGAAGACGTATATTCTTGATTTCACGTGGTGTTTGTGCGAGTGAACGAACCGGAAGGATGCCCGGCTGCTGTTGTGCTCCAAACTACAAGTCGAACTACACAAGAGAGCCGAGCGTGAGAGTGCACGTGTTTCCCAACGTCCCGGTGCGGCGGGCGGCATGGACAAGAGCGGTTCCGCGAAAGGATTTCGCTCCTACGAAGAGCACAGTGGTAAGGTTTGTTTTATGGTTGGATACAGGTGCTTGTTATTTATGCAATGCACGTTTTTGTGGCTGAGTGTATCCAGCATTAGCGAAATTGCCTAGCCTTCTTTGTCGGAGCTTGAAACATGCTCACAGTTTATTTGTTGTATCGAAAGCCGAACGCAACCGTCTTGTTTTCGGCTGTATGAAACGTGTTCTCACATAATTTCCTTTTTTTGTTGTTGTTTCAGCTCTGCGAGAAGCATTTTTTGGCAGCGACTACGTTAAAACGTCAAAGTACACAGACTTGAAGACGAGGAAGACTATTGAAGTGCCGCTGTAAGTCTTCCGGCTGAAGCCGGATGGGATACCGAGTGTGTTCCCGAATCGTCCTCAGTACCTCTCTCGTAAAAATGCGTGCACTCGGGAGGCTCCGGAGGAGAAACGAAAGCGTCTTGAGGACTAATGACTCCGTATCGTCATTGAAAAGTCTCTGGAAGAAAAATGACATTAAGACAAGCAGAACAAAGTTACAAGCTTTTCTGAATTCCGTAATGCTCTGCCAACCTTTAACACTTCACCGTTTTGGTCTGTGATTAACATGGACTCGAAGGTTCTATTCCTGGATTTGACTATTGATCGAGGCGCCTCTGTGCGTTCATCAGTGGTAGTCCGAGACAGCATGTGTGTGGAAGTGTATTTTGGGGAAACACGCATTGTGGAACTTGATGGTGTCAGTGTGCCTGCGGAGTTGCAGGACTTGCGGCAATTATGTGACATCCTTCATCGTGTTGAGCGTCTGCACACTCCTGATGCTTCCAACAATGTCCAGTGGGCTCGTCGACTGCTTACGTCTGTGATGGTACTGTTGGAGGAGCTAATATGCAATGATCAGCAGCATCAGCTGCACGGATGGCTTCCGGAAATCATGAAGTTCATTAAATCTCAAGTGGAGCTTACGCTTTATAAGCAGCACGCTACTCGCCAGACCTGCTGGTATTTGCAAGTCTCCTCTACACCATTTCGCCGCATGCGTACCGATTCCTCAGAGGTTCACTGATAGTAAAGTTGCCTCATCCTGAAACAATACGACGTGTCTGCTCCACTCAACAGGTCAGCCCAGCCATGAAACAGCAAGACTCCTGTTTTCTGTCATATGCTAAGAAGGTTGCTGCCGCAATAAAGAACATGAAAAGAGAGTAACGTTAATGCTGAATGAAATCCACATTCAGTCATACTTTGATTTCAAAGCAGGATCAATAACAGGTGCAGCAGTCAACACCAAAAGCCCACCAACTTGAAACAGCATATGTCTTTATGACTCAGAATTTGTTATCTTATTACAAAGATGTTGTGCATATTTTGCCAGTGGCGACAATTGAGGCAAAATGCTTGCATGATTTTTTTGCGAATGCTAGTTGTCAAGCTTGAGCATATTGGATTCAAAGTGATTGCTGTAATCTCGGACAACAATTCTATCAACAGAAAAACAATGTCGTTGTTTTCAAGCCCCCCCGAGACTAAAGATAGTTTACCAACATCCAGCTGACCATTCACGACCTTTGTTTTTTGTCGTGGACCCTGTTCACTTGTTAAAATGTGTCCGAAATAACTGGTTAAATCAACGCAATGCAGGAAGATGCATGTACTTCCCAGATCCAAGTAGTATAGAAGCCACACCCAAAATATTGACAGCACCATTCAAGACTTTAGGTGAGCTGCATGAGTCTGAACAAAATGAGCTTTTGAAAATTGCTCCGACACTCTCGTTGAAGGCTTTAAATCAGTCTAACATGGAGAGGCACAACGTTAAGTTGGCTTTGAGAATCTTCAATTCATCAACAGAAGCAGCACTTCGTAATAGCAACCTTCAGCATGCTGATAGCACAGCTCAGTTCATCAACACGGTGCTAACATGGTGTGATATTGTTAATGTTAAAACTCCACAATAGAGTCACAGGCTTTTAGATGACCTGCAAAAGCCTATTACCTCAGCATCTTGCACCCAGTTACAGTTTTTGGGTGGAGAAAATGATGCAGTGGCTAGACTACTGGGAGAGTTTGAAGCATGATGGACATTTGACAAGGGACACACACTTAGCCTTATGTCATACGACTCACGCACTCCACGAGATCGCTATCTACTGCCTTGAAAAGCTTGGTATGCAATACGTTTTGCTGGGCAAGTTTCAGACAGATTCTCTCAAAGATCGCTTTGTTTGGTACCGCCAGTTGTCTGGTGCCAATTATAATGTGTCAATTAGGCAGATTTACGAGTCCGAGACGAAGTTGCGGTTACAGAAAGTGCTTGATCTGCCAGAAGTTGACATGCTGTGCGATATTCCTGCCATTAGTGTCAGCTCATTGCTAAGTCTGTTCGATGTCACGGTTAGTGACAGCGATATTGAGAAAAAAGTGGCAAGGCTTCCAGCTGTCACCTATGATGCAGAATACTGTGCTCATGCAGCACTAAAACTTTTGTGCCAATCATGCAAAGAAAACCTGGTAATGAATGATGCAAAGATAGACATTGCCAAAACTGTCTTTATTACGGGCATGACGAGGGGTGAGTTGAAGTTCCCCTGTGAACTTGTTATAAATGCTGTGCTTACCACTGAAATAGTGCTTGACAAGCTAAGGAGTCCACGCTTCGACTCTCAGTTCTTTGCACTTCCTAAGCAGAAAGAAGTACTAGTGGCTCTTGCGTATGGCATCCTCAGTGATAATGAGGACATGGATGTGTGTGCTGATGGGCATGCTCTTCAACAGGTCATGCACAACGTTTTAAGTGCTGCAGCAAACACCCTTCTAAACAACTTGTGCAAGACAGTTAACAACATGTTGTCTGCAACAAAGGCAAAAACACCAAATGAAAAGTTGCCTGCCACAAAGGCAAAGCGAAAACTTGAAACTGTTAAAAGCAGAGGTGCCTTTTATGTAGCCATATTTTGACAGTATGGTTTGTGAATGTAATGTTTTTTGCTTTCATCAATCTCAAGTTAATTCTTAACCTCTTCAACGACTATGCCTTAACCACAGCTCTCCTAAATTCTGGAATTACGAAGCGAGAATTTCAAAAAAAACGATAGGAGAATTATTACTTTCAGAGGACAAAACTAAATTTAATCTATGAAGACTATGATTCCGCATCAATGTTATGTTTTCTTTGTTTTGTTTTTTTTTCGCATGCGGCTCACGAACCCTACCACGTTGTACTTGGTTGTCGCTCATTTCTTTTTCGTTATTGCTCGAGAGTTACACGTGTATCGGCTCTTATATTTGTGCGTCTACCTTTTGTGCTAAAAACCTGACAAATTGTATAAAATTGGTGTTTTTTTTCCTTTTTCGATTATTGCCTTTGATTTTAATATTGATTTTGATTGTACATCTCATCTGTGTAGAACAAGTGTAGTTGATTATTTTTCATGCATGCTTTTATGTACAAAATGTAGTCTTTCTGCTGCTGCTGCTGTATGGGTGGCACGACCCAGTCAGGCAATGCTTGCCTTTAGCCGTGTCTCCTAGGACACGGCTCAAGTGAAACGGTGTTTGCCAAAGGTGTTTGTTCAAAATAAACAAATAAATAAAGAAAGAAAGAAAATACCCCGCATCCTGCCATTTTTCAGTGGACTGCTAATCTCCATCTTTCTGTTTTGCACGAAAATTATGCACATCTGTGCCCTGCATGATTGAGGCAACGATTCATGCCCTGTTGCCGCAGCATTGTACCTACTTCTTCCAGACGCTGAGTCGCATGTGCAGTTTTACTAATGTGTCCTAGACGGAGCAGTCTGTCACCACTGTATGTATTAAACAAGCTTTTACTGCTGCAGAGCAGGAAGGAGTGTCATTTTATGTTTGAGCATGAGTATGTTTTTTTTCTTTTCACTTTCAGCTGCTGATATTTTACCTTCATGTAACGTCAAATTATGCCATTTTTCAAATATACCTGTTAGAGCTTTTGAAACTCCAGGATAAAACACCCGGAAGTATTAAATATATAGCAATCACAGCAGGGTAAAAGAGTGATTATCTGACGACAAAAATTTAGATAAATCTTTCCCAATCATTCAGAAAACATAGCGCCTCCATGAGGCTGCCATCTGTGGTAGTTTTCCCGGCCAAGCTGTGTACATAATTGCAGACGAGGCATTTTATCTAGTTGTTGTGCGCAACATGAGTGAGCGAATTTTATTTTCGCGACACCGCGCCACTTACAAAGAACGATTGGGCGAGGTGAAGCCAACTTCCAGGACGATCTGACTTGAGTGACGACGTCAAGGCGCCGTGTGGGGGCCTTGAGTTTTTCTAGGTGGTATTGGTATGTGTCACACGTGATTGACACATATCTACACAAGAATGACGAGAACACGTATATGTAGTTTTAATGCGTGAGTGTTAAGAAAAGCTGACACTGGCTGCATTGAGCCAACTAATATGAATAATAAATGTCAGGGTCCTTGCCGGAATTGAAACCAAGCATTTTTGCGTGGCAACCCAGTATTCTACCACAGAGTCACACGAGATCTCACAACTGCTTTTCGAGTCGATCGTAATGTTCGTGAAGCGTCAATTGGGGATGCGGTGATGGCTAAACTATTTTATAAAAAGTACGTATGTACTTCTACGATACAGCCGTCACATCGTGTTAACATCAACTGTAGTTAAGCGCAATGCACTGAAGATGATTTACAGTTTACATGAACCAAAGAACGGTGGGAACAGACATTGGTAATTTTCATTCAAGAGGACCAAAACAAATCAGTGTATCTCCACGAAGTGAGTGACGACGAGTGGGTGAAGCTATAGCTCCGAAGGTCCATAATGTCTACGTTTAAGTCACCGACTGGTACAAAGTACGGACACTACGAAGGACGGAAATGTGGACATACGCGCGTATCCACGAAGGGTAGGACGCACTAATGGACGCACTAATGGACGCACGAATGGACGGACAGGTGGACGGACAGGTAGACGGGTGGATGAATGTACGCTACAGACAGTTGGATGAATGGACAGATGCATGGACAGACAGATGGCACGGCTGGTAATTTATTGTGGTGTTAAATAGTTAATTACATATAAAGCCAGTTGTTTACATATATGTTTTCGTTTTTGTTGTGGAGGTGCTCAGTATCTGTTATGGTTTTCTAGAACATCATGGACGCCAACCGGGTCCGCCCTAAAAACTTTCATCCCTAAAAGCTTCCATCGCCGGCGTTGCCCTTACGAACGCATACAATGAATCTCATGATCTCAGCAGGAATCGAACCCCAGTAATCTGCGTGGGAATAAAGTATTGTACCTCAGAGCTACGCTAAGTCTCGGAATTAATTTTTAAGTAGACCACATAGTTCGGGAAACGTCAATTGTGTATTCAGTACTGGCTATCAGGTGTCATATATACATACATACGTACTTACAAAGCCGTCACGTCGGGTTAACGACAATTCTAGTGAAGCGCCATCCACGGAAGCTCGTTTATCTAGCAGTGTCAATGTCCATCATTCTCAGAAGCACTAGCGCTACATAGCACATTACCACTACTGGTATTGTCAGCCCCCATGTTGCTGTTGGCATCGCTACGCAACAGTAAACATGCGCCAATTTTACATATATCTGTGCGTAAGACATTCCTGTTTATCTTTATCGTCATTTAGTTACGTTAGGCTTTCTAGAAAAATTACAACACAGTCACTTTTCCTCTGCATGCTTCGCATAACATAAATTCCTAAGGTACGTGGGTTCTGCCATTTTTTTTCTTTCTTTTGTTTTATGCACCGCATCTTTGGCGAAAAGAGTCTGACGACGTACGCGAAGGGATGTGGACATATTCATCTCATGACCAGCGACTCATATTCGTCAAACCATCTTACCTTTCCATACTAACTTCGTTTTACCCTAAATTAACAGGGCAGTCACGAGACCACTCGGAAGTAGGCTGATAGATGGATAGATAGATAGATAGATAAATAGACAGACAGACAGACAGACAGACAGACAGACAGACAGACAGACAGACAGACAGACAGACAGACAGACAGACAGACAGACAGATAGACAGATAGATAGATAGATAGATAGATAGACAGATAGACAGATAGATAGACAGATAGACAGATAGATAGAAAGATAGATAGATAGATAGATAGATAGATAGATAGATAGATAGATAGATAGAGAAAGTGCTTGCAGTACGCAAAGAAATACTTCGCATTTAAAAGTATTGCTGGAATTAACGCTACGCAAGCCTTCTTCGGCAGACCGTTTGGCACACGCCATTTCATATACAAACGGCGAAAGGGGACCGGAAAGTGAAATGATGGCGACGAAGTGTGATGCGAGGATTAGGAGATTGGGAAAGGTAACAGGAGAAAACAAATTCTTGCATCAAACGAGGAAAAAAAAGCAGGCTGAGGAAGGGAGACACGGACAAAGGCAAGAAAGAAACAAAGATAAAAAGAGCGAGAAAGAAGTAATAAGAAAAGAAACCAATAGAAATTGATTGATTGATATGTGGCGTTTAACGTCCCTAAACCACCATGTGATTATGAGAGACGCCGTAGTGGAGGGCTCCGGAAATATCGACCACCTGGGGTTCTTTAACGTGCACCCAAATCTGAGCACATGGGCCTACAACATTTCTGCCTCCATCGGAAATGCAGCCTCCGCTGCCGGGATTCAAACCCGCGACCTGCGGGTCAGTAGCCGAGTACCTTAGCCACTAGACCATGGCGGCGGGACAAACACCAATAGAAAAAGCAGAAGTACGATGGCATAGAAGAAACACAGAGAAGAGAAATAAAAGAAGGAAGAGAGGGAGGAAGAGAGGAAAGAAGAGTAAAATGAAGAGAAGCAATTAAGGTCGCCTGGCTCATTCCTTTCCTTCACTTGACATAACTAAGGTGAAGCTGCCTTTTTTCTGTTCTGTTGCATTTTAATTGTCTTGTTTGCAAAATGAAAAGACGTAGCTAATGTGGCCACAAAGGCACCAGCTTACCTCTACTTCACGTTAATAAAGGAAAGTGAAATTGCGTGTTCCGAGCGGTAACGATGGTTACGTTTGTCGGTACCTCTCATGAACTCTCCCCTACATCCAATCACTATTGTGATAGGACCGCCACACTGCAATGTTACAGCACTGTCCCACACTGCTCGCCGTAGGTGACCTTTAACCAAGGCAGCTGGACAAGTGTCACTTCCGTATACAATGCTTCCAGTGCAGCCCTATTGACAATGCTGCCAGGCGAGCTCCACAAAATCTACCGCAGATGCGCACAGATCTCTAAGCGGGCAGCGTTCCACCCATTGAGTGCTATCAATCCACCCATCCAACCGTCCTTCCTACCGTTATGATACCTCACACCTTGATGTGCTTTCCGCTTCCCCACAGATAATCAGCCGTGTCTGCTCCCAACAGTGACCTGGCACACTCTGTGCTCAGACACTTGTTCGGTACTGAGTGTACAACCTGAGCCGCCTTATATGTCATCGTTTAGAGCATGGGTACTGCAGGTCACAACCTGGGGCACGTTTCTATAGCCACACAAAACACGTGATTAAGCAGGATGACCAATTTTCTAGGCAACCATGCGGAAAACATCGTCGACCAAAGTAGTGGGCGTTAGGCAGTTGACTCACCACTGCATGATTGAAGGAGGCAGGCCGCGCGCCCAAGTTGTAAAGAATCCAAAACAAGACGCGCGGAAAACAAGACGATGTACTGTAATAGTCGCACTGTAAAGCCTGTCTATATCTACGTGTCTTGTTGCTTAAACGTTGTGCATTCAGTTCTTCTCTCATGTAACCTTGTATATGCAGAGTATACGGGGCGGGTTGCGAATAAGCGACTAAAGGAAGAATCACAATTCTTTGAAAGGTCCGGCAAGTCCGCCTTTATTGCTGTATCGCCACAATTCTGCGCGCGCTCCTGTTTTTGGTTTTTTATCCATTTTGTACCGACACAGTAGTCAAAAAGTGTGCGAACTTGTTGAAACCCGACACATCTCAAAAATGCCGCAAGCCAATGAGAGTCAGGTGTCGGAGACTACACGCTAAGGAAATTTCGAGTATTGAGATAGCATATAGTATGTGTCATTGGTGTGCTTTGTTCTTTCAGCGAGAAAATGAGGAGGAGAAAGTCATTTCCTGTGAGCTGGTGTGGTGGGCTAATGGCCGTGCCTGGGCTACAGCCAGGAGCCCTTGAATTCTGGCCGCTTCCTCAGCCCGCTGGACGGCCCACATCTGATTTTCGAGGACGGGGCTGAGCACTGCGGCTTCCCAGTGCGGGCGAGGGCTGTCACCAGAGGCCGCATACTCCTTATGGGCACTAAGGAGTATGCGGCCATCTGTCGGCATTCCCATAACATGTGCTGAAAAGTGGTTTTAAAGGAGTCACATTGCTTCCACTTGTCCGTTTCGTAGATAACGGAATGTGCGATAGCGTAGGATACGGATACGTCCTAGTTTGCAACCGCAGCCATTCGACAGACTGTTGTTTTGTTAATTTTAGGTGACTGGTCGGAAATATGCCCCTCTTAAATGTTTCGTAATTTCATTGTATCTGGCAATTTTGTCTTCCCACTCGTATACTACGCCGTCATCACCAGAGGATGCTTTGGCGGCCCTTGGGAGTGCAGCTCAGTCGGTAAGCCCTCGTGCTGCGTCATGTGCAACCCCGTCATTCCTCTCCTCCACGAGGGCGTAATCATGTGTCCATATATTGCATATATTTCATTTGCGTCCTTGACATCCTACAAGTAGAATGCTTAGTGCCTCCGGGGAGATGCGGCCGTTGGCAAAGTTTCTTATAGCCGTTTGAGAGTGACTGACTATCACGGTTGGCTACCTCTTCCGCTGTCTCGGTGCTTCTAGTGCGTATCGTCACGCACACCGTACAATGTTTGTTGCTTTTAATTGTGGCTTCCGCGAACCCCTGTCATCGCTTGTATCGAGCAGCGTCTACGAAAAGTGCGTCCTTGCAATTACCGAACTTTTTCTGTATCTCCTTTGCTCTCGTGTCTCTTATTGTGTTCAAGGTGCATGTTTTTTTAGCAAGGGGGTTTTATCATTGTTTCCCTGGTCTATCTTGGGATGTCCACCTTTACGCCTTGTTGTGTGCATTAGGTTATGCCTATTCGCTCTAGGATATGTCCTCCTGCTCGTGCCTTAGTGAGACGTTCGTATTGTGCCGTACGTTGCGCCTCAATGAGCTCATCAATGGTATTGAGCAGGCTTAGTTGTATCAGTTCCTTCGTGCTTGTGCTAAAGGATAGTCCGGTGGCGAGTCTGAATATTTCCCGAACGAGGCAGTCTGATTTGATATTTCGCGCGACTGGCCAGTTCACTGAGTACGACGCTATATATACTATGCTTATGATAAAAGTTTGTATTTACCTGATCATGTTTCCTCTCTTATGCTACAGTGTTGTTTGAATATATCCTTTTATGAGCCTCATTACTTGAGCTACAGTTGCGTCCAGTAGTCTCAGGATTCACAATAACGACATCCATTGAGCACACTGGCCCTCCAATAAGGCCGCCTGCAATTTGACATTGCCGAAGATTTCTGCGTGAGGATTGCGGGTGATGTGGTCACCATGAGTGATGAGGTTCTCGGCGCTACTCTTGCAGCGCCTGTCCCTGCACTAGTTGTGCTTTTCTCACTCGAGGAACTGGACGCGGCCTTAGATACTGCAGGCTTTCGTCGTTACCTGGGCCGGATGGCATCACATATGCTGCGTTATGCCATCTTGGAGGACGGGGCCGGGACCTGCTACTGGAATGCTACAACCAGTCATGGACTGACGGCGTCATTCCTGATAGGTGGAAATCGAGCCGCTTGGTATCGATCCTCAAGCCTGGAAAATCGCCGCTTGACCTCGCATCATACCGACCTATTGCGCTGTCCAGCAGCGTGAAAAAGTAATGAAAAAAAAGTCCACACACGCCTCGAACGGTACCTAGAGCGCTACATTATATATCCAGAGGCTATGGCTGGTTTTCGACGAGACCGTTCTTTTATAGACAATGTCATCGACCTTGTGACCTTTGTGCAACAACAGAAATTCCTCAAGCGCATATTCGTTGCTATGTTCCTCGACGTGAAAAAGGCCTACGACAACAAAATGCACGACGCCATTTTCGATGCCTTGGAAAGTATTGGGATCGGTAGAGAAATGTTTAAATGGATTTGGAGCTACTTATCGAAGAGAACGTTTTTCATACGCACTGCAGAAGCCTGCACCATTCGTGGCGACACGGTGGGGTTCTCAGCCTTACTTTGTTTAACCACGCGATTATAGGATTTGCCCAAGTTCTACCTCAATCAGTCAACCTTTCTGTGTACGCCGATGACATCTGCATCTGGGCTTCGGCAGTAACGTGCCCCAGGTATAAACAAGGCTCCAAAAAGTAGCGACAACAACATCGTAATATCTCCGTATTCGAGGTGTAAGAATTTCCCCCGACAATGTGCCTTAGTTTCTTTCACTCGCAAGGCAATGTTCTGGAACCTCGTTTCCATCGAGAACATCAGAATTTCGTATACGAGACGTCATCAATTCCTGAGCATCAATATTGACAGAGATCTTTCGTTGAGGGGTCACATCGTGGACTTGAAGAAGAGGCTCAGCTCTATCACCCATCTAATGAAATTTCTCGCCAGTAAAACTTGGGGAACTTCCGTGTCAGCCATGCTCGAACTGTACAGAGCGCTCTTCTTGGAGTATTTTCGGTATAGCACATCCGTGCTTTAAAATACCGGAAAAACCAACATCCGGCTCCTGCAAAGCAATCAAGGCCAAGTTCTTCGCAAATGCTTGGGATTGCCTAGGTCTGCTAACACAGTCGCAACTATTGTCATTGCCAAAGACCACCTGATTACGGCCTATACAACTGTCAACACACTCCTGGTGCACATTTGCCATATATCTAAACTGCCTAACCACCACTTTGCTAGCCTGCCACTCGAAAGACCGAAGCCAGAATTCTCCGGAGTGGTGGTTGCTAACCAGGATTTATTCTCCTGGAGATTCTAACCGCCAACCATACCGCTTTGCCCGGAGTAGTGCCTGCAAAGACCCCGTTTACTACTTGAAGTCCAGGGGATAACCAAAAAGGCAGCCTGTCCTCTGCAGCCCTCGAGCAGATCTCATAGGACATTTTGAATATATCATATGAAAACGGAACCCATATCTATACGGATGGTTCTGTCTCGGGAGGTTCGACTCCATTGCGGTCAATCACCGTCAAGTTTAAGACTTCGCACGTCACAACCTCTACGGGCTCCAAGCTCACCGCACTTCTAGCCGCAATAGGATTTGTTATGCGAGAATTCCCTGATAAATGAGCTATCTTCTGTGACTCCAAGGCAGCCCTTCAATGTATGCGAAGTTTACGAGGCGGAAACTACCATTAGATAGTGTCTGAAATCAATGAAATCTGTCATCGCGCCACTAGCAAAGGAGATGACATAACCTTTAAATGGTTGCCTGGTCACTGTGGGATTGGCGGTAACCACCTCACCGACAACGCTGTCCGCTGTGCCAACAACGGAGCACCCACACTGCTCATACCCCTGTCAAAGGTTGATGCCGCAAAAGATCTTCGTCCCGTCGCGCACAATACCACACTTATGGATTGCAATCTTCTACCAAACTCCACTCGACGCCCACAGAACATCGCTTCAATACTTCAATTACAGCTGCCATCAAAGACTTCGCGACGGGATGCTAGAATGCTGTATCGGTAGTGGATCGGCGTTAGCTTCACCATTTCATTAAGTCATCGCATTAGTATAGCTGACTCCCCCAACTGGGATAACTGCCATTGTGTAGAAACTCTCAAACATGTCCTGTGTCATTGTCTAGACATTGAAGTAGATCACCGTATTCTCCAGTGTGCCTTAGGAAGGCTAAATGATCTATCATTTACTCTGGAGAAGATCTTGGGAGCGTGGCTTTTTACGTACTTCAGCCCAGAAAGCCGCATGAGCCCTTGTACAATACTTGAGAGCAACGTCGCTGTGCGACCACTACTGAAGCCTGAACTCTGTGTGGTGTGTGTGTGTTATGTGCAATGTGTATCTCCACCTCCTCTCACTTTCTTCATCCTTCCCCTCTCCCCTTGTAGGGTAGCAAACTGGACTTAGTCTAGTTAACTTCCCTACCTCTCTGATATTTTTTCTCCTCTAAACAGGATTTATTCATCATTATCCTTAGCTTCAATGAGCAGACCCATGACCCTGGTCATGTCGACCGAGGGTATGGTTTGTGCCGACGCAAAGCGGCGCTTCTGTGTGCGGGCAGAGAGTGCATGTGCCCGCACGAGAAAGTTATCTTCGAGACGAAGGGTGATAGTAAAAAGCAGTTGTTGTTTGGGACGCGAGTAGTTCACTTGCGCAGCTCTGCGAGCGTCGCGTCTCAACATTGGTGACCCAGAATACAGACACAGCGACCGGAAAGTTGAGCCAGCTGCAATATGCATTAAACGTCCACGACCGACGCCCCTCCGACAGTCTCCTCAGTCAACAGTAAGCTGCCCCCTTTTTGGACTGCGGACCTCGCACTTTGGTTCATATGGAATCTCAGTTCGCAAACACACGAATTACCGCAGACCTTACGAAATACCACTACGTAATCAGCAGTCTGCTGCCGGCCATAGCCAGTGAGTTCATGCGCCCGCACGAGAAAGTTATCTTCGAGAAGGAGGGGGATTGTTTGGGACGCGAGTTGTTCACTTGCGCAGCTCTGCCGAGCACCACGTCTTAACAGGTTTTTGAATAGGCCATTCTTTTATTCAATAAAGACGTTAGTATTTCTCGGGGACCTTCAACGCAAAATCTGTAATCTGTCTGTCTGTCTGTCTGTCTGTCTGTCTGTCTGTACATTTGTCTGTTTGTCTACCGCTACCGCGAACCGGCTACTCTATACAGCACCAGACGATACCCCGAACGGCCGACCCCACCCTCAGCGCCCACCAATGTTGCTCAAGAAGCAGCGTTCATACGTGTGCGATTGTAAAATAAAAAATCACTGCATTTCAAGCTGCTTGAAGATAATTATGGGGCGAAGCTTTCGGAGGTGATTATTGTGATTAAAGTTGAGATAGCACTGAGACTGATTGTAGTTGTGATACTTATATATTTTTATTTAAAGAGATAGTGCTGAGACCGATGGTGATATAGCGGCGATTCTGCTTTATAGCTGATATGAGGTTTCGAGTTCCGGGTTACGTTTTGACTTCATAATCGCGGCTTCATTAGCTATCGTCTCTGGTCTAGAATTTTCTTGTCGGTATTGCCGCCTTGCATCCGCTTCAAGTTGTCTCAACTGCGCGTCAGCTTGGCGTTTTTCCCGCTTAGCTTTTGCTTCTTTAGCCCTAGTCTGTGGTGTAGAACTTTGTTGTCGCCATCACCGCTTTGCATCTATTTCCTTCTCTTTTGTCTCTGCGGTAGCTTCCCATCGACGGCGACGCTGATACTCAGCACGTCGCGCTTTCCTGCGTTCGTCTTCGTCCATATTAGAGAAGAGAATGTGTGGTATGAAACGTGGTTATATATATATAGCGTTGACAGCAGCGCAATCACATCTACAGTTAACCACAGCGCCCTCTGTTGCTTATAAGTTGATGGTTACATACAAAACAGTTACCACTAACGCCCTCTGTTGAAAGTTAAATGATGTTCCGGACAGACGGGACACGGCGGACATCGTGAGCTCTTAAGGAGCTTCACCCCTAAAACAGGAAGGAATTCGCGGATGCAATCACGTGGAAGGCGTTGGTGCTCCCGTTGTGCTATTCCCCGAACGTTTTAGGGCGCGTATGAGTGCAGGCTTAGCAGAGATGAATAGGCCTGAGAATGTGCCAGAGCCTAGAAATCGAAGAGCCGAAGTAGTATGGGAAATGGTGCAGAAGCACCCTTGAGCTGTAAACCAGCGTTGACACAACCCGAGGTCAATTTCCTTGTTGTGAGAAAAGGGTTGGTCGCAAGCGCCACCATGAAAGAGTGAAGCGTAAGCGCGTGACAAAGCGAAGGCAAGAAGGAAAAAGCAAGCATCTGGGAGAGAGAAAAGAGGGTATGTTATCGGCAGGTTTTATGAAGAGGCCTTTGTGGCATGAAGTAAGGCACAAGCACGGTGGGGCTGTGATATGTGTCGTGCGCGAAGCTTCAAAGTGCGCGCCATTCAAAGTGCGCGCCATACAAAGTGCGCGCTTGAAGCAGACAACGACGAAGGTAGCACGAGCGCTGAGTAGCGTGGCGGCGAAGGTACGAGAAGGAACGAGGAAGACGGGGCTCTCGACTCGGCCGTTGGGTTCCGGACCCGAGCCTAGTAACAGTCGAGCCCGGCCTACCTGCCACGTTCTACCTGCCACGGCCGTGCGTCGCTGACGTGCTGCGGCTTCAAGGCATCCTGTGCTTGAGGACACGCGGAGCTGTCGGGCTACGGGCACGAGTTCCAGCAGAGGTGTCCGGCCGGGACGCGGCCGGTGGTAGTGCCTGGTCTACCGTGCCAACTGGTCCACCTCGTCTACCGTGCGAGCAACGCGGAGCTGTCGGGCTACGGGCACGAGCTCCAGCGGATGTGTCCAGCCGCGACGCGGCTGCGGTGGCGGAGCCTACCCATCAACTAGTCGCCTGGTTGACCGTGCGGACAACGCGAGCCAGCTCAAGACGTAGCAACGAACCTCGGTGAGACCGACCTCATGTCTTGTGTCCATGCTAAAAGGAGGGACGGTTAGCTTAGGACTTTGATAGTTCACAGAGACAGTGAAGGATTCTTTAAATAGCCTGTCCATGTTATGTGTGTTCGTTTTTTTGTGTGTATAAAGTGTGGCGTACAAACGGCCTCGTCTTTTCGTGGGAGTCTGGGGCGACGGCTCGGACACCCATTAACTAAGAACCTGCAATGTAACACTGGCGTCCGCTGCGACAGGACGAGGCCATTTGTATCGCTTGAGTGAGGCTGACGATTAGTGAGGAAAAGATGAGCTCGACAGATTTAATGGCGTTGGCCATGCGCATGGGTTTGGAAGGTGCCGAATTGAAAACTTGGATTGATGAGCGAGAAGCTCGAGCTCGTGAGGAAAGGGCGGCAGAAAGAGAGGCGAAGAAGGAACAAATGCAGTTGCAATTACAAGTCGAGGAGCAGGCCCAAAGGACGATCCAATTGCGCCTTCAACTGACTCAGACTGAAACCGCCAGAGAGCCTGTCGGGGCAGACATAGGTCGATCATCAAGGGTGTCTTCCAACGTCAATCCTCATAATTTTATACCAGGATTTGATGAAAACCGGGATGACCTAGATGCGTACTTAAAAAGGTTTGAGAATGTGGCGACAGGGCAAGAGTGGCCTAGAGACAAGTGGGCCACGGCTCTGAGTTTGTGCCTAAGCGGAGAAGCGCTAAAAGTGTTTGGTCGCCTATCCCCTGAAGATGCACTTGATTACGAGAAAGTGAAACTGGCTCTATTTCAGCGATTTCGCTTCACAGCGGAAGGGTACCGTGAGAAGTTCCGGCACAGTAAGCCTCAAGAGGGAGAAACCGGCCGGCAGTACGCTGCACGATTAATGAGTTTTTTCGACCGATGGGTGGAAATGTCGAAAGTAGACCAAGAATACGCGTCAGTTCGTGACCTGATTGTAGCTGAACAGTTCATCAGTAAGTGTCATGATCGAGTGGCGCTCTTTTTGCGTGAAAAGAATTGCCGTAAACTTGAAGAAATGGCTGAAGCGGCAGATCAGTTTTTAGAGGCACAGCGACAGTCTAACCTGCTTGTTTTCCGAGAAAAGGCTGAAAACGGCATGGCTGTGAAAAGTGGGAGCACGACCTCAAAAACTTCAGTGCAATGTTTTGTTTGCAACAAAATCGGCCATAAAGCCTCAGATTGTCGCGCTCGGACGAAGCAACCTTACTGTGGGCATGGTCGTAGGGCAGGACACGATACCCAAGTTTGCACCAAGAAACCCGCCACGTATAAAAAGGCTTCATGTATATTGTCCGAAGAGAACTCTAAAGACAATGATAACGCATCCGGCGGCGGGCCCGAGAATAATGTGTCGGGGGCAGTAAACACGCAACAAATGGCAACGAAATATCAGATGCCAGTTCTCCAGGGTCTCCTATTTGGTAAGCCTGTCTCGGTTCTTCGGGATACAGGAAGTAACACGACGGTTGTGCGACGTTCCCTCGTGCCCGACGAAGTGCTGACAGGAGCTATGACGACAGTATTTTTAGCCGATGGGAGCAGAATAAAGGTTCCCGAAGCAAAAGTGGAGATATTTTCGCCCTATTTTTCTGGCACGGTGATCGTTAAATGCATGACTTCCCCATTGTATGACGTCATCGTGGGAAACGTGCCAGGATCCCGTGATCCCAATGATCCAGATAGCAGGTGGAGCGAGGGACTGTCGGAAAGGAAGACGAAGTCTAAAAGCGTCAAGGAGAGATTAGGGGTGATGAAAGCAGATCGCTACGAGAAACCAATGATCAGCGTAGTCAAGAATTCAAGTACTTCGTTGGATTCGGCGAAAGCAACCGCTTTGAATATCAACCAACGAATCCTCAAGATTGAGCAGGCAGAGGACAAGAGCCTAGATCTCTGTAGGAACAAAGTTGGGCAGGTGTTTTTTGGGAGAGGATCGACAGAATATTCGTTTGTTATGCAAAAGGGAGTTTTATATCGCCATTATCGGTTATCCTCCGGCAAGATAGTACAGCAGGTAGTTGTTCCTCGCAAACTGCGGAGCCCAGTACTGCAGCTAGCTCATGAAAGTCTGATGGCGGGCCATCAAGGCATCAAGAGGACAATTGACCGAGTACTAGGATCATTCTATTGGCCAGGAGTTCAGGAAGAAGTAAAGAGATACGTGCGATCCTGTGACACTTGCCAAAGAGCATATCCAAAAGGTAAAGTAGGCAAGGCGCCTCTGGGCGTAATGCCGTTGATCGACACCCCTTTCGAGCGAGTGGCAATCGATATTATCGGTCCTTTAAAACCTGTGTCGAGGAACGGAAACCGCTACATATTGACCATGGTGGACTTCGCCACGCGCTACCCGGACGCGGTGGCCCTGCCAGCAATCGATTCGGCGACAGTAACAGAGGGCCTGGTGGAGATGTTCTCACGCGTAGGATTCCCGCGTGAAATTCTATGTGATCAAGCATCTTGTTTTACTTCCGAACTGATGAAAGAAGTCAACGAGTTACTGGCCATTAAGCACCTCAGTTCTACACCTTATCATCCTATGTGTAACGGGTTGGTGGAACGATTTAACGGTACGTTAAAACAGATGTTGCGGAAGCTCTGCCAGGAGGAACCAAAATCCTGGGATCGGTTGCTTGCCCCACTCCTTTTTGCCTATCGTGAAGTGCCTCAGACCAGCACGGGATTTTCTCCCTTCGAACTTATTTACGGGCGTGACGTCAGAGGACCACTTAGTTTGTTAAAAGAATTATGGATTGGAGAACACATCGGCGACGAGGCGAAGACAACTTACGGATATGTATTGGATCTGCGAGATCGTCTTGAAAAAACACTGCAGTTGGCTCATGAGAACTTGACACGAGCAAGAAAATCACAGAAGCAATACTATGATCGGCGAAGCACGAAACGTCAGCTTGAAGTAGGCGACCGGGCCCTTATTCTACTCCCTACTACGGAAAATAAATTACTCATGCAATGGAAAGGACCTTTTAAGGTCACAGGGAAAAAGGGCAGTCATGACTACTGGTTGGACTTGGGACGTGACACCAAGTTGTTCCACATCAACATGTTAAAGCGTTACGAGGATCGCGAACCGGAGAGGTTTACACAAACAGCGTCATTCGTAGTTTGAACAGTAGGGTCCTGAACAGTTTGAACAGTAGGAACACTTGAACAGTAGGGTCCTGAGGTGGAGCCTGGCATTGCAAGAATACTCATTTAGCATTCAGCATATAAAAGGGTCGGAGAATACCGGTGCGGACTTCATGAGTAGATTGTGAGCCAAGAGTTCGGACTTCATGCACTGTGATATTGGGTGTTGGACACTCGAAGTATGTCAGTGTATTTAACGGTGTTCTTGTGTATTTAGTAAATATTGGACCTCGACATGTGAACTATACAGAGGACATATACAGTGAAGGGGCTTACAGACCGCGCACGTGTCAGCAGTTTTTTTTTTTTTTAAAAAAAGAAAAAAAAAACTTATTTAAGGGGGGGCTTTTGTGATATGTGTCGTGCGCGAAGCTTCAAAGTGCGCGCCATTCAAAGTGCGCGCCATACAAAGTGCGCGCTTGAAGCAGACAACGACGAAGGTAGCACGAGCGCTGAGTAGCGTGGCGGCGAAGGTACGAGAAGGAACGAGGAAGACGGGGCTCTCGACTCGGCCGTTGGGTTCCGGACCCGAGCCTAGTAACAGTCGAGCCCGGCCTACCTGCCACGTTCTACCTGCCACGGCCGTGCGTCGCTGACGTGCTGCGGCTTCAAGGCATCCTGTGCTTGAGGACACGCGGAGCTGTCGGGCTACGGGCACGAGTTCCAGCAGAGGTGTCCGGCCGGGACGCGGCCGGTGGTAGTGCCTGGTCTACCGTGCCAACTGGTCCACCTCGTCTACCGTGCGAGCAACGCGGAGCTGTCGGGCTACGGGCACGAGCTCCAGCGGATGTGTCCAGCCGCGACGCGGCTGCGGTGGCGGAGCCTACCCATCAACTAGTCGCCTGGTTGACCGTGCGGACAACGCGAGCCAGCTCAAGACGTAGCAACGAACCTCGGTGAGACCGACCTCATGTCTTGTGTCCATGCTAAAAGGAGGGACGGTTAGCTTAGGACTTTGATAGTTCACAGAGACAGTGAAGGATTCTTTAAATAGCCTGTCCATGTTATGTGTGTTCGTTTTTTTGTGTGTATAAAGTGTGGCGTACAAACGGCCTCGTCTTTTCGTGGGAGTCTGGGGCGACGGCTCGGACACCCATTAACTAAGAACCTGCAATGTAACAGGGGCACAAGCGGCGAAATTGTAGTCCACAGCGCGCATCCTCGTGACAGAAGGTCCATTCGATTCGCCTGCACCACGTGAATCAGTTCACGAGGTGCGGCACTTTGCCATTCGATTCAGCGGTGCAGCATTGACGACCTCTGAACCCTGCCATTAGTTTTGAAAGGTGCAGAAAAGATGCAGCACTGGTTCACGATTTTCCTGCACCTCCTACGCTGACGGTGCTGGCTTGGTGCAGCCGCGCGTGCAGCTGAGCAGACGACTCAGCACTTGGGCGTAGGTGGCTTAGGCGCCGTACCTGCCTCTACAAACGCGGTGTGTTTTTTCAAGATGTTAGCACTTCATAAACTGTCCGCATGTGTGATTCGCCATCGGTCAGTGTGTGCTGAATGGTGTAAATTAAGCGAAAATAAATAAAACCTGTACCTTGTCGGCACATCGTCATTCGTTTTCGGTGTCGTGCTGTGCCTGCACTGCTGAACTCACGCTGCACAATTTCTGAACTTTGCGTGCACAGCCGTGAACCAGTTCCGTCTGGTGCAGATGAATCGAACGGACCTGGAATGTGCGGTGGGGATTTCGGGCACTGCGGGGGCAAGAGTGTCGAAGAGGTCCTAGAAGAAAGCTAAGCCCCGCACGGGAGCAAGCCCAAAGAGGGCATGACTGCTCTTTCCCACGTATTGCTTGGGTCCCCTCCGCCAGACTAATAGAAGCCCGTCGAAATCGCGAATGAGGCATGACTCTGCTGTTCAGCTTGTAGGATGTGCACGTTGTTGTGTCGGGCGTTCTGAACATACGCCAGGACCGCGACCGCCGGGGGTACGTTTGAAGAGCGAGGAACAGCTGTAAGCTAGAGGCAGTGACACAGGAACGTTTTTGGAAGCATGTTTGTTTGCTTAATTTTTGTTTTGAAGTAGTATGCATGTGTCATCTCTATGGCTAGTTTGCTTGGATACTTTTCCCCACTTCTAGTTATTTTTAAAGCCTTGTAAGAGTTTTCAGCGAAGCTGTTAAACCTCATGCGGAAGCAGTGACCCGCATCGGTCAACCTACTGCGTGAACTGAGTTTTTCTTCGAGAGAAGAGCACGTGAGTCGTAAATGACGTTTGATACGCCCGCTATTTTTGAAAGCGCGGTAGTTTTGCCGAGTGGAGCTAGACTTTGTATGCCCTGTGCCCCTTGGTGTATTGCGAAGTTTTAAACAGTCTTCAAGGAGTAAATGTGCATTTCAATAAAGGTTGTCGAATAAAACTAAATGCGATTTTTGAAAGGCTCACGTTTGAGAAACATTCGGTACAGGGTTTTCTGCACAAAACTTACGCGTTTTGTTAGGCGCTCCTGAAGTGTATGGCATCTAGCGTTATTTTTTCATTGCGTTTTGTTGTTTGTGAACATTTGCGTTAAGATGCGTGTTTAGTGGTGCCTTGGTTTTAGGGATTGACCTTAGTTAGGTATGTATTAGTATGCTAGCGCTCTTTGGATGAGAGTATGATGTCGTGCTAGGGCGCACAGCAAAGTCCTGTGCGTTCTTTAAAATCATGGGCTGACATGAGGCCACATTCAGCAAATGAGCGTGTAGTACAAAAGCTCTATTCTCCTTATTTTATTATTTTACTGAGGTCCTATGGATCATGTGATCTCTTGAGCTTAGAGTTGCGCTTTAGCTAACGTTAACGTTAGGAATACGTTTCGGGTAGTTGTAAGATGCATTTCGATTTGTTGTCAGAAAGTTTTCATTGGCGTCAAGGTGGCCTACAAGTAGGTACTCTCGACTACGCCTTGCAAATATGTAATTAGAGAATGAAGAACGCGCACAGTTACCTTGTGTTGGGTTCAGGCTGCATTTGCGCGAAAATTAAGTAGTTGTGTATCATTAAGTTAATGAGAAGCTAGCAGTTGTAACTTACAACTTAGTAGTGCGAATGGCGGAAAAAAACTAGTTTTCAAAGAGTGTGATTATGGTTATATGGGGTCAAATTGTATTTGCCTTGGTGTGCTTTTCTCGCACGGCAGATTGTTCCATCTGCAGTAGGCATCTCCACATCCATGATTGTTGTAACTATGGTGGCACAAAATTTTGTCAATATTGTGGAATAGAATTTGTTTGTGTTTCTTGAGATGCCTGGAGGGTTTTAGGCGATTCCAATGTGCATGACTGAAGCATGGTATTGTGTTTTGTGGTTCGTTTTGCTATTGTCAGTCATTGTGAGGTGGTTTGGTAGTTGGTGCAAGCTCGCAGCTGAAGGTTAGAAGCCAGGCCATCGTCCTGGTCACCAGCCATTCTCTTCGTGCCCAGCGGTTGGGAGCGCTGGCCATCCGAGTTTTTCCGGGCGGTGGAGGAGCTGTTACATTGGGCCCGGCAATTCGTCGGGGCAGACGCCATGGTGCGTAAGCCGGTATACTAGGGAGGCTTTCAACCCCATTAGCACCCAGTATGCAATACGCTGTCCTGTAGACGAAACCTTCGCGAGACAAGCCTTTTGTTAAACGGGCTCGAACAGCGGGGGGGGGGGGGTGGGGGGGGTGCCTCTGTGGCGGGTCTCTTTAAGTCAACCTCTTGACTCGGCTATTGTCGTCACTGAAGTGAAATCGTCACAAAAACACCGTTACTCCTGAAGCGTACGTGGGAAGACGTCAAAGAAGCCGACCCCCGGATCGAGCGTTTGGACTGCCTGAAGCTGAAAGCAGCATGGACCGCTGCTGACGTTCGGGTTAGCAGCCATCTCCCCGCAGGAGCTCAACCTTCCCTCTCCAGACGCTACGTCATCACCCTGTGGCGTCTTCCAAGGCGGTGGCTGGGTGCGTCATTGTGGGGCGTGCTCGTGCTCCCTTTGGACCATTGAGACTTCGTCACCTGATTTGTGGCGAAAGGGCTTACCGCCGCCTTCGGATCTCGGTGAAAAAGAGATGGCGGGATATAAAAGCCGAAGCTTTGAGTGGAATTATGTGCTGAATCATGAACTGAATCTCTGTTGTACACAATGCGGGATCTCCTGAATCCCTGTACAGTTCTTATCTTTCTTCTATAATGTAAATAAACCATTCGTTCAGTCTCTTACGAACGCGTCTCCTCACTGGCGAAGATCGGCTATCCGGATGACGGCGGGGTGCCAGCCAGGGCCGTACCCAGGATTTTTTTTCGAAGGGGGGGGGGGGTTCGAGTGTAGAACGGCTGCCATTTTTTAAGATTTATACTGGCTTATTTTTGTGAATAAAACAAGTACATCCCTTACTTGTAATAATTCGATAGTACTTTTCCATTATATGTACCCAAATAAAGAAAGTGGTATGTCAACCTCAAATTCTGGTTTAAGCAAGAACTAAGTTTAGACAATAGCATCCCCAAAGCTGGGGACACTGCGACCAACGGGTCCTGATGAAGTAACACAATGTAACCGCGGTACAAAAACGGTATGTATGTGTTACAAGCTGCCACTCCCTGCGTCGCCAGCGTGAAGTCGGCGACGGGAATGGCAGCAGGTTAGGTCGTTCCGTACGTAAGCACAGACAGTGAAGAGATCAGAGACGTATGTGGGGAAAAACAAAACTCTAGTGATATTGCAGCACTGCAGAGGAATCTAAAAATATTGAAGAGGAATCTTGTACAACACGTAATACCAACTAACAAAATAGATATAAAATCAATAAATCAGCTTACAAGAGAGAAGTATTACAAACTACACAAAACTAACCAACAATAAAACTACAGATGAGAAAGTCCGAAGGTATAAACAGGTGAAGGGATACCTGTGATGACCGGCAGCGTTGAGTCCACGACGATCGGATGCGAGAAGTCAGAGAGAGTTCTGGCACAACTGCGATGTCGGCGGTGTTCCAGCGCTAGTGTTTCCGGGAGGCTAGTGCTTGAAGCCGATCTCGGGCAGGTTGAGCTTACTCGAGATTCAAGTACCAATGCCTACGTTACAGACGTTAATTTCGCGTCACAACTAGACGAATGGCTAAGTTTAGGTGGCCAGCCGACACGGAGCCGCAACCACTTAAGGGATACTTCTTGATCTCTTTCTACACCATGTTATCAGCAACTAGCCTGCTTAGCAAGGCGAAATCCTGCTCTTAAATTGACCTCCGTGTCCCCTGATTCTCGTCCTGGGGGAAAACAGACCTATTAATGGGTCTAATCATGCACGTTTTATTGTTAGAAACTCCACCCTAAAAATATAATGACCACGTCCCTTTTTATTTGGAGAGGGTCCTCAACTGAGCGAGAGTGACAACCTGTTGGGGTTTTTTCATACTACTTGTTCACAAGAAGTTTGGCGCGTGGGAATGGTCAGTTTTCTTGGTTTCAGCCGGTGCGTCTTGCAGTCTACAGCTAGTTCGAGGTGCATCGCGGCCTTTGACGACCCTGCCGACGCCGCCGTAGGTACAAAAGATCAAACATCGGCGACTAACGTTTGAAGAAGAACACCCCATTCAGTACTTGCCTGCACTAAAGGCCAGTCTTTTGATGAGTGAACTGTTCCACCGGTCAGTGGTGGAGTGCGGCGCTTGTTAATTTGCCGTTACGCCGGGTCGCAAAAACGGCAGTCCGTGACAGCATGTATGCAAGCAAACAAACAAGTCGCCTGGCATTCCGATCTTTTTGTTACCATTCGCACATTCTGCTTGCTGGATAGTTTCCTCGTAATTGCGAAAGGATAGAAGGGTTGAAGCTTGGGCTCGCTGGGTTTAGCTTTCAATCAACTCTTGAAACATAGAGGGAAGTTTAAACGAGGAAGTTTTTCCTTCTCGGCAACTTGCAAAATTCTGTGAGGACTTGTTCTGGGGTCACTTGAAGTTCTCGATGGATGCTGAGCAGTGCTAGTCCGGTCAATCTGTCGTTGTTCATATGATTTCGAAGGTAGCTCTTCAGCCTTCTCAGCGTGGAAAAAGTCCGTTCCAGGGCTGACGTCGCCGGTAAAGTCGCCAGGATAGAAAGTAGGCTGCGGATGTTCGGAAAAAAAGTCGCGGTTGCACATCTGTAAGGCCTGTAAAGCACAAGCTGGGCGATTCTTTTCTTCGATCTGGCAGCATTTCTTCACCCACAGTGTGAACTCTGCTTCGATGACATTAGCCGAAAGAATGTCGCCAAGGTAAAACTGCACTGCATCATCAAAATCAAAAAGGCTAGCCGATGCGCAGAATTTCGGCAGCAGCATGTTAAGGCCAACCACGACCTTCTTATGGGCATCGAACTGGTCTCCTAACTGATTTTCGAAGTCAGCCAGCAAAGGCAAATACACATTCCTCCGGTAATACTCTTCGGGAGTAGCAGTTGGTACGTTGCTTCTTTGCATCTGCCTTCCTGTGATGCGTGGTAGGGCCATCTCAACATTTGTGATCTTCAGCAAAGAGAGCGACTTCGGAAAAATCTTATTAAATTCCGTTTCCGCACTAGCCCTTTTTGTGGAAAGAACGTCTATAACATTCTTTACGTGATCGCACGCTTGAGCCAAGTCACAGTCAATGTTTTGAAGAAACTTGCAAAGTGGCAGTGTCAAAGAGAAGAGGTCGCTACAGATATGAAGCGAAACGACAAACTCGGCTTCGTAATGGCATTGAGCAGTTGAGAAGCTTTTGATGAAGTATCAGATGACGCGGCCTCTACTTCCAAATATTCGAGGAATTGTACAATAGGCACATACAGTTCAAGGAAACGCTGCAGTGCATCGTGACTCTCTACCCACCTTGTTTGGCAAAAGGAGAGAACTGATTTTCTTTTTTCTTGTGTTAAATCTTCTACTTTGTCTCGCAGTTGATTCGTCCTGTGTGGCGAAGCTCTCACAAACGTACAGGTTGAGGATACAGTCCCCAAACAGTTGCGGATGCTGGGGAGTTTGCATGCGTGAAGCAGAGCAAGGTTCAACGAGTGGGCGCTACAATGCACGTACAACGCTTTGGGCGCTGCTTGACGAATGAAGGCTTGAACACCGTTAAGGTAGCCGCTCATTGATACCGCGCCGTCGTATCTTTGCCCGCAAAGTAAGTTCAGGTCAAAGCCATGACCTCTAAGGCTGTTCAGGACGGTGCTCGCCAGCGCCTTGCCAGTGAGATCGTACACGGGAACGAAATCTACAAAATCTTCTTTAAGAATGGGCACTCCCGACGTGTCGTGTCGAACGTACCTTACACATAGGTAAATGTGGGCGGTGCGAGATATATCAGTGGCCTCGTCAGCTAGAACTGAAAAACACGAGCCTGAGTTGACGTTTTCCACTATCTGTCTTTGTATGACTTTACCACAGAGGGTGATCAACTCAATTTGAATTTTTGGGCTCGTCTACAGCGCATTCGCCGGAGATGTTTCCATGTGAGCTCTCAAGGCGGCATCTCCACATTTTCCTCTCATCCTAAGCAGTGCGCAGAAATTTCCATCATTTTTGAATGGCAGCACTTCAGACATATTTATCGGACCAGAGTCGTCTGTGCCACGACGCGGTACTTCTTGCCTGCCACAGAAAAGGATTGTTTCTATTATTGGCAGCAAGTTCTTGCGGTTTTCTTCCGCCTGCTTTTTAAGACCGTGGTCAAGTTGTGTTAAGATGTCATGCTGTGAGCGGGACCGGACTGCTGAAAAGTTCTCCGATAGCGTTGTTGACATGACGTGATAGCTGCTGGATGCGTGGCTCTTAAAGGCATCCATGGCTTTCTTGTAATTGGTGAACTCCTTAGTTACAAAACAGCCCAAGCGCTGGTGCTCCCCTTTTCCTGCACACTCACTTGCGATGACTACGCAATATTTGCATAATGCTCCTTGAAGCTTCTCTGAATAAACAAGCCATGGGTAACGATCTACCCAGTGAGGTTGGAACTTCAGATTCCTTTTCCCTGTGGCTGGATATTCATAGTTAGCCGGAGGGGTCCACGGATTGAGCAGCACCTTCTCCATCGTCTCTAGATCATTTACATTATTGCTTTTCGAGACAAACAGTCCCAAGTCGAAAATATTCGCACTCGCCGCACAGAGGGGAGGCGAACCAGAATGTGTAGGTGCCATGCCACTCACCTTCCTTGGACATTGCCCAGTGGTAAAGGCGTCACTTTGCCCAGCGTTGAATGTAGAACAAAGATCACTTGGAGTTGCACTGCGGCCACCATCGATTCCCGGCGGCGCATGGGTGTCCTGCTTGTGTTCGTTCTCATGTGATCCATATAAACCGGTGCATTCTCCCGAGTCGCTACAGAAGTTCGGAAGCGCTTGGCTTTCCACCAGTGCTGAGGAGGGCGAAGTTTTATCCTTCGAAGGAGGCGGTTCTTCTCCGTCCGCTTCATCGGTTCGAACTGTCTTGAAGTAGGACGCAAGACTCCTTTGCTTCGTTGTTGCAGAGTGTCTTTTCATTTTGCTGCCGCAATCCTGTGCACGCACACAGAAGTGGCCAGTGGCTCCAAAAAGACGTTTGCGACTGCTTCGACACCCTGGCGTGAACGGCGGGCGATGCTTTCTTCCTCTCTTATCCACTTTACAGTGGCTAGAATGTAGAAGTGTGATGAACGCGCCGGCTCCCGCGTGGCGCATGTGTTTTCTGAACGCCGCTACAGCTGGTGTGCATGCAGGCCCATTATTGTACTCCAGATGCAACAAACTGGATTAATGCTACTTAAAGACCTTTTCACAGAAGACTCCATGGGCACTGCGTACTCTCCTTAATATACGTGAACCCCCAAGCATGCACTGCCAAGACATTTGCACTCCCGTAGTACAGTCCAGAAAGGAGGTGTTGCTCGGTTCCTGCGAAAAAGTAACCTTTTCACGGACGGCTCCCTGGGCGCCTGCATAATTCTCTCTGGGCTGCGCTAATTAAATAGCCGTGACCCCCCCAAAATGCACTTTGTAGGCTGTGACGTCAGCCTCTGTACTCCCGCGCGCAGCCCAGCTTGGCGGCGTTTTATTTTTTCTCCTGTGAAAGTTGACCTCTGGTGCTGGATTGTGTGCCGGCTGTATCCTCGCTTTGTGCGCTTTATAGGGAGGTGCATACACCTTCTGTGTACAGAAGAGGTAGATTTCCTTGCGTGTGGTTAAGGTTGTTCGAAGTTGCTCGGATATGCCAGTCTTTCACTAGATGTCATATGATTCGTTTCGGTGGCGAGGACTACAGTTTGAGAAAAGTTAGCCCTGCAGCCTGCGTCCTCGGAATGCACCGCTGAAGTTTTCCGCTTAGGTCTTCCGCGTTCGCCTTCGCGGAACCGATCGGCTTCGCTAGTTGACGGGTTGGGACCTGGCTACGCTCTCTACATCAGCCGCATTGATTGCGCTACACCCCACATGCTTGTAATTGGTGCCTCATACTAACTCTGTCCGTGCCAACAATACTGAGGCAGCGCAGAAGAACTCTATCGCGCCCTCTGGTCACTATCGGGGAGTGAGCCATCAAGACATGTCAATTTCACTCTGAGTGAGGGGTTAAAATGTCCACCCAAAACGGTCAGCGATATTGAATCTTATGCTGCAAAAGCCGAAAAATAAAAAAGCAGCAGTAGCAGTGCTTCCAGTGTACTTCATGTCCGCTTTGGTGGTGCAGTGCTTATGGGGGTTGACTCCTGACCCGAAAGTCGAATTTAAATCGAGGTAATATTCTATAGAGGCCCCAAAATTTTCGGAGCTCTCCGCTACGGAGGCTTAATCATGTCTTTGCATCGGGATGTCATGCCCTAAATGTTAATATTGAATACGAAGTATTTATTAGTGAACCACGGCTACTCTGAGCATTTCTATATTTCTGTAGTCTTTCTATCTATCTGTACGTCTGGCTGCTGTCGTGATCGCGTTCTTAACTTGGCGTGCCAAAAATCTGCACGTGCGGATAATAATATTATACCAATATGTCTTTCAGATAATGACATAAATAATGTAAATATTACGTCGCGTTCATCAACAAACCCTCCATACACGTGTGACACATACATGTACGTGTCTTGAGACAAGTGTGGTGTGGCATGGTATATGCGGCATGGGTGACAGACTGCTTAGAACGGTGTACTTTTCTACTAATGGATGGCTCAGGTTGTGAAACACCGAAGGGTGAAAGAAGGCTGGTTGATTAAAAAAGAAAACGAACGGGTTTTTTGACACAAAGAAAAAAAATTCTCGTGTATCCACGAAGTGAATGATTAAGAAGCAGCTTGCTCCTGGGGTTGAATCCGGTAAACCATGAAAATCGGACATAAGGTCAATTATCAACATAAAAAGACGTGACATAAGAATTGTTGTTGTGTGATTGTATATACACGTTATATACACAATGTTTGCTATTTACACATCAGTGTATTATATACAAATATTTACATACTGAGGTAGTATATACATTTTTTCAACAGCGCATTTAAGGGGCAGATAACCTAGGAGGAACGTTTGCTTTTTAGTATAATTTCTTTGTGATGCTTAAAGTACAAAACCAAAGAATCTTCAATTATAGGATGTAGTGGAAAGTTCGAGAGGGGCCCTGATGGCAAACCCGCGCTGCAGCAGCATTGCGAGCTCTCCGCTCCGCCACCTTGGCTTCTGCGGTGTTCATAGTGGCTAGCGCTATCGAGGCGCACTGAGTGATGTCCGGCGAAAAAAGAAAGGAAGCGTGCCCGGGCTGAGGGTGAGCGCTGCATATAGGCGCGGCCACCTAGCGGTCTCCCACCAAAATAGAGCATGCACCGAGAGTGGAGCGAGCGTCGCCTGAGCAGCGGTACGCCATCTAGTGAGTACTCTTGAAATGAAGAGCACAGTTGTGCTTCTAGCGGGAGCAATGAGCACTTGCGTACACAACGGACAACAACGAGAGATGACCCCCCGCAAAGGGAGCAATCTCCTAAAAAAAGTCGTTCAATGTTCGCCTCAAAGGCGAACAATGAACGCGATAGCAACAAATTGGAAGGTCACGCGCAGAATGGCAAGCAGATTGAAACGTGCCCCGCGCTTTTCACGCATAAATGACGCACGAAACGTAGTCACAGGTACAGATGAACGCGAGTAAGTGTTTCGATCATTACTTCATGTGTCTGAAAAGCGCGTCCTTTTCGCAAACGGAAGCTGTGTGACTATTGTAGTGACCTTTGTGCCCCCCGTAACTACAATAGACTCGTTACAGTGCAAGCTCCACGCCAGCCAAGATGTATTCTTGCATACTCACAGCTTTTATCAATCAAATAAAAAGTGTCTGTAGCATAAAGTTATTCACTAGACCAAGGTTACAAGCCATATGTGTTTTGACGCAAGTGTACTGAGCCATGTCACTTTAACGAGAAAAAAACAACGCGTGTGCCTCTCATTTAATCTCGTAATGTACCAAGCATGTTTCAATATGAGTAATCCAACGTTGAGTACTCTGCTGTGTTGTACTTTTCGCAGATGTCTCTGCCAGACATTGAAACTCAATGCATTTACTGTACGTGTTATTGCGATTTCTTTATTTTCGTGTTTCGCAGGTGTCTGAGTTACTGAAAGCTTTCCGAATCTGAACTCAACTGAGTTTCCATCCGCAGGGCAGCCACTCTCAAAAAATCCCCCCACAGCCTTGTTATAGTTAGCCTGACGAAGACTGCTAAATCATTCGTCGCGACGCGTCGCAGCAACCTCCAGTATAGGCACCCGATAGGGCACCAGAGGGCGCGACGAAGCTTTTTGGGCCGCCTCAGCATTGTTTTTACCGACGGACCGCCAGGGATACTAAGAAAATGAAACGCTCGCAGAACACAGTGACATGCTGAAGTGTCGGTGCCCTTTTTGGCACGTTTTCAAGGAACGCTTCCTGGGCGCTTACTGGATCAGCCGCGACCTTCCTGCTCACAACTAAAAAAAGAAAATAATACGCACGTGCAAGTCCAATTTGGCTGCGCCTATTCGCTAGGCTGTGTGTTTTGGCGCTACAATCAGATCTCGTAAACTGCATTGCCGGGTGCCTATACGGCTACTTCGACCACGAATAACGACCAGACTCGTCACCTTCCATTTTGTGCGATAGCTGCACACAAATACAGTACATTCAAGCCTGTTAACGGATGGTGGGCACAAAAATCGGCTCAACTTTATTTCACCCTGTGTATGCCTCTGCGTGATAATCAACGCCACACATAGGTCCTAGTCATGGCAGCCGGAAGTAGTGCCTTTTCCGCATTACCGGCACGTTGGGCGTAAATGCTGAGGTGTAAGCTGCGTGAGCCCAGGGCTGCTCGGAGGTGAATTCCACCTATACATAAACGGTAACATTTGTGCGCTTTTCATACTAACAAAATACAGGTCGAAGTCTACTACTGCGTATAAATTATTTTGATATATTATGTGATATGTACTAATGAGACATGAATAACTGAAGTCAGCGTTGATTAATGTAGTGACTTGAGCTATAGCAATCTCCTTGGTGTTGACTTTTAGAATGAATACACGAACTCATTTCGGTTAAATTTTTGGTATTGTATCAGAGGAATTTGAAATATTATTCCCTTTGAGGGTTGCCATGTTTAGGGACAAAAAAAAGAGAGAGGAAAGGTGAGATCAGTGGCGAGAAATGCGTAAAATTAGGGGTCACTTGGCAGAACAGGTTCTAGGGCGAGTTGGTATTCCATTGTGGACGGCGTTTTGCGCAAAAAGATGGACAAGAAAGTGGTGGGGTGGTTAAAGAAAGGAAAAGATGCCTAATTTTTTCAGTCCAATGAGGAGCACGGCACAGCGTCTGAAAAGCAAGAAGGAAGAAAGCATAGACTGATGCAGTCCCTGCTCTCGTCCTTCTTGTCCGTTTTTTTTTGCGTAGAACTTAGTTGACAAAGGTTGTATACTAATAACATAAACTCTCCAGCAAAGTTATACAACTTTCCACAGGTGAGGAAGAAACGCCACCGTGATGGGCTGCCCGCGGGAGTACAAAGGCTAAGGCACAGAATCCACAGTGCTTTTGGGAGGGGGGGATCCACGCCAATTATGCAGCCCAAAAAGGACTATGGCGGCGCCCAGGCGGCCGTTTTGGAAAAGATCTATAGTCCAAAGATAAACGTTAAGGACTGTGAACTGACCTGATATTTCGGTACTGATTCGGTCCCTTCTTCAGGGGTGACTGCTCGGCCTGCTCTGAAGCTGGTGATTTTTCTTGGCGGTGTTGCCCTACCCATCGTCCTTCTTTCCACCGTTCTTGTTGCTGCAGTGTTCTGTCAACTGGTTCCTGGTTAACAATTCCAGGCCTTGTTTGGATAGGCCAGGACTCTAATAATGGCCATTTTGTGTGGTACCCTCCGTGTCGATGACCCGGGCGTCGTCGAAATTGATGCGGTGGTTCATCTTTTTACTGTGTTCAGCGAGAGCGCTTTGTGTGGCATTGAGGTTACCCACATCATTTCGATGTTATCGTATACTTTCGGGGAAGTTATTCGTCTTACCGACGCAGGTGGCGGAACAGTCTGTGCATGGAATTTCGTAGACCAGCCCAGGGAACCTTTCTTTCGGCAGTCGGTTTTTCGGTCGCGGCAAGAATTGCCCAATTGTTGAGACGGGCTTGTACGCCATAGCAATGCCCTCTTTCCCCAGCACCCTAGATAGTTGCTCGCCGATTACCGGCACGTATCGGACAGAGATGCGGTAGGAATGTTTTGGATAGGCCTCATTGTTAATGTCTTCCTTTGCAGAAGGCAGGTAGGGGGCAGTTTTGGGGTCGCCAAGTCGCTGGCGTACTGGACGAATAAATTTTTTCAGGTAAGCGCTGTCCAGGAGGTCGGTGGTGATTGCTTCTTTTTTTCGCATTTTTGGAGCTGCAGATGACCCCTGCGCGATTGAGGAGTGCCTTGACCACTGATGTTTTGTGTGCGGTCGGGTGGTTAGGAGTGAACTGCAGATACCGTCTGGTGTGCGTATGTTTTCGGTACACGGGGAAGCTCAAATGTCCAACCCTACCCCCCGTCTGTTGGCACATCCAGGAAAGGAAGAAGGTTGTTTTTTTCCCGTTACACGGCGAATCGCCGGCTAGATCAAATTTAAAAGTGCCGGAAAACTGTTGATGTTAGAATCCTCGATCACGCAAAATACGTCATCCACAAAACTAAAAAACTATTTTTGGTAGCTCGGTGAACCAATGGATCGGTGCCCAAAGCTTGTGTACCGATGTGCTCTATCGTCAAGTTGGCCACTGTGGCTGAAATGGCGGCTCCCGTGGGGGTTCCACTTGTTTTTTGGTAGAAAGCACCTGTGACAGAAAATGCCGCTTCGAGGCAGAATTCCATCAAATGGCACAGTTCATCCGTGCTGAGCTTCGTCATCCTCTCACTAAGGTTCTCATCCCTGTCCAGGACGGTCGTTGGAACTGAGACCATGAGGGGTACGAGCACACTCGTGAACAAAGAAACCACATCGAAATATACGAGGCTCTCGACACTGCCGATTTATTTATTTTATTTATTATTTATACAATACTGCAGACCAAGTTAATGGTCCAAGCAGGACGGGCAGAAAAAAATAATGTTCACGCACATACAATGCAATGCAATGTAACAAAAACAATGAAGCGACAAAACGCAGAATTCACTTGGAACTACAAAATAAACAAGCTACCGTAAAACCGATTTTTCGCACAAACATAGCAGGGTTTCCAATCCAAATAAAACTAGAAAATCACGCACAACTTCAAGAAACATTGCTAAAAACCCGAACGTCAGTAATTAAAAGTTTCTAAAATGATCGTGTAGGGCTGTTATAAAATTTCCGCTAAAAATTCTTTCTGGCAATTTATTCCAGTCATCTACCGTGCGTGTAAAATAAGAAAACTTAAAGATATTTGTTCGGGCAAAGAATGGGGATAAACTGTGGCTATGTGTGTGTCGTGTTTTCCTCGTGGTGGACGGACTAATGAATGGAGTGGGTGATAATCCAGTCTTACACTTACTTAGGGATTCCATAAAAGCTAAGCGAGCAACTTGGCGTCTAATGTATAGTGGTTGGATTTTATTGAGTGCCATGATACCTGACGGAGAATCACTTCTTTTATATTTATTATAAATAAAACGAACAGCCCTCCTCTGAACCTTCTCCAATTCGTTAATGTTTTTGTTCGTGTGCGGGTCCCAAACAACCGCTGCATACTCCAGTTTAGGCCTAATTATGGAATTATACGCTAAAAGCTTAACGTTACTAGGTGTACCTCAAAGTTTATGCCGTAAAAGACCAAGTTTTTTAGCGCTGAAGAAGTTACCTGCTGAACGTGGTCGTTCCAATCTAATCTGGAGTTCAATACGATACCTAGGTATTTAAACTTACTAACCTCCTCGATTAAGGTGTTTTTAATTTTGTACCGGAAAGTTATGGGGTTTCGTTTCCTGGTTATAAGTAAAAGAACTGTTTTTGTAGTGCTAATTTTCATGCCCCATTTGTCGCACCAAGATGATATGTCACATAAAGCCCTATCTAGCCGATGTTGATCACAAGCAGACTGCACTTCAGTATAAATCATGATATCATCCGCGAACATTCCAATATTCACGGTATCACCAACCACAGACACCGAATAATTAACATACAACAAAAAAAGCAGGGGCCCCAGCACACTTCCCTGGGGCACACCTGATGTAACTGTTAGAGAAGAGGAACAAGTACCATCGATGTCTACAAATTGCGTTCGACCTTTCAAATATGAATTAACCCAATTTACAAGTGTAGAAGGAATTTCTGCTTGTTTAAGTTTTAAAAGAGGGCTACCGTGAGGAACCCTGTCGAATGCCTTGCTTAAGTCTAAAAACAAAACATCAATTTGCCTGGAGTGATCTAAGATTGAACTAAAACTATGAACGGCGGTGACCAACTGCGTAACGGTAGAAAATCCCCTTCTAAAACCATGTTGGAAGGGACTCAATGTTTTATTTTTTTCCAGTACATTAAGAATATGGTTAGCTACAATATGTTCTATCATCTTGCAACAACAGCACGTTAAGGAAATTGGTCGATAATTGTCAACATGGAAACGGTCTCCTTTTTTAAAAACTGGAATTACCCTAGCCATAAGCCAATCATGGGGCAGCACGGACGTCCAAAAAGATTCACGAAAAATGACTGTCAAGAACCGAGCTAAAGATTCTGCATAGCGACGCAGAAAGGCGTTCGGGATTTCATCCGGGCCAGTAGTGCACTTAGGATCTAATCGCAGAAGCATTTCAAAAACTCCTTCAAAAGAAACAAGCTCGATCTGTTCCGAATGAGCCTCCATATAAAATTCATCACCTTGATCGTTTGAAAACACAGAATGAAAAAAGGAATTGAAAGCATTAGCAATGAAGAGACGAGATGTTTCCATCTTGCCATCAACCAATAATTGATCGACCGATTTACGTGCACTACGGATGTGAATCCAGAACTTTCCTGGTTCGTTTAAAATGAACTGAGGCAAACTTTCGCAAAAATACCGTTTCCTTGCGGATTTTACGCTGCTCGAAAGTTTGGAGACTAACCTATTTAAGACATCACAATCGGGACTGCGAGTCTTCTTGATACGTTTAATTCGCCGTTTTAGGTGAATAATATCTCAGTTAATCCATGGATTGACCCTTTTGGTCTTTTGGTTCGTTTTTTCTTATCAGGTATAAAAGACTCTAAACAAAATTTAAATGCTCTTTAAACATTTCCCACAAATGCCGCACATCATTACCTTGAAAGCTTTCGTAAGCTATGTCAAGGTAATCCAAAACAGACTCATCTCTCGCCCTGGAGTAGTCTTTGACATATGTATGCTCAACTCCCGCCAAACGTTTTTTAGGTTCTAGAAAGACATTGGTAACTACAACCTTGTGATCAGAAATCCCGTCACTTACATGTAATGAATAATCAGAAAAACTGCGATCTAAGAACACAAGATCGAGTACGGACCTAGCTGTACCGCAAATTCTGGTGGGCTCAAGAACAACCTGGTTTAAATTATGAGTTAGCATAATGTCGGATAGAATATCAGAGTGCTCTGCGGCTCCGACACATCCAGTAGGCCAATCAGTACCTGGTAGATTGATATCGCCAACAAGCATAAGCTTGGTTTTGCGGAAACTAAACAAATGATCTTGGAGCTTTCGCAAATAAGAAGAATCAGAACTGGGAGGTCTGTACAGCGCACATAGGACGAAAGTGAAACTAGAAAATGTTATTTTGAGAAGCAGGCTTTCGTGGTCTTCTATTTTATTTAAAACCACAGCTTTCACATTTTTCTTTAAAAGAACAGCCACACCCCCCCCCCCCTCGTGACCCACGGTCACGTCTGAAGACCGAAAACGATAAAGGAAAGACGCAGTCGTCAGTGATATCGCTGGTTAACCAAGTCTCAGTTATTACTGCTACGTCGGGGTTGTGCGCAAGTAATGCAATTTCCAGGGATTGGGATTTATTGACAACACTTTGGGCATTCATATTCAATACAATAAGCCTGTTGCGATAAGAATCGCTGCCGGGATCATGTCACTTCGACTGCGACTGCGCGGGGGACAATATGAGCTTCATTCGTCTACCTGTTACATCATCCAAACATATGTTTCGTCATTAATTTTAAGTTTATCGTCATAAAGTTTTGGATCCAGCCCTTCATCCTTATCCTTGCGTGCCGATTCCCAAAGAAGTTTTCGCTTGCGGAGAGTTTCTTTGGAATAATCATTCTGAATGTAAATTTTTGAGCCTTTCAGCTTCTTAACGTTACTGAAAACAGCCATCTTCTCATTGAAGTCTTGGAAGTACAAGATTACTGGTCGGGTTTTTTGCTCGCCTCTACCGCTATCATTTTCACTGTTACCGGTCTCCTTGATGCGTTTTCCCAGTCTGTGGAAACGCCCAACGGATGCAACCTTCACACCAAGCCGTTCATCAAAGATGTTGCCAATAACCTTCTCCTTCAGTTCATTTTCAGATTCTGATTTAGCCTCGGGTACACAAAAAACAAGCAAATTTGACCGCCGGCTGTAATCTTCGAGATTCACTACCTTTTGCTGTTGCGAAATAACCGACTTAAGGAGCGACTGCAGATGTTCGATTGGTGCTATAGGCTGCAGGAACCTCCGACATACGCTGAACGAAATGGGTGGCGTTTGTTACCTGTGTGGCTGTTATAATATGTTATCCAACTGTCAACTCCGGAATGAATAAAGGTACGTTGCAGAAATTATTTTTAATTGCAATAGGAGATAGGAACAGTTTCGGCTGGTTTTTTGCCGTCACCGCCGCCGTCATTTACCGTATATGTATGCGTATCTGTATATGTGAAAACGCCAGACAGAAAAATGATCCAGGAAAAAACACCAGTGGGCGTAATCAAACGTCCTACCTCTGAATTGGGAGTGCGAGATGTTAGCCACTAAGCCATGAACGATCACCTTCGTGAACGTTCGAACGATGAGCTATTTATATCTACCACTTACCGCTTGCTATGGGCATCTCGAAGGAACTGTCGTGTTTTCAGCATTACAGCGAGATGACGCAATGAGCGCGCGTCGCCATATCGTCCCGACGCGGCGGCGCGTGCTCTTATCTTCCACGCGTACTTTGGCCCGTGGAGAGGGGACGCACACGCGTGCGCTCGCTTATTTCGCGGTGGGGTCTTCGGCTTTCCCTGGAATGATTCTGTTTAGTTACAGGGCGCACAAAGGTGATTGTACTCGTTGCACAATCTGCGTGTGCGAAGTAGGCTCGCTTTTCAGACACATCGAAGTGAAAACAGAGATGCCTGCTTGCGGTCATTTGTACCTGTGAGTACGTTTCGTGTGCCATTTGTGCGTGAGAAACGTGGGGCACGTTTCTAACGCACAAGGAAACACGAAAACACAAGAAGAAAACAATTAGGAAAAAGCGTATTCAAGCTCCACGTGAAATGCTGAGTATGGTCACTGAAGAACAGTTGGGCCAGCAAGGCGCAGTAGTGGTTATGGTGCTGAGCTGCTTGTCCGAAGGTCACGGGTTCAATTCAAGCCGTGGTGGTCACGATGGAGGCAAAATGGTAGAGCCTCGTGTACTCTGAAGTCAGTGCACATTGAATAACACCCGATGGTCGAAATTTTCGGAGACTTCCAATGCGGCGTCTCTCATAAGTACATCGTGGTTTTGGGACACAACCCTCCAGATAATATTACACAATTTTTAATTATAATATTTATGTTTCTATTCAGCTGGTGTCGTGTGAAGAAGGGGGATGTCCCGCATGTGGCGCGCATTGCATGCTCTTAACAACTGCGTGCAATGTGCCAGTAACCATGTAAACTGACGACGCTCTCCTTTTTGGGAGCCGCTGTCCAGCAAGGAGAGTGCGGAATCAGCATAAAGACTGAAGAAACACGACTGTGCGTGCATCAAAGGAGGACATGACTCCAGATTCCGGCCCCCTGCTTCTTCTACAAGTTTGCACTAACCACAGGTGAAAAGAAAGAATACCAACAGTTTTCCATGATCTAGGCCATGCCTGAATACAGGTAATAAACAAACTAGTGTGTATTGATTGCTATCACGCTAACTTGGATGAGGTTGGCTTTGAAAGTATGAGAGGAATAAAACATGAATTTTTTTAAAACGGTTCACAATTTTGCTTAGTTTTTTTCTTTTTCAGACATTGGCTGACGTACACCAACTTTTTACATTGCATGATTTGGTCCTCTTGTTGAATGTGCTTTGACGCACTTTTCATTAAAATAATTTAAAGAATTTTTGTAGCGCGAGGCGAAACACGAACGAACACAGGAAGGTAGAGAAAGACTGCGAGGAAAGAGCGGTGCTGTATAGGGGAGACCCACGCCGAGGGAGGTGCTGCGGAGCGTGGCGCTGGAGAAAACTTTTTACTCGAGTCTTCGCCCCTCCGCTGTCCCATTCAACTTGCCTTGCAAACGCGTTTCTTTGCTCGCGCGCTGCACGCGTTTTGCACGTGTTTTTGAGAGTTTCGCGTCGCGTGCGGTTACGATGTACACGCTTCTGTCCGCGTTTAAGAGGATCGCCGCAATTGAGGTTTTTTTCGTAGGAGCAATTTGCTAAAAGGGCAGCGTCTGCTCAGCCATGTAGTCGATGTGAAGCAAATTGAAGCAGGCTGCACAATAATTAAAGGGACAACTACTTCGGCAGTCTTAGTGAAATCACGGGTAAAAATTGAAACAGATAAATGTAAATTTTGCACGCTTACAGCATCAGCCTGTGTAGCTGGATGAGCTTGCCCCCCTGTTTGACAGGTTTCTGCCGAAGGCTGGGGATCGTGATTACTGGTGGGTGCGAGAGGCGTCTCTAGCAATTCTAAATCACTTGAAAGCGTGACATCGAGGAAAACAAAGTTCTCTTCATCTTGCATCGCTGGGTCATCTTGAGCAATAGCTTGCGGCACAGCCTGCTCCACAGAATTTTGTGCTGATCTGGCTGCCCTCACAGAATGACGCTTCCACCTAAGCAAAATAAGGTTGTGGCAGAGATTAGATTGTGCCGTTCACAACAACGATTATACGTTGGAGTTCTTTTAATTCAGATATAGTACGAAGATCGACATTGAGCATATCTGTTGTGCGCCAGATAATATTATTTTTTTATCATCTTCAAGTATAAAATGTACAAGTCTGAAGGTGAGTATACGTTTAGGGGTTTTCCGTCATCCTGTTAGTAACGCCTTGCATTCAGAAAATAAAACAAGTACTGCATACGAAATTAAACTCTATAAAAACATGTACGATGGCAAAATGCCCCATTAAAAAACTAGCAATTGTGTCCATCTGTGTGGACAGCAACACTTGATACAAAAACTTCACGGAGATAGCTGCGTATGAAAATTTATTGAATAAAGATATTGCATTCTCTGTTGCTTGAATCATTTATACTTTGCACGAAAACTATAAAAAAAACTAATGTGCTTTTTACTAACCGCGTTCCAATCTTACCCTTAAAATGTAACGGTGCGAAAGTGCCATGTTTGATCAAATCACTTCTATTTTCGCTTTACTTGATAATTGTGCATACGCGGAACGAATTCACGCTGAGCTTGAAATCAGAAATCAAGGGTCCTCAGAAAATGCTTTAAAATGTATAGATAGTTATGCGCTTCACTGCCTATCATACATCTGCGCCGTTTCCGCGTAAGGTGCCCGCTTCTTGTAAGCCGCTGGAAACACTGTCGGCACATACGACGGTTGCAGAATTGAGTCACTTTTGCAGTTTCCCACAAAATGTCTGCTACAAATTATTGTCAAAGATTTTGGCAACCACACACTTCCGTCGGCGCTGCGTAGATAAAAATATATAACAACACATCACCAATACCACATGTGTACACAGCTTCAACTACTACGTCCCCAACAATATCGAATAATAGCAGCAGCATAAAAGATTAGTTCGCTATTTTTAACAGTGCTCTAAAGACGGGATTTGGAAATTTATGCTTTTAAGATGGGGACGTGCATCTACGGTGACGCAGGAATTAACACCCATTATTTTGAATGCAATGTGCGCCTGCAAATTTTCATGAAAAAATTGATTACTTACTTTCTTCGGCGCACTGCTTTAACCCATTCCTCTCGTCTGCTTGTTTCGTGCCGTTGTTTGGGAATCGGTAGAATTTCACTGGTGGAGTCGACCCCTTCGTGTTTGCACGGCTATTGTGACAGTTGACGACGCAGCAATAGTTCCCCCTTTTCTGTTGGGGTGACATCGCGGAACGAGGGACGTTTCACGTGCAGCGCGCGCTTCGCAAATGCGTGGAAGCCAAGGGGAGCGGAAGGGTCGGAAGACTCTTCTATTGTGCGCTTTTTCTGGCAGGGGAAAGGCAAGCGCTGGCGTCGCCGGGCAAACTTGAGCGGGTCTCCCCTATACCAACACCGTGTTTATTTTCGAACACCAAGCCGCTTTTAAGCCATAATCGTCAGGCAGACAGATAAGCTCGTGGACTCACTCAGATAAATGCGTGACAATGTCATCTCCGTAAAAGAAAAAAAGGAAAACATCACAGGCAAAACCATGTATTATCACGTACATAGGCACCAAGCTCCTTGGGTGACACTGCAATCGAAGGCTTGCTGATATAAACATCGTCAAGAGCATCGATAAGATCGGCCTCCACAATCAAACGAGTCATCTCCTTTCTATGCCGACCAACAATGATCGTATTCTTTAACAAAGGCCGGCAACCACATGCGTGAATGCAAAGAGCGAGCTTATTGTGTTGAGTCGAACTTATATATTACCTATTGACGCTCTTGGCGATTTTTTTGTGTGATGTTCAACACGGCTACGAAAATATCTGGCTGGTTTGATGCAAGTCGGATAGGCGACGCGGCAGTGCAATTTGTTGATGCGTCACCAAACGTCACCACTCCGGCTGCCCGCCGTTTCGCATCTAAAAGTTTATTCAACTGATGATGGCACATTCCCCGTCGTCACTCAAGGTAAACAGAACTAAGCTGCAAGTTTGCACTGAGCGTTTTTATTGGCTCTGCATACAACACGCCGTGATCGCTTGGCAGGCGGAGGTGCGGCGCTGCTAAGATCGATGTCGTGGCATCGATTCGCGCATACGGCACTTGCATTTAGATGGTAGTGAAATGACCTAACACTCATGTACTTGGACCAAAGTGAACTTCAAAGAACCACAGGTGGCCGAAATGAATCCAAATCCCCCAAACCCGCCGTGCCTTTTGATGATATGATGGTTTCACCACGTCAAATAGTGAAAACTTTCTTGCGCCAGAGACGTGGTCGATATACAAGTGCCGCTTTGGAAACGAGCTCAAAGGAGAACCAAGGCGGCAAAAAATGTTCCTTGATTTTGCGAAATCAGATCGATTATCAACCGGGAGAAATCTTGGGGTAATCATAAACACGCGCGATTCCAGTGGGTATTGCCTATTATGATGCTGGCCAAGTGAGCGCTTAAAATAACCAAAGTAATATTCAAATCAGCGAGCGCGTGTGATCAAACATTGATATTATTGCAATAAGCTTAGCTTGTGTTAACGCGGTACTTATATGAAAGAAACACTGCACTGACGTACAGAGAAAGCTAGTTGCTAAGTTGATGGATGACTAACTCGCCCGAGCTACATGCAACATATCCGAAATGAAACACGCTGCTGCAGAAAACATGCATGGTCCAAATGCACATGCAACTTTTGCGCGTATCATTGGGCTCCCAAGCCCCGCCGCGGTGGTCTAGTGGCTAAGGTACTCGGCTGCTGACCCGCAGGTCGCGGGTTCAAATCCCGGCTCCGGCGGCTGCATTTCCGATGGAGGCGGAAATGTTGCAGGCCCGTGTACTCAGATTTTGGTGCACGTTAAAGAACCCCAGGTGGTCGAAATTTCCGGAGCCCTCCACTACGGCGTCTCTCATATCAATCATTGGGCTCCCAAAAAGAGCTGTAAAAGGTGACATTGCACTTGTGATCCGACATTGTTATCATCTGATGCAAACCTTGCCATAAGTAAAATTTCCTTGAAACTAAGCAGTGCGCATTGCAGTGCTACCAGCCACTCAACAGGGCAGACATAAAATTGCACCAATCATATTGCTTGGCAATCAAGTAGAAAGCTACCTTGAAAAAAGATTGAATTCTTGTATACTTTGAATCCACACAGAAAGTATTCAATGAAGCAGGACAACCGATTAGCGCTATGGAAGTGGCGGGATTTGCGCACTGAATTGAAGCAAGCTAGAAGTAAATAACGGTATGCTATTGTATTTTGTAACACTGTAGAGAAGGCCAAAAAGGAGATTCTGGTCAACCTCTCAGCTTTGCTGCCATAATAATTTCTCTTCCTCTGTCGAGCAGCCAGAAATGATCAGATACGTAGATTATTGGGCTATTGTAACAAAGAGAAGGTTGTAAATACTTTTTCGCGAAGCATTACTTTTACGACAAAAAAAAAACGCCCCTTTTCTCAGTCAACGTAGACAAGCTTGACAAAAATCGCAGAATGCGTGCGCGGCCAACACGGCTGAACCGACGCTACCCTTTCACCACAATTTCTCCAGCGACGAAAGAAGGCTTTGCGCGCATACCGCGAAACACAAAACCAGCAAAAACACGTGCAGTGCGAGCATAGTTTACCGAGAAGTCAAGATGGTGAGAAGGGGAGAGTTCTACGGTAGCTTTACCCGTAGCTTTTTCCACGTACAACGGCAGCTTGTTTGTCTGTGTCACAGTGCACGACACTGCCACAACCGCTCGAGCCACCAACGGGTGCAGTGGTCTGCCAAACCCGTCACGCCAACGCACTTTTTTTTTGAAGAAGTAAGCTCTGGAATTTAGCACGTTGTCTGGAACATGGTCAGGGTATTACATTTGAAGCGAAGCAGGTAGTGTTTGAACAGAGCATGTGGAGGTCGTGGGTGAATCCTTCTGCAATAAAAAAAGGAAAGAAAGAAACAAGAATGTTGGAGGAGAAACGTGGGGAAATGGGGGACGAATGTACGATAATGGTCTCAGTGAAAACACTCGCGGGGGATGGGATTAAAAGAGGCAGTGAGAGAGGAGAGAAAATGTATCTATATACAAAAAAGAGAAAGAAAAAAAGAAGTTCTAAATCGTGAAGGGGAGAAGCGCGTACCCAGTGGCGGACGGAACGCGTAAGTCTAGTCTGTGGGAGAGAAAAACAAGAGAGAGACGGCTGAAATAGGAAATGGCGAGGGCGAATGCATGCCTTGCTTCAAGCGCGCCTGCAGATACCGTGCGGCGCATGCGCGGAGCAACCGCCTTTTCAGAGCCACCCACTGCAAGACCAGCTCTCTCTTCCTCAACCTCCCCTTTCCGTCTGTCATTCATTGCTGTAGGCACTGCACCGCGCTCCCAATCCGGCTAGGCGCCTTCTTCTAACGACCACCACCACTGCTGCAAAACCTTGACAGCGGGCGGCCGGCTTGTCTGTGCTGTGCTGTGGTATAGAATGTTTACTAGGTGCCATCAGACTTAGTATCCTTCATCCTTGTGTACATCAGATTCTCATTCCTCTCCTCTCGTGGTGGTTCACGAGAAAAAAAAATGAGTGAGCACTGCCAAAAAATGACCTTGGAGAAATATTGCTTCTTCCGCTTCATGCCTACTGACAGGGCCCCGTGCTCGAGCCGCGAGGGTCATCTATGCAACATCTTCGGAGACCTCCCCGTGTGGAACGAACTATTCTGGCGGGTCGGCATGCAATTGAAGGAACTTTCCCCGGGCAAGCTGTCTCTCGTCAAGCTGCGAGACGTGAGCCACCCATTCCTGAAGGAACTGCAGATTGAGAACTTCGACAGAACGTTTGGCACCAAATCCTACTGGAATTATGGTAGCGCACATTGCCGGGGAGTTGCTGTCATTTTAATGCCACGATTCACCGGTTCTGTGCTACGCTATGCCAGGGATTCGGATGGCCGTGTTCTGTCGGTGGATCTTGACTCTGGCGTTAGAATTGTGAATGTGTATGCTCCAGCGCAGTACAGACAGCAGAAAGATTTCTTTAATTCCCTGGATTCTTATCTAGTTGGCCCATCCCGTGTCATTTTAGTAGGCGACTTCAACTGCGTTTTAGAACAAGCGGATCGCGTTTCTCTCAAAGGAACTCCAAAGTTTAGAAACCGAAACAGCGACCTAGAGTTGCGGGAGCTTGTTCAAGAGCTGGGGCTTGTCGATGCTTGGCGGTCCCTCCGCCCTCTCCAGTCAGGAATGACTTGGACGGGGAGGGGGAGCCGCTCGAGGATCGATCGTTTTTATGTTTCGCCCTCGCTTGCTCCTAGCATGCACTCTAGCTGGCTGTCTTCTTCCGCATTGATTGACCATAGCCTCCTTGCACTGAGATTTGCCGACTCTAGTTTGGTGCCATGGGGCAAGCGACCGTGGCATTTAAATCCACGGCTCCTTAAAGATAAGGACGCCACAAAAGATGTGGCGACCTACCTCATAGGTTCACTCCTTGGTGACCGGAACTTAGACGGTAGCGATTGGGACACGGTGAAGGCCGGAGTCGCGGAGCGCTTTCGGGATTGGGGCAAGAGGCGGGCGCGGGAGGAGCGCGCCGGGATCAAAGCGGTCTCTGACGCGATCCTCCTGCTCTCAAAGCCGTTGTCCTGCGGCCCGGGGGTAGCCGCGGCTCTTACTTCACTGCGCAAAGAATATAGAGTCCTGCTCCAGCGACGCTGGGACCGCTTGCGGGCCACAGCACGCGCAGAGCAGTGGGAAATGGAGGCTTGGTGCAGCAGAAATGTCCTTCGCAGACACTTGGCTAGGAAGAGCTCAGCGATAACCTCTTTGGTCGATCCTAACACAGGCGGTTTAGTGGAAACGCAGGACGAAGTATTGGAGGTGGCAAGACAGTTCTACAAGAACCTTTACGCCGAACCACCTCCCACTCCGTACTCGTTTCCCTTCACCAAAACTTACGAGGACTTTGATATTTGTGACACTCCTTTCGTCGAAGAGGAGGTGTTTGCAGCCCTTAAATCCATGAATCATAATCGCAGCCCAGGTTCAGATGGTTTGCCATTCGAGTTTTATGTCAAGTTTTGGAGAGTTTTGGGGGGGCCTTTTACCACATTGGCAAACAGGCTTCTCCGTGAGGGGACCCTGTCAGCAACTCAAAGAGAGGGGCGGATCACTCTCCTGTGCAAGGATGAGACGAGACGCACCGACCTGAGAGCCTGGCGGCCCATCACCCTCCTGAACTGTGATTACAAGCTCATAGCTAAGTGCCTGTCCGTTCGACTCACTCCAGTGCTCAGTACTGTTTTGGGTCCGTACCAGGCGTGTTGTGTCCAAAATAGGTCGTGCCAACTTCATGGTTTTGCTATCAGGGACCTCATAGAATGGTCGAATTCTCGCAACCTAAGTGGAATCCTTTGTTTTTTTGATCAAGAAAAGGCTTTTGATATTATCAGTCACAAGTACATCTTTAAAGTTTTAAAGCAGGCGGGCTTCAGTTCAAAGTTCATCAGCATGGTCAGGGCTCTCTACTTTCGTCCTAGTTCTGCTGTTGTCATACAGGATCGCGTCTCGGAGTCGTTCGGTGTGTGCCGTGGAGTCCGACAGGGGGACCCACTGTCGCCCGCTCTCTACGTGCTCGCATTTCGAGCCGCTCTTGCAGAGGCTTTCTAAAGACACCAGCATAGGTAGATTTCCCCTTCCGCCAGGTTCCCCCCCGGTGGCAATGTTTGCCTATGCAGATGACCTCTCTATTGTCGTCCCGGACGAGGCAACTGTTTGCACCGTCTTGGACGTTATGGAGGGGTACTGCTCAGCGAGCGGCGCCAGAATAAATAAGTCGAAGAGCGCAGTCATGTATCTGAACTGCGCTCCCTCCAGTCCACGTCCTGTACATGGGCTCCCCATACAGAAGCGCCTACGTATATTAGGTTTCCATTTCGAGCCAGATGGCCTGACTACCGAAAACTGGCGGTTAGCAAGGCAAAAGCTGACTGATAGGATTAAGGAACTCGGTGCCTTGTCTTGTCCGCTTACAGCTAGGGCCACGATAATTCAATCATTGTTGTTCAGTTTCCTTACATACATAGGTTCGGTTATGCCAGTTAAACCCCACACCAAAGTTATCTTGGAAAAGAAAGTTTTCGAATTCTTTTGGGGTCGTGCCTCTCCTTTTGTGGCGCGCCCCGTGTTGAAGTTGCGCAGGGACGAAGGAGGACTAGGTATTCCCGACCTTAGCGTTGTGATCACGGCATTACATGTTAAATGGACACGGGTAGTTCTTGAGTCAGATATGCTCCTTACTAGAAGCTTCGCGTCTTATTTCCTGAGTACCAGGCTGAGGTTGTTCTCGCCTGGGGCATTTTCGAATTCCGTGCCTCGGGCGGGAACGCCTTCTGCCTTTTATGCAGGGGCCGCTTCTACTTTGGCCCGTCTCCAAGAGGTCGACCCCGAGATAGATTTAGTTTCGCTCGAACTCCGTGAGTTAGTCGATAGACTCGCTCCGGAGTTACCCGAACGCTACAGAGAACACGACCTGTCCCAATACAGTCCTAACTGGCGGTTGATTACTGCCAGTTTCCTGGACGCCAAGCGCGCTACATTCATGTATCGCCTGGCCAGAGATCGCCTGCCTCTAAGGTTCAGGCCTTTCGCAAGAATTGCTCAACGAGGAGCGTGCCCTTTTTGTGGCACTACGGAGGACCTGGTTCACGTGTTCTCTCAGTGCGCACTACCAGCTGCCCTCCATCGAAGGATAGCTAGCTTGTTTGGCCACCCAGGTGTTCCTTTCAACACCGTTCGTTTTCTTCATCCCCTGTCGCGACAAGCGGCTAAGCAATACGTGCTTCTGCTTGTTGAGTGCTCCTACCAAGTGTGGGTGGCACGGTGCTGTGCCGTCTTTGACGGCAAGCGACCCGGGCTTCACGAAGTGCTTGCAAAAGTACGGAAGGAGGTCTGGTTCGTTCTCCACCGAGAGTGGCAGCGCCTAGGTGAAAAGAAGTTTTATGAGACATGGCACCGTCCGGCAGTGATTTTCAGTGAGGCAGGAGGGCAGATAACCATCAACTTTTAATGATGGCTTTCTCTAAGGCTCCACGACTAGGCCTAGTGAGCCAGTCGCCCCCGAGTTTGGTCTGTATGGTCTTTCACCCGAGTTTTGCATGTGCTAAGGTGATCCTGTCACCTTGTCGGGCTTTACCCGCAAGGTCCGTGTTGGCCCCTTCTGTAGGCTCGGCCACTTTACTCGTCGAGGCGGAAGGTGGTTCCCTTCTTCGAGAAGGACTAAGCCGGCTTTCAGCCGTGCCGGTTTCCGTGGGTACGTTTGGTTTGCGTGCAGCGGCACTGGTCTCTGCACCAAATAGTAGTCCCGTAGACTCCACAGGACGGATTGTGTCTCACTGCGCCCTTGTGGTGAGGAGACGGGCCATGACCGCAAAGCGCCTCGCGCCGAGCGATAGCCCATCCGCCCTGAGGGGGTGTTGTCGCAGGCTCTCAGCCGCGCAACAGTGTGAGGGCACGGGCACTTTGGTTGTGGCGACTGAAGTTACCGCGACCGAGGGCAGCACCGCTACCATGTTTTTGGGTACGTCCGCTTTGCGAGCGGTGGCGAGAGCTACTGCGCCGAAGGGTAGCCCCTGCGTCAAGTCTCGCTGGGCCCTAGTGGTCAGGAGACGGGTCATAACCGCAGCACACCCAACGTGCTGCGATAGCCCACCCTGCCAGGTTACGTTCACTTTGCGCGTTGCGACTGAAGTTGCTCCGCCGGAGGGTAGTCCCTTTGTCGGGCCTCCCTGGCTTGTATGCTGGGAGGCAGGCCGCGTCTGTTTGGCGCCTGGCGCCGAACCGTGGCCCCCTTGCCAGGGCATGGCCGTCTGCCCGAAACAAATCTTCCCCCCACACAACCCTGGGGGGAGGTGGTGCCGGGATAGACGTAGGATGATGATGGGTTGATGAGTTAAGTGTGACTCTGGGACAAAGCGTTTCGGCGCCGCGTCTCCTTCCTATCTGACAACGCCACCACCACTGCTGCAAAACCTTGACAGCGGGCGGCCGGCTTGTCTGTGCTGTGGTGTGGTATAGAATGTTTACTAGGTGCCATCAGACTTAGTATCCTTCATCCTTGTGTACATCAGATTCTCATTCCTCTCCACTCGTGGTGGTTCACGAGAAAAAAAATGAGTGAGCACTGCAAAAAAATGACCTTGGAGAAATATTGCTTCTTCCGCTTCATGCCTACCGACAGGGCCCCGTGCTCGAGCCGCGAGGGTCATCTATGCAACATCTTCGGAGACCTCCCCGTGTGGAACGAATTATTCTGGCGGGTTGGCATGCAATTGAAGGAACTTTCCCCGGGCAAGCTGTCTCTCGTCAAGCTGCGAGACGTGAGCCACCCATTCCTGAAGGAACTGTAGAAGAACGCCGTCATGCTCCTGCAACATTTGTTGACTCATCACCGCTGTTTCTGTGTGGTGGAAATCAATGCTGACATGATGGAGGACCACCACGAACTCATACGTGAGGCACTTCGCAAAAGTCTGAGCCTTAGAAAGCTGAAGTTGAGCCTGCGACACTCAGCTATCAGGCAGTCGCAGAGCTTCGCTGAGGCGCTGCCGCATCTCACTCAGCTGCGAGATCTCGAGCTCGGTCACGTGCCTTTCGACCGCGCATCCGTGGAGGCCTTTTCGGATTTCCTGACAAGCACCCGGTCGCTGACTACGCTCATCATAACCGACCAGGAAATGGAGAGTGAACACGCGGTCATCGTCATTCACGGACTCAAACGGAACACTACAATCACAACGCTGTCTGTCAACGCAAGTCTGCTGAGTCTAGACTCGTCTCAGTGTGGCATGATGTTCTCTGGCTACATCAGATGGAACAAGACACTTCGTACGCTGACCGTGACTTCATCGTTTCTCACTGGATTCGCCGATCTTCGTCCGACAATGGGGGCGCTGTCCCATAACACTACCCTATTCGAGCTGAACCTGATTGGTCTGCTTTTGGATGTTCAGAGCAATCGCGTCATCACCGACATGCTAGTCGTGAACAAGACTCTCAGGCGCTTCCGCATGGTTGATTGCTCAGGTATTAGGTGTCCGTCTCTGCTCTACTCCAACGTGGAAGCCGAGCTACATTCCATCCGGAGCGAGTCTTTGTGGTTGGTGGCTCTTACAAATAACAAGACGCTGAGAGAGCTTCACCTGAAGTTGTCGGGGATCATCAAGCCGGCTGATTATAGTCACTTATTCAAGGCGCTCGCTCAGAACTCTTCACTGAAAAGGGTCATCTTGCAGGCCACAAGTGACGACGATATGACCAAGATCTGCCGTGCCCTGCAGGATACCGGAGTGCCGGAGCGTTTTTCCATCGTGAAGCCCCGCCACCTGGATACTGGTTCGGAGCTCCTAGAGTGCACTGAGCTTACCTGCATCAGCGTAGCGTGCTGTGTACCTCTCGAAACTCAATCACTGCACAGCACAGTGTACCTGCTGCCGACATGCAGCCACGTGAAGTTGCTTTGTCTCAGTATTACCGCGGAGTCATTGAATAGCCAGTTGAGCAACTTCGTTGCTGAGTACTTCGCGAACACGCGGCGCTTAGGGAGGTGGATCTCACATTCTTCCGCATTACGGCACGGGACATCACCGACCCTCTCATAAGGCCTCACAGGACGTTGTTAAAGGCATTGTCCAACAACAAGCTCATACGAAGGCTGTCAATTGGTGGTATCTGTTTTGACGACACCGAGATTAATATGATGGTGGGCATTCTTCATTCCAGTAGGTCGCTATGCCATCTGGCTTCCTTCCCGTGCAGCCACGGGTCGTCTAACCGGCTGATCCGGAAGCTGTCTGCAGACGTCGCTAGCAACTACACTCTTCTGAGCACAAAGCATACAGGTGTGTGGAATACTGCATTGAATTTTTCGCCGTCGAGGACGTCGTGCGTCGCAACTTATCATTAGTGACACGCGGGGCCAACTTCGTCCTGGTGAAGAGGCACAAATACTGTGCGGCCGCCGCCGAGCTGGTGCAGTTCAGCTCTGGACTGGTGGAGAAAGTGCAGGAACTGGCGCTGGTCGATGAAAACGAGGCTGTGTCGCTGATCGCGAGAAGCCTTAACAGCTTCTCCGACTTGGATGAATTCATGTGTCTGGCAGGAGTCGTGAAGTACAGTGTTGTTTGTGACAAACGCGTCGATGGTAAGAAGCAATTGGTCGACCTTAATCATGACTGCTGGATGCACATCAGGAAGTATCTGAAGGTGGGCGACATCCTGGATTCAATATAGGCGCCGGTTTTTGTTTTAACGCTGTACCTGTTTTTTATGTGGTTTGGCAATGAGTTGGAGCTCTACCATTTGGTTAGGCTATGACTGCAGAGATTGCGTGTGCGTATATGTTGATTATATCCTGACGCATACAGTTCAAATCGAACAAGCTTCCCGACATATAGGCTCTTAATACAAAAGTCACATAATCCCTCCCTGTGCGGCTAATTAGATCCCGGGGCTTTTAAATCAATTAGTAGCCTTTCACGAAGACTAACACCTTTTGAAGGTTTTGCTTCCCGATTGTTCACAATTTTTGTCTTGTTTTGTACAGCGCGTCGAAGTTAGGGAGGGTTTTCGTGCCGACATTGTCATTCCTGTTGCAGTTTTTCGTTTTTGTTTTCATCCTAATGAAGAATTGCCTTGAGCTGATTGTTTTGGTGAGCTTGTTGTGCGAATGCAGCTTTGTCAGTCCCTAGTAGCATCTTGCGTTTGGCGGTGTGTTCTCGTTTATTTGACGCCTCGTCGCGGTGATCTAGTTGCTATGGCACTCGTCTGCTATCACGAAGGTCGTCAGAGCGAATCCCGGCGGCAGCAGCCGCATTTTTTGATGGAGGCGAAAATATTCGAGGCCCGTGTACTTAGACTTAGATGCTCATTAAAGGAACCTCAGGTGGTCGACATTTCCGGGGCCCTCGATGTTCTCTTTGCAATATTTCTGTTTGCAATATTCCGTCAATTTCATTCCTTCATTTACAGCGATGTCGCTAGGAGCACGTTGAATTTTACGAGTGAGCGTTGGGGTGATACATTTTTCAGCTTTCTGGTATGAAGTTGCAATCACGTGCTTCTTGTTATCGTGCTGTAAGATTTGATAGTGGTTGCAATAAAATTCTCGTAAGCTTTTTTGACAGCTTTTTTATATTTGGTATCACATTTTCACCAAGCATATAACTACGATGTCATTATGTCTTCCCTTGGTGTTTTTATGCATACGATTGCAACACTATATGTGGTAATTCTATGTTTTGTACAAGTGTACATATTTATGATTTGTATTTTCCTAGTGTAGCTGCCTCATAAACTACTTCTCCTTCTGCTAGTATAGTTATTTGCTTTTGCTGGCACATATCCCTGTATTGCTCCTGCATTGGTTGGTGCGAGCTTTTACCCCATCTTCTGTTTTTAATTACTGCACTTGATTCAGTGAAAAGTAAACAGCAACTGACTTACTAGTTGTCGATAAACAAATTTTGCAACTTCATATGACACACTGATCATGAAACTTGAAATGATATAAGGATTGGCTGGGTCACCAATGTAAATATAGTTTACCTTCACATCCATCTATGAATATTCAGTCAAAATAACTTAACCTCTGCGGTTAGAGACTACATGTAAGCGAATGAGAAACAACATTATTGAAATGAGGACTGTTTGGTTACTATGGAAAGAGTTAGCGCAAGGGAAGAGTTGCGCGGGACACTCTCCACAGCTTCTTTATGCTTGAACTTTTTGGGTTGTACTAAAGTATTTACACGGCTTCACAACAGCCACCTGTGGCTAAAGTTAGCCGTTCACCACATAAACACTCCCCCAAAAAATTCCTGGGTTTCGCCATGAATCCAGCACCTTTTGCAGGGCCCTGTTGGCTATTGCAGCTTGAAATGAAATATACCCTTAAATTACCTTCACTTGCTTCTCGTCGTACTACGATCCATTTAACCCTTATCCATAAAATATATCACCACTCATACTTCCGTGATTCACTAATCCTTCCACCACATTACGTTTCATAAAGTTGGCATCCCATCATCTCAGACAGAGTCATTTCGACAATCATACGTACGACGCACTTCATGCTATAGGAATTGCCTTCTCGAATTGTTTTTAAAAATTTCAGATCATGACGCATTTATGACTGTATTAACCAATTCTTTGAATACCTGGTCGTAGTATTTCACCTTATACATTTCTAAATATAAGATTTCACTGTTACCTATTATATTTGTTGTACCTGTTTTACTGAAGTGTAACAATGCTCATTGTATACTTAGAAACGCTATTTTTATCTTTTTTATAAGAATGTATATTTCTGTTTTCTTATATGCCATTTTGATATTTCTCATTTCTTTCCTTGTTTTGTTTTGTTTCAATCAGCTGTTGTATAACCAAAAACATTGCATTGCCTCTTGTGCTTGCAAACTTGTTTTGTTGTTTTTACCACTCCGCTCTGTAATGTCTGTTGACCCTGAGGGTAAATAAATAAATAAACTATTGCCAATTGGTTTCCAATTACAGATCGCAAAGCCACGTCTCCCATGGCTATATATTGGGTCTCTTGTTAAACGATCGCAAGACAACTCTTGCCAGAAACTGCATGCACTAGTAGTTGGAGTTATTGTCTCAGTAACTTTATCAGTTAAGAAGGTGTTGGAATCCTACTGGCTTTTGCCCAGGGCAACTGTTCAGGGTTGTTGCTATTTTGTGTAAAGATACGAGTTCATGTGACATGGGATGAGGTTCACATAGATTCTTGCTCCTAGATCAGGTGGCTTGTGTGTGGTTCTATTTTATCATACCTAAGGCATTGAAGAGTAATATAGTCACATTAAAATGGGGGGCCCCAGGGGTGTTTCACTGTGTCTCATGCTGAATCAATTTGTAGATCAGTTCCCATTGGCTATACCTCACTTACATTCTCCCTCCTCCCCACTTAGGTGCGCTCAATCCTGCTTTGTCAGCCAAACTAGCTCAACTATCTGCGAGTACTTCACTGAATTAGTAGAAATGCAATATAGTGCATGTTATGAAGCCACAATACTGATGCACTAGTATTTACTAACTTATTCCTTAATTCGTTGCCTGCATTTCGCCTGAGAGTATTGCAGAAAGAAGGTTCCAGCAACAATAACATATGGACTGCGCGAAGTGTGACAGTGCCTACAACCTCAGCCTTACAAATCCAAACACATTTCTTGTGTCACATAATAAATGGTGTGAACGTTATTTGACCATTTTGAAGAAACAAAAAAAACATGTAGCATCCATATGGTAACAAACACAAAATACGCACAGATACATTGTTGATTGGGATAGTGAATGCTCATAAAATACCTAAATATTTTGCCATGGCATTAACTCCAGATAGTTCAGGGTAAACAAAATATGAATGACATGTAGCTTGCACAACTTCAATCAACAGTTTTTCTATTGATTTTCAGCATGAAAGTACAACAACTTTGCCTAAACCTTCGTCAGCTGGGCTTTCTGTTTACCCTGGCGAACAGCAACAAAGGCTATCGCTTTTTTCTTTAGTAAATAGTTGTAGTAGAAAAAGACAAGCTCGGAGCATGAAGTTGTAGACGTGTTTTAATTGCTCTGCATTTTCAAAATGAGTCTCGAAAAAAAAAACATGGCTATGCATCATATCGGCACTTCAGCCTGCTGGAGCTGTTGTCTAAATTACAACTTGCTTTTTTAGAGCATAGCTTCAAATACCAACTGGTAAGTATGCTCAGTTACACTCATTTGAAAGACTTGAGTGAGTATGAGTGCGTGGAGAGTAAGTAAGTAGACACGAGTATGAATGTTAGTGAGTACTCTCAAGTGGGAGTGGGCATGAAGCGAATTCAATCAAATTTATCTTCATCCTGTAATACAGAAAGGACTGTGATGAAAATCTGTCTTCAGAACAATAAATGTTGAGAAATTTGATCAGAAGTGAACTTAGCAGCGATTAACAGGGCACTGTGTGAGGGCAGGAACACTGACATGAGCTTACTGAGAAGCTTCTGCAGGATACATTAGGTCCATAATATACTTCAACAATTTGGTGCAATGAGCTATAAAATTCAGCCTCATGGCATGATGTAATTGTAGTGGCACTACACTTGGCTTGAAGTCTTCCATGTTTTGCAGCTTAAACCTTACCGTGTGTGCTGATGGACTATGGCACGCCACTTCTCAATTGCTTTCTTAATTCATATGATTGCATGCATTTACAGTTTCACATTGCTTGCAGCACTTGGGCTATATTTTTTCAGAGAAGTGGGAACAAATGTATTTATTCTTTGTTTTTACTGTTATTGTGTGTTACTAAAACCTTACTGTTGCACTTTTTCCCTCATATCAAGCCACACCTTCATATAAAGCTACATTCTTAAATAGTGTCCATCATTTCAACACTCACCCTAACAATGACGAGCTGAGCTCATCGACTCAGTTACACCTCTTCTACGGAAAACAAGTAGGGCTCATTCACACTGAACGAAGTGCTTAGGACACCACATTTAAGATACTCTCAATAAATTATCCCAGTTATTTCGTGGTTTGAAGAAACAGTGCACTAATATATTTGAATATATGCTCAAAGCATGCATTTTGATAGAGATAGGACTGGATTCTGGCAACTGTAAATTCAAAATAGCTTAAGTTCTGTTTAGAAAAAGAAAATGCATGTTTGCCAGAGCTTTGTGCATTGGCGTGTTTCACTTCTGCTAAAAGTGCGGCTCTAACTACACAGAATAGCGGTTTTTTTTTCATGATTAAGATTATCATTGCTTTTTTTCACTTTTACTAGCTGTGGATGCTGGTATGTGTAAACACCCCCCCCCACCAAGGCTTTATTAACTAGCTCACTTGTCCCTGGCCATTATTATTAAAAATTTCAGCTGGACATGTTCTGCACTGAAGGCTGGAGCCGTTGTGGCACTTTCTGTGCTGCAGTGAAATCAATCTTCTGTATATTCACAAAAAACATTTTGCTTGTATAAATACATGTGGAATCAAGTATGGAAATAAAAAAATGAGTATTTTTGTATCCCTTCTGGCAAGAAGTGTGGTTGGAAAAAGGGCGATACCGATTACAAGCATGGTAATAATAGCACAGTACTTAACTAATCACCTAAGTCGTCCTGGAATGTGCAGTAACTCAATAATGAAAACCTAGAATAATTTTTTGCTATATCCGACTCTTGACAATTGTACTCATCCCTGTAATGCTGGTGTCATGGTAGCTTAGCAGGCAAAGTGTTGTGCTGCTAAGCATGAGGAAACGGGTTTGATAACTGGTGATGGTGGCTGCATTTCAATGGGGGCAGAGAGCAAGACCACCGGTGTACTATTTTGAGCAGTGTGAGAGAACACGAGTGGATGAACAAAGAAATGGCTGTCATTGCACTATGCTTTATCATCACATTCACACGCAGTTAGTGATACAATCAGCACTAGCAAGGCGGTAGTGGCAACGCTTCGTAGAATCATGGTGCCCTTTGTTAAAAACAGAGAATATAGCGCGTGCTAGAAGAACAGAAAAACTAAGATGGCGCGTGGCACAAAGATCTTGGTGCTTTTGCATTGGAATAAATGGTAGCGTTGAGACGCACTGCTCGATCTCTCCAGGCATATTCGTGCCAAAACCCTTTCATCTACGAACTAAGTCTTTGTATTTTACACCTTTTTCAGTGTTTCCATCAGCTGCTGTCGTAAACCACGCAACAGTGTGTTTGAGGCTATTTGCCACGCACTTCCGCGTTCCCTGACATAGTGCTCACTATAGTACTTATTTTGGGTTAATGTTTAGGTTAATGTTAAAGAGCACAAGGAGAATAAACTACAATATCTCTTTACAGTGCATTATAAACATACATTTTTTGTATAATGTCTCAGATGATATGTTAGTTTACGGGGCTCACATTCTTCCAACAAACAAAGGCTTCATTTATATTTTACGAGTTTGGCTGCTGAATTATTTGCAAACAGTACCCAATAAAAGTACAACATTTCCATTAAATGGCTGTCTAGATTGGGCTCTTTATGACTGTGATCATCCGAACACACCCGATTCAGTTCAGAATAAGAATAGTAGTCTAGCTATTAGAATGACCTGATTGAATTCTTACACACACATAGCCTTCTACCAGAACACAAACATATGTAAAACATTAAAATCAACTTCACAGTCCTCACCAAATAATTGTTCACTAGTCATCTGCTTTCACCAATACATGTACTATAAAGCCACATAACTACGTACCTGCAAGAACTGAGAACTTATGTTTCTTTAATGTGCGAAATGTTCTAGTCTTAACACAAAAACCACACGCAAGCTTATCGTCCAGTTTAAACTGACGTCCACATATCAAAAATGAAGGTACCCAAAATTCAAATTATACACTCCCACAAGCAGTGTATAGACCTGTCAGCTCACGCAAATTAAGCCACTTAGTAGTTGCACGTCACCAAAAGATGTACTTGAACCACACAGGTAACAAACTTTTCAAACAGATAGTACGTGGAAATACGCTCAAAGCATGCAACAAAAATACACTCAAAGTGTGCATTTTGATAAAGATAGGAATGAAATATGGCAACTGCCAAATAAAAATTGCTGCAGCTCTGTTTAGAAAAAGAGGAATTACGAAACACATGCTTGCCTGAGCGTTGGGAAATGACGAATTTCGCACGCACGCACGCACACACACACACACACACACACACACACACACACACACACACACATATGCGGCGGCTGCATTTTTGATAGAGGCGGAAATTTTGTAGGCCCGTGTGCTCAGATTTGTGTGCCTGTTAAAGAACCCCAGGTGGTCAAAATTTCCGGAGCCCTCGACTACGGCGTCTCTCATAATCAGATCGTGGTTTCGGGACGTTAAACCACACATATAAATCAATCTACTGATCTTATTTAAGACAAATCATATCTTTAAAGAAAAACTCTGACAGTCAAGCCCCTCTTTACGAAATGCACCTTAAGCGGTAAATGTTTCATAGCAGTGGTCATCAGAACATCTAAGTAAATAAACAGTCATTAAGTGACTTTTTTGTAATGTCTTCAAAACATTTGTTTTTATTGCAATATTTGAGGCAGTTAAAATATATCGCACAGTAAACTTCTCTATATATTACGAAGGTTGCACGTAATTGGCGATATTTACATCGCATTTTTGTTTCACTGCTTGCGGTATCCGGTACGCTAGAAACGCGACCCAATCTGTTGGGCAAGACCAGAACTACTCGGGACAAAATGACGAAGATTACATTCAGGCATACCCCGCCACGGTGGTCTAGTGGCTAAGGTACTCGGCTGCTGACCCGCAGGTCGCGGGTTGAATTCCAGCTGCGGCGGCTGCATTTCCGATGCAGGCGGAAATGTTGTAGGCCCGTGTGCTCAGATTTGGGTGCAAGTTAAAGAATCCCAGGTGGTCGAAATTTCAGCTCTCCCCTACAGCTTCTCTCATAATCATATTCCCACAAGGCAGTAGTGGGATTGGGGCATAAAGAGTAGAGGGTCCCTGGCTAAAAGAAAAGACTACGAAGTGGATAGAGACTGGTTCCAGCCCGCCAGTGCGCCAGGCATTGTCATCGCGTGTAATCGTTGTAAATATCTGTAAATATACGTTTTCTTGTAAGATTATTGGTGGAGGTGCTGGGTACGCCTACCTGGCTTTTCCGGCAAACCAACACGGAACTTCGGAGTGGTCGCCACCTTCATTTTTCTGCAATGGCTCCACAGGCCCGACCACAAGAGCAACAGCAGCCGCAGCTGCAGCAGCAGCAGCAGCACCAGCAGCACCAGCACCAGCAGCACCAGCAGCAGCTGCCTCCTCTGATTCTCCTGCCTCCACGAGACCCCGGAACCTTCTCGGGCACAGGCAAGGACAAGGTGAATGTTGAAGATTGGGTCGCTTTGTACGAGCGCGTGAGCGAATACTATAGGTGGGACCCTATGTTGATGCTGGCCAACGTTGTATTTTACTTGCGGGATACGGCGCTCACCTGGTATGAGACGCATGAGTCGGAGTTGACCAGCTGGGACGTTTGCAAACTGAAGCTTCTCGAGTTATTCAGCAGGCCATTTGGGCGACAGCAGACCGCGAGGAAAGACCTGAAATGTCGCGTGCAGACATCGACAGAATCGTATGTATCTTACATACAGGACGTATTGGGCCTCTGTCGAAAGGTGGACGAGAACATGAGCGAAACTGACGAAATCGCTCACATATTGAAGGGAATTGCCGATGACGCCTTCAATCTGTTGATCGTTAAAGATTGCGCCACCGTCGACGCGGTTGTGAAGGAGTGTCAGCGCTTCGAGCACGCCAAGAACCGTCGCATAACCCGCCAGTTTGCGCGTCTGCCTCATACTGCAGCCACTTCGACCTGTGAAGACAGCCCCACGTTCACGCAAGCTAGATCGTCCGAAAATGTCACCCGAATCGTTCGTCGCGAACTCGAAGCAATGGCTCCTGCAGCCATCGCCTCTGACGGTCCTCAAGACAACGCATCCACCGTCTCCCTCATCTAAGCCGTCGTTCGCCAAGAAATAGCAAATCTCGGCATCACACCTGTTTGCGCTGTTCGCACCACCGAGAGCTCGGCTTCTGTTAACCAGATTCCGGTGTACCCTTCACGCTACCCTTCCCGCTACCGGAACCCTGCTGAATGGAGAACGTCGGATGATAGACCAATCTGCTTTCACTGCTCTCGCGCCGGCCACATTGCACGCTACTGTCGCAATCGTTGGTCATCCAATTCATCTTGGAACACTGGGACATGGCGTCGCTTTGAAGGTAGTTCTCGTTGCTTTTCTACTCCGTACGATCCACAGCCTGCTCCTACTAACGTTCAGAGCCGAAGGTTCAGCCGATCACCATCACCCCAAGGCCACTGATCTCTCTCGCCGATGATTTCTCGATCCAGGTCCCCTGCACGACCTGGGCCCTCAACCTCGGGAAACTAGACCATGCAGCTCCCGGAGGTGACGCTGCATTAACGACCCATTGTGCAAATCCTCTGTTGACGATTCCTACACGCCACAATATTTTGGACCTTTTGGTGGATGACGTTACCGTTACAGCCCTGATAGACACTGGTGCACAAATTTCAGTCATGAGCGCTGCTCTCTGTACTAAACTGCGAAAAGTGATCACGCCTCCTATTAAGTGTGCAGTATACTGCTTGCCGATGGGAGCACATCTGCCGTTCTCGGCATGTGTACCTCTCGCGTATGTATTGCTGGGCGCCAGACCGTCGTATTGTTCACCGTGCTTGAGCAGTGCCCACATGACGTGATTCTTGGCCTCGACTTTCTCTCTGCGCACTCCGCCCTTATCGACTGCTCGACGGGTCTTCTTCAGTTGGAACTGCCTTTTGACGCCGCTGTTGCCCATGACGCTCAAAGTCGCCTTTGTGCCACCGAGTTCCTGCATCTTCCGCCGCAAGCCGCGACTTACGTGCAGCTCGTGTGTGATCCGCCTGTGCGCGATGGTGAATATGTCGTTTCACCTATTACCGACGTTGTGCTAAACCACTCCATTGCTGTCCCGCACACCGTGGTGAGAGTATGCCACAATCAGACCCATCTGTCTCTTTTGAACTTTGGTTTCTCCACGCATGTGCTGCCTGCTGGTATTAAACTGGTATAACTGGTATAAACTGATTCGTTTTTCTACAACTGTGTCTCTCTGTGGAGCTCTGAAGTAAACTCCAGCGTCACGAAACGAAAATATTCACTCTTTGGCTTTCAAAATGAACCCACACATATGTGTGGGCTGGGCTTTTATTTGAGTAACTTTCTCAACAGAAAAAATAGTGGCCCATGTGGAATTTCCACCCCTTAAAATTTTGTATGGAACATTTTGAAGCAGTTTCTGTCACTTGTTAAACAAAGGTGCACGTCGCACTTGATGCAGCGTGTGCGGCTTCTTGATTGGCACCCTGGCAGCCTGCAGCATCGCGCATTTTTGATAGCGTCAACCGTTGGGAAGTGGTCAAAACCGTCGATGCGGATGTCAACACCTGGAATTTTCGCCACCCTGATGGCTTTGTCGACATGCACATCAGGAAGGCACAGTGATTCACTGTTGTCAGACCTGCTTCTTTTAGGTGACGCACAAAGGGCTTCACCAATTGCGAGGCGGAATTGAAGGAGGTCCATCGTGTCACGTCGTTGGGCACCATTCCTCCTGCAATCCTCACGTCACTGCATCCAGGCATTCACAATGGACAAATCCACCATGTGAAGGCTGACTTTTAGAGTCCATTTCTTTGTTTTGATGGAGATGCGGTAGTACTCTAGCAGCTGGTCGCAGACATCAACTCCTCCCATGAAGGCATTGTATCTGCGAACAACCGCTGGTGACTGAACATCAATGTACTGCTTGGTTTTTTTGGACCATCGCTTCACGGACTCCACTGGACTCGCGCCGGTACATGTAGAGGCAATAGTAACAGACTTGCTGTCCTTCCATTTAACAATGGCAGCTTTCCCATCCGCTCTTCTGAATTCCTGGAAATCGCCTTGCTTCATCGTCGTGTCACTTTGAAAGTGAATGTTTTTGATGCGGTTTGTCATGATCGTTCCAGTAGCGTCAATCTCTTTGTCAATTAGTGCACCTAAAAGCGGAATGGTTGTGAAATATCTGTCAAAATAGACCGATGAGTGTTTTGGCAGCGTTTCCACCAGCCTGAGGACAACGTTTGGACCGAGACCGAGAGCAGTATCTGCAAGTGGCGTCGATTTTCCTTGGTAGACCTCAAAATCCATCACCAGTCCAGCAGAGGTAGTCAAAACAAAGTTTTTCAAGCCAAGTGGCCTTGGTTTTCCTTTCACATATTGCCGAAGCGAGCATCTGCCGGTGAACGGAATGATTTGTTCGTAGATTGAATAACTGACAGGTGCTCTGTCCAGTTTGTGGCAGCGCTTGCGCACAGCATCAATGATTGGCTGCACTTTCCACAGCCGGTTCTCTTCTGGTTTATTTGGCGGCATTTGGGTGTCCACGAAATGAAGGCATGACCTCAGCGTTTTGAACTCTTCACGTGGCATCACGTTAGTCACTTGGTCGACTTGATAGCCCCTGCGCCAATACATGTGAATGTTCGGAAGGCGGATACATCCCATGATTATGTGCATGCCAAAAAGTTGCCGAATTTTCTGTGGAGTTGCCTTGAGTATTTTACCAGTTGTCGACATGCAGTACATGTTGGTTTTCTCTGCGGCATTTTGGAAGAAAGAGTGGTCAAAGTATTCAGAAAAATATTCAAGTGGCGTGCGCACGTTACCCGGCGGCTCACTGAGATCGTACTCAAAGGATGGGAGCGACTTTTCTTCAAAGGGCTCTTCCTTCCAGATATATTTGCCTGATGGCGCACTTTGTGTAGCACATGCTGAAGTTTGCGCGATCGTGTTAGTAGTATCATCAAGGTCTTCTTGACTTCGCTCCTCTTCGTCATCGGCAGCCGCAACATGGCGCTCTGGTAACTCCCAGTTCAGGTCATCATCGTCGCTGCTACATTCAATGTCGGATGATTCCAACATCTTCATAATTTCCTCCATGTCATCATCGTTTTCGGGGTTGAAGATTCCTGCAGTACAAATTTTTTACACAATCAATGCAAGCGAGAATTCTGCGCTTCTAAAAAAAAGCGCGTGAAAACACCAGCAGCCTGCCGCCGGTAGCTGCGTTCGGGAGCGCGTTCGTAGTCACATGTGCCCAACCCACACATATGTGTGGGCTGCACTTCGAGTACGGCTTGGGGGTTAATTTAAGCATACTTTTGCCCAATTCTTTCACAGATATGTTCCGTGATGACTCAAGATGCATATTCAACAATTGCATGCCCTTCAAAAAGCGAAGTATCAATGGTAACTGGTACTTACGTTTCTTGGCAGGCGGCCGCATGCTTCTTGTGGTTTGCGCCATTTTCGAAATGCGATGGTGGGCCACCTGGTGGCTTGTTTTCGAACTGCCTCAATCGGTTAATTCAGTGAACCCCACAAATGTGAGGGTTGGGCTTCAATGTTTGTGGGATTGACTGATAGCCAAAATTAATTTTTTTTTGTGTACCCACACGTTTGTGTGGGCAGGGCAAGAAAGGGTTGCACCCAAATCTGAGCACACGGGCATACAACATTTCCGCCTCCATCGGAAATACAGCCACCGCAGCCAGGATTCGAACCCGCGACCTGCGTGTCGGCAGCCGAGTACCTTAGCCACTAGACCACCGCGGCGGGGCTATGCCGTCGACTATGTTTTCGTATTAACAAGAACAGAGAGACAACACACTCGATCGCTGGGGCTGGCTGTTCTATTCTGCCTCGGACTATTCACGACTACAACGTACAACCTGTCAAGAAGAAATGGTGTCCCTGACCTCCGTGAATATATATAGCTGTTCGCGAGTGTTTGACTTGCGGCGTCCCGTCCGTTTTCAAATCAGGGCATGTGGAAGCCTCAAAGAACAAACATCAATTCAATAATGGCTACGGTTCATACGGAAACGTAAGCAGAAGAGCTCATAAACACGAGGCAGAGCATCAGGGTCTAGTGCGCGGATTAGCACGTGGATGAAGTGGACCATGCGCACTATCACTGCGCAGCGCGTGGCGCTGAAGCTAGATGGTGCCCGCGCTTGCCACATGCTATACATGTAAAATACTTCTCTTCAGCGCATTTTCAAAATGCGCTAGCTAGAGGTGAAAAAAATCATATTCTGCTGCTTGTGGGGCTCACATAAGGTGACCATAGAAGTATAGTTCAAACACGGCCTTACAATACTCGATTTTACGGCTTAACCAATCTAACGATAAGTTTTCCATTTTTTGGGAGGCCCCCATGGGGCACCTCACACAAAACCCGGTTTACCAAATCTCTTTCTAAAATAAATTAGCGAGAAATGAGGTGAATTTTTGTTATCTTGACACAGACGGGTCTTTTTAGGAACTTGTTTGTCAAGCTTGTTATGCCCTCTCCTTGTCCAGCTGCGGCGGCTTGTGCGCTTCTCCGGTGATTTCAGAAATGCTCACTAGATGACGCACCGCCACTCAAGGCGTTGGTTCTCCAGTGACTTCAATAATGCCCATCAGTCCTATAACAGTGATCTCAGTAGTTCACAGGCTTGTGTTGCATATAGTAAAGGATAAAGTAGTCATGAGTGGAGAATTAGGGGATGCTGGGAGAACTGCAATATGGTTTCCGTAAACGAAGGAGGTTGGAGGACAATCTGTTTTCTTTGATGCAGTGTATTGAAATAGCGAAAAAAGAACACAGGCCACTGTGGCTGGTATTTCTAGACATCAAATGAGGTTACGATAGTGTTATTCAAGAAAACTTGTGGAGAATACTGGACACACTAGATGTGCAAGGTAGAATAACTAATCTTCTAAAGAACATCTATAAAAAACCTAGGTAGTTATAAGAGAAGAAGAACAAGTATCCGAACTTACAAAGATACAACGTGGGATTCGACAGGAATGTCCATTGTCGCCTTTGTTATTTATTCTGTATCTACAGTGACTAGAAGCCAAATTAGAGGAGAGTCGACTGGAGTTCGGCATCTCTTTTGCCAAGACAAAAAAATTGCCCGCAGCTTCCCTCGGGGGAACACTGAGGAGGATGCGGAATGGCCGGCGCTGGTCGAAGGGACGTCGATCATTCTGTTTGTGGATTCGTTGGCATTCATTTCACGGCGACTTCGGACGTCGACGCGCCGTACAAAGCAACGGACGAGCGGCAACTGAGCGAGCGAGCGCCGACCTTGAGTATATATACAGCGCGACGGCGCATGCGCTGTCAGCTGTCGAATGTTCTCGAAGGAGAAGCGCGCGCGCGGCACAGATGGCGACGGCGCATGCGCTGTCAGCTGTCGATGTTCTCGAAGGAGAAGCGCGCGCGGCACAGATGGTGGGCGACGGCGCGACGGCGCATGCGCGCGCGTCAGCTGTCGAATGTTCGAGAAGTGGTGCGGACGGCGCGGATGGCGCACTACAAGGCGCGAGTATAAGATGCTTCCGCATCTAAAAAGCCCCAGAACAGTCATTACTAGCATTGCTGTATACAGATGATATAGCGTTAATAGCCGACAACAAGGAAGACCTGCAGGGATTGATAGACGTCTGCGGCAATGAGGGAGATAGGTTAAATTTCATGTTCTGTAGGAAAAAATTGACTGTCATGATTTTTAATAATAACGAAGGCAGTGAGCATAAGCTACAGGAAGTCAGCTAGAAATAGTGAACAAATACAAATATTTTGTCGTTAGAGTTACAAAACAACACAAAAGAAATGTGGAAGTGTTTAAAATCAATAAGCAAAAAAATCAATTCGCATCCCGAGCATAAACGATGGCGGTGTACTTTTAATCGATGGCACGCAGTTCACAGCAGCGCTAGCATTATGCTGAACCGTTTCTGCTTTTTGCACAGTGTTTGGCCTGCTGCGCCGATCTTTTCATCGACTCATCTGAATTTATTCGGCCGTAAAGCAATAGAACGAAGCACCCTTCGTCGACTGAGTTTTGCCACGTGCACAGCTCGGGTTTTGGTGGCGTGATCGGCTCTATCTACTTCACTCGAGACAGTTCGGGCCTGATCGTCGCTTCGTCAGCTGATGTTCTACGCGCCTTCATTTATGACGACGACTTCCCGACTGCTCCCACCGTAGACCTACCTGAATCGGTGACATGATCGGAAGGGCATATAAGGGCATCGTCGACGCCTCCCTTCTTCTTTGGGCGAGTTCACAGCAGCGCTAGAGGAATGCTGAACTGTTTTCTGCTTTTAACGCGGGTATATATGTTACCTTCCAAATGCGAAGTGAATTCGTTCAGATAATCGCTTCCTGCTGCTGTTTTCTTGCCCACACAGTTTGCATTGTACGTACCTCTAATATGCTGTCTTTCTGCTCTGGCTATATAATCTGCGTTAGCATGCTTATTTTGTCCGCCGATGTAGAGTTGCATTTGGGGCCTCCTAAGTTAAACAAGACTAACACTCGTTTACGTGGTTCGTCCATTGCCGATGAGACGGGCGATTCTGATTCTGCGGATGCTGACTTAAATTCAGTGACTCAAATGCTTACTGAGTTATTTAAGGATCAAGAACGTTTACTGCAAGATATAGCTGAAATCTAGAAATTTCATTAAATTGTCAATTCTCGGTTTGATGCTTTAGAGACTCATACCTCCGCATTAGAATCGCTTCCCATCACGTGTTCGCCGCCAGTCAATGAGTTCTTGATGCCCTTCGTCAAGACGTGGTGAAACTTAGGGCGTCGCTTGCAACCGATCGGGAAGAAACTACCTAATTATTTTTGGCCTAGGTGATGCAAAACAATGAAACATGGTCCGAATCGGAGGAAAAAGTGCTATCTTTCTTACAAAGGCAACTGGGCGAACAGATTGCTGTGATGAAAATAGAATGCTGTCATCCGCTTAGTAAATTCCACGAAAAGAAAAACCGGCCTGCCATTATTAAGTCTCTTAACTGCAAGAAGAAGTAACGCAACCTATTTCATGGTAATAAACTTAAGGACACTAACTTCACTATTCGTGATGATTTCAGCCCGGACATCAGGCTTGCACGATCTTAACTTGCGAAACATTCAAAAACGCTGAAATGCCCTTTCAAACTTCCATACGATAAGCTGTTTGCGGATAAAAAGAGCTTCGTGTGTGATAGCACGCAGGATATCGTGAGTGAACGAAAAAAAAATTGGCAGCATATCCACGGAGTGAATGATGGAGAGTAGGGCGAAGCATTCGTCCGTTCATTCCTTCTTGCTTCCGTCCGTCCATGCATCCGTCTTTGTGACCGTCCATGCGTTCACCCGCCCATCCGTGCGTGCGTCTGTTCGTGCGTCCGTCCCTGCGTTCTTCCATGCATCCGCTTCTGCGTCCGTTCATGCGTCCATCCATGCATCTGTCTGTGTGTCCGTTCGTCTATCTATTGAACAATTCAAGTACCACCATCTCGCATCTTTTCATCATACATTCTCCATATAGAAGCACCGCCATCCAGCGGACATTTCAAGGACTAAACGGGAGGTGGCACACGCACACTTTCTTACGGCTTGCGCTTCGGGTTTACTTCACACCTTTAACCACCTCGAGTTCAGGGTATATACAAGTTCACTGTATTCATGGCTGTGCGGCCCAACGCTCGCTAAACCTTTCTAAAACCAAGGAGGTTACACCCAGCGAGTATAACGTAGCAACCCTTTTTTGTCAGATCGTGCTCAATGTACATGCCAATAGCTGCTAATGGGAAATGAGAGACAGGGGAATGCAGCTTTTACTTTCTTAAGGCTTGCGCTTCGTATCGACTTCCCACCTTTAACCACCTCGATATCATTCATAGTATATACTAGTTCATTGTATTCATGGCACTGCGGCTCAACGCTCGCTAAGCCTTTGTAAAACTAAGGAGGTTACACCCAGCGAGTATAACGTAGCAACCCTTTCTTGTCAGATAGTGTTCAATGTACATGCTAATGGCTGCTAATGAGGATTGAAGCGTGCGCGTTAACTAAAAACTGAATTCTCCTGTCTCTTAATCCCCATTAGCAGCCAATGGCATGTACATTGAGCACTATCTTTTATTGTTCAACAAAGCACAGAAGAAATGTCTCACCGGCAACACCTTGGAGGTCCAAATGTTATACTTGTTACACACTACAACGGCTACGAGGGATGAACGGGTGCCGCCATAAGTAGCTTCGCCCCTAATAGCAAAAGGCGTGGTGCCAGCAATGTTTCCTCAGTACGTGTGTCGGCAAAAGACGTTCGTTCTATGATCCAGTTTCCGAGCTAACCATTTTGGTCGTTAAGTGCCAAAGCATGAAAAAAAAGGCCGACGAATTTGCTTCTCTGACCTCTTCAGTCAAATCTAACGTGATTATAGGCACGGAATTCTGGCTCGAGGAATCTGTTGGTAGCGCAAAGGTTTCTTCACCTGGTTTTCACGTTCACCGTTCTAATCGCAACGCGTGGTGGTGGTGCCTTTCTTCTTGTTGATTCCTGCTTAATCGTCTCCGTGTCAACCCCTTCTGTTTGTTCCGAGTCAGTTACGGGTATGAATGTCAATTTTAAAATTGGACAGTCTCTGACAATTGGTTCTTTTTACCGTCCCCTCACCTAAGTATCGCCTGAGTCTTTCAGATCCCTTTCAAAATTTCTTTCTACTACACAAACAATGACTATCTTATAGGCGGACATTTCAATATGCCCCATGTTAGGTGGGTGGGCAACAAACCGGTCCTTGGTGATTCATTTGTCCTATATATGGCGATTCATGAGGCGAATATTGTCAATGACTTGTATCAGTTTGTTACTGAATCTACTAGGTGTGGTCCCAATAGTTCTTCTGTCTTATATCTGCTCTTTTCAAATCAACCATTACTTGTGCATAATAACTCTGTTATTCCTAGGATTAGTGACCATTACTGTTTTGTGACCCACGTTTTGATAGTCCCCTTTTCTTGTGCGCATGACCGGCCAAGGAAGATATATCTTTTTAATAAAAGCAAGTATGCTTCGTTATTGAATGAGCTTGCCGTTTTTCTGCGGAAATTCGAACATTTAGCTCAGTCCGCGAATTGCAACACCCTGTGGGATACATTCTGCTTCACACTAAAGCAGATGGTAGGCAAACATGTTCCACGTAAAGTTTTGTGGGCCAAATAACGTTGTGATAAACCTTGGTTTACTGCGGTAGTCAAGCGAATGATCAGAAGAGACATCGTCTCTTGAATTCTTATTGAAGCAACGCAATCCTGGTGTAATCGTGGTGTAAAAGTGACTTGGAAAAAATACAGAAACAAAAACAAAATTGCCGATGAAAAATATTTCATAGCATGGGCCCAAAATTACAAAATAGCCCAAAAAAGTACGGAAATGGTTAAAATCCACAAGCAAATAAACAATTGGCATCTTGAGCATAAACAGTGGTAGTGTACTTTTAATTGATGATACCGATAAAGCTTCTGCTTTCAATCGCTATTTTCAGGCTTTTCTTAGGCACCCTTGTCACAGTGATGTTCCGTGTATTCCTGACAATGCCTTTGAACCTATGCCGCAGCTGGTGGTAACGCATGGTGAAGTACTTAATTTGCTTGACAAAATAAAGGCTTCTTCTGTTAATGGCCCTGATGGTATACCCTATTATGTGTTAAAGGCTTGGTCTGATGTAATTTCCTTCTACCTTGTTATAATCTTTGAGAAATTATTGCGTACTTCTTGTTTACCTAGCGAATAGAATGTCGCGAATGTGGTTCCGATACATTGTTGTGGCCAAAAAATATTGTCTCCAACTACAGACCAATATCTCTAACGAGTGTGCGCAGAAAAAATATTATTAGAGCACATAGTCTACATTGTCAAAAAGAAACATCTAGAGAATAAGTTTTTTTTACCGAATCTCAGCATAAATTTTGGTCTGGTCTTTCATGTTCAACACAGCTCATCGAATTCAGTAATGACCTTTTTTGCTCATTTGACCTTGGGGTGCTGACGGACTGCATATTCCTGGACTTTCAGAAAGCGCTTGAGTCTGTGCCCCATGTTCTGCTGCTACATAACCTCTCAGCCCTCGTTATTACGCATGCATTGCTTAATTGGATCAGGTGTTACCTACGAGACCAGATGAAACGTGTCGTAATAAATGGTTCCCAATCTGAATATGTTGCTGTTACTTCAGGAGTTCCACAGGGGTCTGTGTTGGTACCTTTGCTGTTCCTTGTGTAATTCAACGATATTGCTAAGAATGTGTCATGAAAAGCACGTCTGTATGGAGATTATTGTGCGATTTAACACTGTATTAAATCTACCTCAGACCATCCCTACTTGCAACGTGATTAAGACAGTATTATGCGCTGGTGTGATAAGTGGCGTACGACTCTCAACCCTAAGAAGTGCCAGTGCGTCACCCTCACTCGTAAATGCGACTCACACCTGTTTCATTATACATTAGATACCACCCATCTAACGCGAGTAACTGAGCGTAAATATCTAGGCGTTTACTTTTCATCAAATCATACCTGGACTAACCACGCTGAATATGTCCCAGCGAGATCCTGCAGAATGTCAAACTTTGTTAAAGAAAACTTTCGGTTAGCTCCTCCCAAAATCAGAAAACTGCTCTACTTTTAGAATTTCTGACCGATCTTAAACTACGCCTGTGTGGCGTGGGACCCACAAACAAAAACTTGGTCTAATATGCTCGAGATCGTACAAAACCGCGCAGCTCGTTTTGTGACTAGCAACTATGACTTTAGTGTCGGTCTCACCGCGCCTAACGATAGGTTAGCATGGTATTTGTTAGTATCACGTGGGAAACACTTGAAATTAGGAATCCTAATAAAAATATTTCATAAGGTGATCAAAATAAAGGATCTTACATTTTATCTCCCCATTTTTTATCTAAGAAACTGGACCACCCGCTAAAAATGAAATTTTTGCAGAACAAACATTTCCCAATACTCCTTTTTTCAGCTCACAATATCCCAGTGGAATCGGCTTCCACAGGAGGTTGCAGACTGCCGCAATGAAACATTTTTCAAGGACATATTGCTACTGTCATAGCTGCATTTTTACGATCTGTTTTTGTGTTCATCTTGTTTTTGAATAGTTATATTTGTGTAGGCGTATTTTACGTTGTGTATTTCCCTCTTGCAATAATGCCCATGGGCAATGCAGGTATTTTTCATAAATAATAAATAAATAAGTAAATAAATAAATATAGATAAATAAATAAGTATGGATAAAAAACGAGGCTGAGTATCTAAGGAAGCACAAAAGATACGCAATGACTAAGGGTAATAGAAATGCAGCTGTAATAAAAAAAATAGGGCACTGTGGAATGACAATAGGTATGACGTTGGGAGAGGGATTTAGAAAGGTGTCATGGTCCCGGGTTCGATGTTCGGCATTGTGGCCTTTTGCATGAAATCAGAGGTTCAAGCAAGATGGAAAAATAAATAACGTGGCATAGGTACACTTGTTTTGGGAACGCACAGGAATACCCCAAATCAGGGGGTACAGGGAGACATGGGATGGACATTGTTTAAGGGCATGGAAGCTAGCAGCAAGAAAAACATTTGAGGAGCAATTGAGAAAAATGGGAGAGGAGCGTTGACCTAGGAATTTTTTCAGTTACTTGTACATGAAGAATGTCGATGCTAAATGAAGAAAACAAACTCGAAAATTGTCAAGCAAGTGTTTAGACAACAGCAGAATACCAAGCCAGACGGAAACATCGGTTAAGAAGAAGATGAAGGAACGAGAGAGAGACATATGAAAGATTCGAAAATCATCACTGGAGACACACCGAAGTGCAGGAAACTTCAAAAGCAAAGATTACGATGAATTTCGGGGCAGTTCTCTGCTGTTCGACGCCAGAACGGGAGTACTGCGGAACAAGACGTACCGAGCCAAATACGAACCCACAGAGACAGTATGTAGTGCGTGTGGAAAGGAGGAGGCAACGGCTGAATATTCTGTAAAGGGCTCCACCCTATAGTCGAAGATAATGGCGCGGAATTTCACAAAGCAAGAGGGTTTAGGGACAGTGAAAGAAAAAAATATTTTAAACGGGTAGAGATAACCAGGAGAAGGCTAACTGATTGGTGGCTACAATCAAGGCGCGAGGGAAATTCAATCCTTCACCACATAGCGACAGTAACTTTATGGTCTGGTGGCGGGAGCCACCACCCGGTTTAAAGGGCATAGCCGGATCCATCCATCCATCCATCCATCCATCCATCCATCCATCCATCCATCCATCCATGCATCCATACATCCATCAATCCATCCGTCCGTTCGTCCGTCAGTCCATCCGTACGTACGTCCGTATGTCCGTGCATGGGTTATTAAAACGCCTTCACAGTGTCCTCGCTTTTTAACAGCACTGTGTTGCTTTCATGTGTACTAACGCTTGAGATTACACAATCCCGAAAAAAGCCGTAAACGTTTTCGGTACCGCGCGTCGGGGCACTAGACACCAACCCCGAATGTTTACATAAAAGCAGAACGTTTCAGTTGTCGCCCGACAGCCTCGTCTGCAACGAAACAATAAATGTGCGAGCAGTCCGCTTATGTATGCCTTAAAACGCAGCAACATACGTACATGCATGTATCATGACTTTCAAGTGTGAGCACCTCTGTCTTACTTTGAATGCGAGACATTTCTTAGCGAACTTCGGCGACATTGAGCCTATCTATCTATCTATCTATCTATCTATCTATCTATCTATCTATCTATCTATCTATCTATCTATCTATCTATCTATCTATCTATCTATCTATCTATCTATCTATCTATCTATCTATCTATCTATCTATCTATCTATCTATCTATCTGTCTGTCTATCTATCTATCTATCTATCTATCTATCTATCTATCTATCTATCTATCTATCTATCTATCTATCTATCTATCTGTCTGTCTGTCTGTCTGTCTGTCTGTCTGTCTGTCTGTCTGTCTGTCTGTCTGTCTGTCTGTCTGTCTACAACAACTTTTAGCTCTCTTGACCATTTCAGTTATAATGTCGATACCAAATTTTGTATGGCATAACATGACTGTATGAGGAGAATAACTGACTAGTAATAACATGACTATCCTGACATGTATGACATGAAAGTCATGATTTACATTTCATAGTCTTGCTGTTCTAGCGGTGGTTTTGTTCCCAGACATGTTGCAAAACTAGTATGATATGAGATGACTGCTTGGCGAACACAAGTGACAGACCCTAACACAGAACTCATGAAATGCATGTGATGCAGTTAATGAGTTATGACTACACGCCACGCGCGTGGTTTGCTCGTGGTCACTTCGCTAGCTTCTCATATACCAAATTTCGTATTACAGCACGTGAACGCATGACGACTGGCACATACATGATAGTCATGAGTTGCGTGTGATGTTATAACATGACGACATGCCACGATCATGATGCGCCCGCGGCCGTTTCACCAGCTTTTTATATACCAAATTGGTATTACGTGACGTGTAAGAATGACGAAGGTAAATGACATGTTCAAGCATGACAGTCGTGGCATGCGTGTCATGTAACAACATGATTAGATGCCACACTCATGACGTGTTCGTGGCAGTTTCGCTAGCTTCACATACACAAAGTTTGGTAATACGGCACGGGAATGGATGACGAAGGTATGTGACTGGTAGAAACATGATAATCATGAAGTACGTTTCATGTAACAACAAGACTACAAGCCGCGCTCATGATGCGCTAGCGACCTTTTCGCAAGCTTCACACTGGGTAGCACGTGACGAGAATGGACGACGAAGGTAAATGACGCGTCCAAACATGATATTGAGGACAAGCGTGTCATGTAAAACATGACTCTTGCTGCGCTCGAAGCACGCTTGCGGTCGTTTCGCTAGCTCCACATATACCAAATTTCGTATCACGTGACGTTAATAGATAACGCAGGTAAATGACACATCCGAACATTACAATAACGACAAGAAAGTCGTGTACCATATTATTTACGTCCACCTCATAACGTTGTGCTGAGTTTCACGTAACATATCAACCGTCCTCATTACTGTTTCGCATATCATCGATTCCCACTCGTGGGATCTGCCAGTTTTTTTTTCTTTCTGTTATATTTACCCCATTGCAGTCCCTTTCGTGGCAAGTTGTTTCTGCGTGATCGGCCAGTGCGTTTGATGAAACCTTCTTTCTTGCATCATACACGTATTGACTGAGTCTTTGCTAAAGGTAGTATTCACCACTTCTATGCCAAAACCCCTTCCCTCTCTCCGAGTGTCCATGTTAGTTGTCCACATACACGTTGGACTGTCCAGTCCTCCCGAGGTTCCTCGCTTATATACGTTACATCTGTAGAATGGGCCCATAGCCACTGTGACTTCTTGTTCTCTGTGTTGTTTTGAGCTACAGGCAGGCGTAAGCATTGTCTGCTTCCAAAACTGATTCACTTTCTAGCAGTGAAATGTCATACAGCTAATGAAGCTGTAAATGCTTGACATAGACACATTTAGTGAAACATAAAACGGTCGTTTATATCACGGCGAGAAAGATCTGGCAGCAAGCTCGTTCAAAGGCGCAAAATAATAGGGCTGGCTGGAACACGGTACTTATTCTAACGTGATGGAGCCCGTTTGGTACCGCATCTTCCGATCACGATTGACCCTTTGTACAAGATGCAGAACTCCGTCAAACAACCACAGTTTTCGCCTCTTCATGGCTTGATGGCAATCGAGTGTCCACCGTTAACACCATAGAAAATTCTCGTGACAAGGGGCAACAAATAGTTGTTCCAAGTCGTTCCACAGAGATACTTTTGGTCCTTCTGAATGAGGCACGCGCGTGCGTGGGACACTCTTGCGTTGACTTCTAGTCATAACTCAAAGGTTGCGGCTGCATGCAGGTGTGAGAATGCTCCATGGTTTGCTTCACGAAACGCGCGGAGTCATCCTGCGCTGTGCCTGATTGCAGTCTGTGCGCTAAACCATAATGCTATTTGCGCATGCTTGTAGTGTCAACCACGGCCTGTTTTTAGATGCAAACCTGCAATGAATGAAGTAGCATTGTCGCACGAATCTTTTGCAGCAGGAATTTGTTTCCTTGTCCCAAGGGCGCATTGATGTCAATTTGATCCTTCAATTTGACATTGACCGACTATTCATCTTTTACAAAAGCAGCATCATCGACCCCGTGGTTTTCATATATAGGTGACCACAGCAGAGAAAGCCGCCAGTATAAGGCTTTATGAGAAGCGTACCATGCTTTCGGATAAGTTGCTTAGCGTTTTGTACAGTCAGGGAAGAAGCCGCAGCAGTATTTTACTGATTTCGTTAAAATTAAGTGCGACAAGAGTATTGAAAAAAAAGAGACGTGAATCTGACTGCAGCCTGTGCGCTGGAGGCCCGGTGGAGCAACCCAATTACGCACGTCACAAAGATGCTTCCGTATGGTGGCGCCACTGTATATCCGCACGCCCAATATTCCCTAGTTATTCGTTTCGTCTATCTATCTATCTATCTATCTATCTATCTATCTATCTATCTATCTATCTATCTATTTATCTATCTATCTATCTATCTATCTATCTATCTATCTATCTATCTATCTATCTATCTATCTATCTATGCCCCCACGTCTGCGTGCTTTTGTTATCGCCCCTTCCACTTGGGGTAAACCAATAGTAGTATGGGAATGTAAGATGATTCGGCGTATATGAATCGCTATTCATGACATGAATAATGCCACAATCACATCGCGTACGTCCTCAAGCACTTTTCGCCAGACAGCGGCCCTTACCTGCCTGCGGGAATGTGCCACTGTAAAGTGCATAGGGAAAAGTGGTATGAGGGTATGTGCAACACCGCCTAGAAAAACTGAAGGCCCCCGCGCCACCTCCTCGCTCAAGTGCCTACGTCACCAAGCTCAGATCACCGCTCGGATGGCTCGGCGTCAGTATCGCCCAACGTCTGTATCACGTGAACGCACAACCGGACAAGAACAGCTACGGATGCCTCGCAGTGGCTTCCGCAGTGACTCTGGCTTGTACCGAAACAATTTTTTTTTTAGTTTTGCAACAATTAGGGCGCGAACGTTGCCCAAGGTTGCAGTATTTAACTATTCGGTTTTAATCAGCCAACCGCATTGTCAAATAACGGCACATCATATTGCTTAAACATTATTAGGCAGCCGCATTCCCACGCGCTTCGGTCGGACTTCGTTTCACATTTGCTGGTCACAGTCATCGAAGCAATATAATGGAGCAGTTGGAGTCGCTCGTTCGCATGTGAGCGTGTGTCTTTTTACGTTTGGAAGACGTATATTCTTTATTCCGCGTGGTGTTTGTGCGTGTGAACGAACAGGAAGGATGCCCGGCAGCTGTAGTGCTCCAAGCTACAAGTCGAACTACGCAGGAGAGCCGAGCAGGCGAGTGCACGTGTTTCCCAACGACCCGGTGCGGTGGGCGGCATGGACAAGAGTGATTCCGCGAAAGGATTTCGCTCCTACGAAGAACACAGTGGTAAGGTTTGTTTTATGGTTGGATACAGGTGCTTGTTATTTATGCAATGCATGTTTTTGTGGCTGAGTGTATCCAGCACCAGCTAGATTGCCCAACCTGCATTGTCGGAGCCTGAAACGTGCTCACAGTTTATTTGTTGTATCGAAAGCCGAACCTAACCGTCTTGTTTTCGGCTGTATGAAACGTGTTCCCACATAATTTCCTTTTTTTGTTGTTGTTTCAGCTTTGCGAGAAGCATTTTTTGGCCAGCGACTACGTTAACACGTCAAAGTACACAGACTTGAAGACGGGGAAGAGTATTGAAGTGCCGCTGAAAGTCTTCCGGCTGAAGCCGTATGCGATACCGAGTGTGTTCCCGAATTGTCCTCAGTACCTCTCTCGTCAAAATGCGTGCACTCGGGAGGCTCCGGAGGAGAAAAGAAAGCGTCTTGAGGACGAATCACTCCGTATCGTCATTGAAAAGTCCCAGGAAGAAAAACGACAACAAGACAAGCAGAACAAAGTTACAAGCTTTTCTGAAGTCTGTAATGTTCTGCCAAGCTTTAACACTTCACCGTTTTGGTCTGTGATTAACATGGACTCGAAGGTTCTATTCCTGGGTTTGACTGTTGATCGAGGTGCCTCTGTGCGTTCATCAGTGATAGTCCGAAGCAGCATATGTGTGGAAGTGTATTTTGGGTAAACACGCATCGTTGAACTTGATGGTGTCAGTGCGCCTGCGGAGTTGCAGGAGTGCAGCAATTATGTGACATCCTTCATCGTGTTGAGGGGCTGCGCACTCCTGATGCTTTCGACAATGTCCATTGAGCTCGTCAACTGCTTGCGTCGGTGATGGTACTGTTGGAGGAACTGATATGCAATGATCAGCAGCATCAGCTGCACGGATGGCTTCCGGAAATCATGAAGTTCATTAAATATCAAGTGGAGGTCATGCTTTATAAGCAGCACGCTACTCGCCAGACCAGCTGGTATTTGCAAGTCTTCTCTACACCATTTCGCCGCATGCGTACCGATTCCTCAGAGGTTCACTGAAAGTAAAGTTGCCTCATCCTGAAACAATACGACGTGTCTGCTCCACTCAACAGGTCAGCCCAGCCATGAAACAGCAAGCCTCCTCTTTTCTGTCATATGCTAAGAAGGTTGCTGCTGCAATGAAAGAACATAAAAAGAGAGTAGCTTTAATGATGGATGAAATCCACATTCAGTCATACTTTGACTTCAAAGCAGGATCAATAACAGGTGCAGCAGTCAACACCACAAGCCCAGCAAAAACAGCGTATGTCTTTATGACTCAGAGTTTGTCATCTTATTACAAAGATGTTGTGCATATTTTTACAGTGGCTACAATTGATGCAAAATGCTTGCATAATTTTTTGCGAATGCTAGTTGTCAAGATTGAGAATATTGGATTCAAAGTGATTGCTGTAATCTCGGACAACAATTCTATCAACAGAAAAACATTGTCGTTGTTTTCAAGCCCCCCGAGACTAAAGATAGTTTACCAACATCCAGCTGACCATTCACGACCTTTGTTTTTTGTCGTGGACCCTGTTCACGTGTTAAAATGTGTCCGAAATACCTGGTTAAACAACGCAATGCAGGAAGATGCATGTACTTCCCAGATCCAAGTAGTATAGAAGCCACACCCAAAATATTAACAGCATCATTCAAGACTTTAGGTGAGCTGCATGAGTCTGAACAAAATGAGCTTTTGAAGATTGCTCCGACAATCTCGTTAAAGGCTTTGAATTTGTCTAACATGGAGAGGCAAAACGTTAAGTTGGCTTTGAGAATCTTCAATTCATCAACAGAAGCAGCACTTCGTAATAGCAACCTTCAGCATGCTGATAGCACAGCTCAGTTCATCAACATGGTGCTAACATGGTGGAATATTGTTAATGTTAAAACTCCACGAAAAAGCCAGAGGCTTTTAGATGACCTGCAAAAGCCTATTACCTCAGCATCTTGCACCCAGTTACAGTTTTTGGGTGGAGAAAATGATTAAGTGGCTAGACTACTGCGAGAGTTTGAAGCATGATGCAGGACATTTGACAAGGGACACACACTTAGCCTTATGTCATACTACTCACGCACTCCACGAGATCGCTATCTACTGTCTTGAAAAACTTGGTATGCAATACGTTTTGCTGGACAAGTTTCAGACAGATTCTCTCAAAGATCGCTTTGGTTGGTACCACCAGTTGTCTGGTGCCAACTATCATGTGTCAATTAGGCACATTTACGAGTCCGAGACGAAGTTGCGGTTACAAAAAGTGCTTGATCTGCCAGAAGTTGACATGCTGTGCGATATTCTTGTCATTAGTGTCAGCTCATTGCTAAGCCAGTTCGATGTCACGGTTAGTGACAGCGATATTGAGAAGAAAGTGACAAGGCTTCCAGCTGTCACATATGATGCAGAATACTGTGCTCATGCTGCACTAAAGAAACTTTTGTGTCAATCATGCAAAGAAAACCTGGTAATGGATGATGCAGAGATAGACATTGCCAAAATTGTCCTTATTTTGGGCATGACCAGGGGTGGGTTTGAAGTTCCCCCATGAACTTGTTATAAATGCTGCGCTTACCACAGAAATAGTGCTCGACAAGCTAAGGAGTCCACGCTTCGACTCTCAGTTCTTTGCACTTCCTAAGCAGAGAGAAGTACTAGTGGCTCTTGCGTATGGCACCCTCAGTGATAATGAGGACCTGGATGTGTGTGCTGATGCGCATGCTCCTCAACAGGTCATGCACTACGTTTTAAGTGCTGCAGCAAACACCCCTCTAAACAACTTGGCAAGACAGTTAACAACATGTCTGCAACAAAGACAAAAACACCAAATGAAAAGTTGCCTGCCACAAAGGCAAAGCGAAAACTTGAAACTGGTAAAAGCAGAGGCACCTTTTATGTAGCCTTATTTTGACAGTATGGTTTGTGAATGTAATGTTTTTTGCTTTCATCAATGTCAAGTTCATTCCTAACCTCCTCAACGACTATGCCTTAACCACAGCTCTCCTAAATTCTGGAATCACGAAGCAAGAATTTGAAAAACGATAGGAGAATTATTACTTTCAGAGGAACACACTAAAGTTAATCTATGAAGACTATGATTCCGCATCAATGTTATGTTTTCTTTATTTTGTTTTTTTTGGCATGCGGCTCACGAACCCTATCACGTTGTACTTGGTTGTCGCTCATTTCTTTTTCGTTATTGCTCGAGAGTTACACGTGCATCGGCTCTTATATTTGTGCGTCTACCTTTTGTGCTAAAAACCTGACAAATTGTATAAAATTGATGTTTTTTTCTGCTTTCGATTATTGCCTTTGCTTTTGATATTTATTTTGATTGTACATCTCATCTGTGTAAAACAAGTGTAGTTGATTATTTTTCATGTATTCTTTTATGTACAAAATGTCGTCTTTCTGCTGCTGCTGCTGTATGGGTGGCACGGCCCTGTCAGGCAATGTTTGCCTTTAGCCGTGTCTTAGGGGACACGGCTAAAGGCAAACGTTGTTTGCCAAAGGTGTTTGTTCAAAATAAACAAATAAATAAATAAAGAAAAAATATCCCGCATCCTGCCATTTGTCAGCGGACTGCCAATCTCCATTTTTCTGTTCTGCACGAAAATCGTGCACATCTGTGCCCTGCATGATTGAGGCAACGATTCATGCCCTGTTGTCGCAGAAATGTACTTACTTTTTCCAGACGCTGAGTCGCATGTGCAGTTTTACTAGTGTGTCCTGGACGGAGTAGTCTGTCACCACTGTATGTAATAAACAAGCTTTTACTGCTGCAGAGCAGAAATGAGTGTCATTTTATGTTTGAGCATGAGTATGTTTCTTTGTTTCCACTTTCAGCTGCTGATATTTTACTTTCATGTAATGTCAAATTATGCCATTTTTCAAATATACCTGTTAGAGCTTTTGAAACTCCAGGATATAACACCCGAAAGTATTAAATATATAGCAATTACAGCAGGGTCAAAAAGTGATTATCTGACGACAAAAATTTAGATAAATCCCTCCCAATCCTTCAGAAAACAAAGCGCCTCCATGAGGCTGCCACCTGGGTTAGTTTTCCCGGCCAAGCTGTGTACATAATTGTAGACGAGGCGTTTTATCTCGTTGTTGTGCGCAACATGAGTGAGCGAATTTTATTTTCGCGACACCGCGCCACTTACAGAGAACGATTGGGCGAGGTGAAGCCAACTTCCAGGACGATCTTACTTGCGTGACGTCAAGGCGCCGTGTGGGGGCCTTGAGTTTTTTTAGGTGGTGTTGGTATGTGTCACACGTCATTGACACATATCTGCACAAGACCGTTGAGAACACACATATGTAGTTTTAACGCGTGAGTGTTAAGAAAAGCTGACACCGGCTGCGTTGAGCCAACTAATATGAATAATAAATGTCAGGGTCCTTGCCGGAATTGAAACACAGCATTTTTGCGTGGTAACCAAGTATTCTACGACAGAGTGACACCAGATCTCGCAACTGCTTTTCAAGTCGATCGTAATGTTCGTGAAGTGTCAATTGGGGATGCGGTGATGGCTAATCTATTTTATAAAAAGTACGTATGTACTTCTACGATACAGCCGTCACGTCGTGTTAACATCAACTGTAGTTAAGCGCAATGCACTGAAGGTGATTTACAGTTTATATGAAAAAAATAACAGTGGGAACAGACATTGGTAATTTTCATTCGAGAGGACCAAAACAAATCAGTGCATCTCCACGAAGTGAGTGACGACGAGTGGGTGAAGCTATAGCTCCGAAGGTCCATAATGTCTACGTTTAAGTCACCTGCTGGTACAAAGTACGGTCACTACGATGGACGGAAATGTGGACATACGCACGTATCCACGAAAGGTAGGACGCACTAAAGGACGCACGAATGGACGGACAGGTGGACGGACAGGTAGACGGGTGGATGAATGTACGCTACAGACAGTTGGATGAATGGACAGATGCATGGACAGACAGATGGCACGGCTGGTAATTTATTGTGGTGTTATATAGTTGATTACACATAAAGCCAAATGTTTACATATATGTTTTCGTTTTTGTTATGCAGGTGTTCAGTATCTGTTAAGGTTTTCTAGAGTGTGATGGACGCCAACCGTGTCGGCCCTAAAAACATTCGCCCCTAAAAGCTTCCATCGCCGGCGTTGCCCTTACGAACGCATACAATGAATCTCATGATCTCAGCAGCAATCGAACCCCAGTAATCTGCGTGGGAATAAAGTATTGTACCTCAGTGCTACGCTAAGTCTCGGAACTAATTTTTATGTAGACCACATATTTCGTGAAACGTGAATTGTGTATTCAGTACTGGCTATCTGGTCTCATATTTACATATATACGTACTTACAACGCCGTCACGTCGGGTTAACGACAATTCTAGTGAAGCGCCATCCACGGAAGCTCGTTTATCTAGCAGTGTCAAGGTCCACCATCTTCAGAAGCACTAGCGCTACGTAGCACATTACCACTTCTGGTATTGTCAGCCCCCATGTTGCTGTTGGCATCGTTACGCAACAGTAAACATGCGCCAGTTTTACATATATCTGTACGTAAGACATTCCTATTTATCTTTATCGTCATTTAGTTACGTTAGGCTTTCTAGAAAAATTAAAACACAGTCATTTTTCCTCTGCACGCTTCGCATAACATCAGTTCCTAAGATACGTGGGTTCTGCCAATTTTTTTTCTCTTTTATTGTATGCACCGCACCTTTGGCGAAAAGAGTCTGACGACGTACGCGAAGGAATGTGGACATATTCATCTCATGACCAGCGACTCATATTCGTTAAACCATCTTACCTTTCCATACTCATTTTGTTTTACGCTAAATTAACAGGGCAGTCACGAGACCACTCGGAAGTAGGCTGATAGATGGATAGATAGATTGATAGATAAATAGATAGATAGATAGATAGATAGATGATAGATAGATAGATAGATAGATAGATAGATAGATAGAGAAAGTGCTTGCAGTACGCAAAAAAATATTTTGCAATTAAAAGTATTGCCAGAATTAACGCTATGCAAGCCTTCTTCGGCAGACTGTTTGGCACACGCCATTTCATTTACAAACAGTGAAAGGGGACCGGAAAGTGAAATGATGGCGAGGAAGTGTGATGCGAGGATGAGGAGATTGGGAAAAGTAAGAGGAGAAAAGAAAGTCTTGCATCAAACGACGAAAAAAACAGGAAGAGGAAGCGAGACACAGACAAAGGCAAGAAATAAACAAAGTTAAAAAAGCGACAAATAAGTAATAAGAAAATAAACCAATCGAAAGAAGCAGAAACACGATGGCATAGAGAAACAAAGAGAAGAGAAATAAAGCAGAAAGAAAGGAAGGAAGAGTAAAATGAAGAGAAGCAATTAAGGCCGCCTGGCTCGTCCCTTTCCTTCACTTGACATAACTAGGGTGAAGCTGCCTTTTTTCTGTTCTGTTGTATTTGAATTGTCTTGTTTGCAAAACGAAAAGAAGTAGCTAATGCGGCCATAAAGGTACCAGCTTACCTCTACTTCACGTTCATAAGGAAAGTGAATTTGCGTGTTCCGAGTGGTAACGATGGTTACGTTCATCGGTACCTCTCATGAACTCTCCCCTACATCCAATCACTATTGTGATAGGACCACCGCACTGCAATGTTACAGCACTGTCCCACACTGCTCGCCGCAGGTGACCCTTAACCAAGGCAGCTGGTCAAGTGTCACTTCCGTATACAATGCTTCCAGTGCAGCCCCATTAACCATGCTGCCAGGTGAGCTCCACAAGTTCTACCGCAGATGCGCACAGATCTCTAAGCGAGCAGCGTTCCACCCATCGAGTGCTATCAATCCGCCCATCCAACCGTCCTTCCTTCCGTTATGATACCTCACACCTTGATGTGCTTTCCACTTTCCCGCATATAGTCAGCCGCGTCTGCTCCCAACAGTGACCTGGCACACTCTGTGCTCGGACACCTGTTTGGTATTGAGTGTACAACCTGAGCCGCCTTATATGTCATCGTTTAGAGGATGAGTATTGCAGGTAACAACCTGGGGCACGTTTCTATAGCCACACAAAACATGTGATTAAGCAGGATGACCAACTTTCTAGGCAACCATGCGCAAAACATCGTCGACCAGAGGAGTGGGCGTTAGGCAGTTGACTCACCACTGAATGATTGAAGGAGGCAGGCCACGCACCCAAGTTGTAAAGAATGCAAAACAAGACGCGCGGAAAACAAGATGATGCACTGTAACAGTCGCACAGTAAAGCCTGTCCATATCTACGTGTATTGCTGCTTAGACGTTGTGCGTGCAGTTCTTCTCTCATGTAACCACGTATATGCAGAGTATACGGGGCGGGTTGTGAATGCGCGACTTAAGGAAGCATCACAATTATTTGAAAGGTCCGGCAAGTCCGCGTTTATCGTTGTATCGCTATCATTCTGCGCGCGCTCCTATTTTTGGTTTTATATCCATTTTGTACCGACACAGTAGTCAGAAAGTGCACGAACTTGCTGAAACCCGACACATCTCCAAAATGCCGCAAGCAAATGTCAGTCAAGTGTCGGAGACTACACGATAAGGAAATTTCGTGTATTGGGATAGCATATAGTACGTATCATTGGTTTACTTTGGTCTTTCAGCGAGAAAATTAGGAGGAGAAAATCACTTTATTCCGGCGAGCTCGTGTGGTGGGCCAATGGCCGTACCTAGGAAACGGCCAGAAGTCCTTGAATTCTGGCCGCTTCCTCAGCTCGCTGGACGGAAATATGCCCCTCCTAAATGTTTCGTAATGTCATTGTATCTGGCAATGTTGTCTTCCCATTCGTATACTAAGCCGTTATCACCAGAGGATGCTTGGGCGGCCCTCGAGCTGCGTCATGTACAACCCCGTCATTCCTGTCCTCCACGAGGGCGTAATCAGGTGTCCAGATAATGCATATATTTTATTTGCGTGCTTGACATCCTACAAGTAGAATGCGTAGTGACTCCGGGGAGATGCGGCGGTTGGCAAAGTTTCTTATAGCCGTTTGAGAGTGACTGACTATCGCGATTGCGCTTGTCGGAACTATTGTAAGCGCTATGGCTACCTCTTCCGCTGTCTCGGTGCTTCTAGTGCGTATCTTCACGCACGCCATACAATGTTTGTTGCTTTCGATTGCGGCTTCCGCAAATCCACGCCATCGCTTGTATCGAGCAGCGTCTACAAAAAGTGCGTCCTTGCAATTACCGAACTTTTTCAGTATCTGCTTTGCTCTCCTGTGTCCTTATTGTGTTCAGGGTGCATGTTTTTTGGCAAGGGGGTATTATCATTGTTTCCCTGGTCTATCTTGGGATGTCCACCTTTAAGCCATGTTGTGTGCATTAAGTTATGTTTATTCGCTCTAGGATATGTCTTCCTGCTTGTGCCTTAGAGAGACGTTCGTATTGTGCCGTATGTTGCGCCTCATTGACCTCATCTATGGTATTGAGCAGGCCTAGTTGTAGCAGTTCCTTCGTGCTTGTGCTAATCAATAGTCCTGTGGCTAGTCGGAATATTACCCGAACGACGCAGTCTAATTTGATATTTCCCGCGACTTGTCAGTTCAAGTACGACGCTATGTATACTATGCTTATGATAAAAACTTGTATTTACCTGATTGTGTTTTCCTCTCTCATGCTACAGTGTTGTTTGAATATATTCTTTTTATAAGCCTCATTACTTTAGCTACACTTGCGTCCAGTAGCCTCAAGATCCACAACAATGACATTCATTGAGCACACTGGCCCTCCAATAAGGCCGCCTGCAAGTTGGCATTGCCGAACATTTCAGCATGAGGATTGCGGGTGATGTGGTCACCATCAGTGATGAGGTTCTCGGTGATGCTCCTGTAGCGCCTGTCCCTGAACTAAATGTGCTTTTCTCACTCGAGGAACTGGACGCGGCCCTAGATAGTTGCAGGCGTTTATCGTTACTTGGGCCGGATGGCATAACGTATGCTGCGTTATGCCATCTTTAAGGACTGGACTGGGACCTGCTACTGGAATGCTACAACCAGTCGTGGACTGAAGGCGCCATTCCTGATAAGTGAAAATCGAGCCACTTGGTACCAATCCTCGAGCCTCGAAAATCGCCGCTTGACCTTGCATCATACCGACCAATTGCGCTGTCTAACTGCGTGTAAAATTATTGGAAATAATGGTCCACACATGCCTCGAACGGTACCTAGAACGCTACAATGTAAATCCAGAGGCTATGGCTCGTTTTCGACGAGACCGTTCTTTTATAGACAATGTCATCGACCTTGTGGACTTTGTGAAACAACAGAAATTCCTCAAGCGCATATCCATTGCTATGTTCCTCGTGTGAAAGGGGCCTATGACAACGTAATGCTCGACGCCATTCTTGATGCCTTGGAAATAATTGGAATCGGTGGAGAAATGTTTAAATGCATTCGCAGCTACTTATCGAAGAGATCCATTTTCATGCACTCTGCAGAAGGCTGCACCATTCGTGGCGACACGGTGGGGTTCTCAGCATTACTTTGTTTAACCTCGCGATTATTGAACTTGCTCGATTTCTGCCTCGATCATTCAACCTTTCTGTGTACGCCGATGACATCCGCATCTGAGCTTCGGTAGTGACGAGACCCCAGGTACGGGCGAGGCTTCAAAAAGCAGTGACAGCAACGTCGAAATATCTCCGTGCTCGAGGGGTAAGAGTTTCGCCCGAGAAATACGCCTTAGTTCCTTTCACTCGCAAGGCAATGTTCTGGAACACAGTTTCCATCGAGAATATCAGAATTTCGCATACGAGACGTCATCGATTCCTGGACATCAATATTGACAGAGATCTTTCGTTGAGGGGTCACATCGGGGACTTGAAGAAGAGGCTCAGCTCTATCGCTCATCTAATGAAATTTCTCGCCAGTAAAACTTGGGGAACTTCATTGTCAGCCATGCTTCAACTGTACAGAGCGCTCTTCTTGTGGTATTTTTGGTATAGCACATCCTTAATTTAAAATGCCGGAAAAACCAACATCCGGCTACTGCGAAGCATTCAAGGCCCAGTTCTTTGCACATGCTTGGGATTGCCTAGGTCTGCTAACAGGGTCGCAACTGTCATTGCCAAAGAAAACCTGATTACGGCCTATATAACTGTCTACACAGTCCTGGTACACATTTGCCATATATCCAGACTGCCTAACCACCACCTTGCTAGCCTGCCACTCCAAAGACCGAAGGCAGAATTTTCCAGAGTGGTGGCGGCTAACCAGCATTCCTTCTCGTGGAGATTCTCACCGGCAACCATGCCGCTTTGCCCGAAGTGGTACCTACAAAGACCCACTGTACTCCTTGAAGTCCCGGGGATAACCAAAAAGGCTAGCTTGTCCTCTGCAGCCCTCAAGCAGATCTCATAGGGCATTTTGCCTATATCATATGAAAACGGAAATCATCTCTATACGGACGGTTCAGTCTCGGGCGGTTCGATTCAATCTCGGTCAATCACCGTGAAGTTTAAGACTTCACACGTCGCAACCTCTACGGGCTACGAGCTCACCGCACTTCTAGCAGCAATTGGATTTGTTATGCGAGAATCCCCTGATAAATGGGCTATCTTCGGCGACTCCAAGGTAGCCCTTCAATGTATGCGAAGTCTACGAGGCGGAAACTACCATCAGATAGTGTCTCAAATCAATGAAATCCGTAATCGCACCACTAGCAAAGGAGATGACATAATCTTACAACAGCGGCCTGGTCACTGTGGAGTTGGTGGTAACCACCTCACCGACAACGCTGCCCGCTGTGCCCACAACGGAGCACCCACACTGCTCATATTCCTGTCAAGGGTTGATGCCGCAAAGGAAATTCGCCGCATCACGCACAATACCACACTTATGGATTAGAATCTACTACCAAACTCCACTCGACGCCCACAGAACATCGCTTCATTACTTCAATTACAGCTGCCATCAAAGACTTCGCGACGGAACGCTAGAATACCGTATCGATTGGGTGTCGGCGCTACCTTCACCATTACCTTGTCATCGCATTAGTATGGCTGACTCCCCCAACTGTCTTAACTGCCATTGTGTAGAAACTCTCGAACTTGTCCTGTGCCATTGTCTAGACTTTGAAGATCACCGGATTCTCTAGTGGGCCTTAGGAAGGCCGAATGATCTATCCTTTACTCTGGAGAAGATCTTGGGAGCGTGGCCTTTTACGTACTTAAGCCCAGTAAGCCGCACGAGCCCTTCTACAATACTTGAGAGCAACGTCACTGTGCGACCGCCACTGAAGCCTGACCTCTGTGTGTGGTGTGTGTGTTATGTGCAATGTTCATCTCCACCTCCTCTCACTTTCTTCACCCTTCCGCTCTCCCCATGTAGGGTAGCGAACTGGACTTAGTCTAGTTGACCTCCTTACCTTTCTGATCTTTTTTTCTGCTCTAAACAGGATTTATCCATCATTGTCCTTAGCATCAATGAGCAGACCCATGACCCTGGTCATGTCGACCGAGGGTATGGTTTGGGCCGACGCAAAGCGGCGCTTGTGTGTGCGGGGCAGAGAGCGCATGTACCCGCACGAGAAAGTTATGTTCGAGACGAAGGGTGATAGTAAAAGTGAGTTGTTGTTAGGGACGCGAGTAGTTCACTTGCGCAGCTCAGCCGAGCGCCGCGTCTCAACACTGGTGACCCGGAATACAGACACAGTGACCGGAGTGAATATGCATTAAACGTCCACGACCGACGCCCCTCTGACAGTATCCTCAGTCGAAGTAAGCTGCCCCCTTTATGGACTGCGGACTTCGCACTTTGGTTCATACAAGTGGAATCTCATTTCGCAGCCGGACGAATTACCGCATACCTTACAAAGTACTACTACTTAGTCTGCAGTCTGCCGCCCGCCATAGCCAGTGAGTTCGTGCACCCACACGAGAAAGTTATCTTCGAGACGAAGGGTGATAATAAAAGTCAGTTGTTGTTTGGGACGCGAGTTGTCCTCTTGCGAAGCTCTGCCGAGCACCGCGTCTTAACAGGTTTTTGAATAGGCCATTCTTTTATTTATTAAAGACGATAGTCTTTCTTGGGGACCTTCGACGCAAAACTTTGGTCTGTCTGTCTGTCTGTTTGTCTGTCTGTCTGTCTGTATATTTATCTGTCTGTACTTTTGTCTGTTTGTCCACCGCTACCACGAACCGGGTACTCTAAACAGCCCCATCTGATACACCGAATAGCCGACCCCATCAGCAGAGCCCACCAATGTTGCTCAAGAAGCGCGTTCATACGTGTGCGATTGTCAAGTAAAAAGCAATTATTTCGCATATCTCAGGCATCACAACAACACGTATATATTCTGCATGTTCGTCGTTTACTAGAGAAGGCATACATAAGTAATTTTAAGGACCGTAGTGCTTATCACGCTGCGTCAGCTGACCATGCAACGCTTTCACGAGGAAGCGAGTGTTTCCAACGCTTTGCTAAGACGACATGGTGGTGGCACCTACCCGTCGCCTTGTGTTCTACACCTTATTACCTCTGACACGAGCGCGCACGCCCGTCTCAGAGCCACGCGCTTTGTTTTCCAAATAAAACTGCCAGATGGCGCTCATGTCTCACGTGTGACGTGACTTGATGCACTCAATCGCCTCCGCTGCACGTTCGAGGCACTCTAACGCAGCACCTCCAGAATACCATTCACCAATTTTTTTGCGCCGAACATCAAATAAATGTTTTGTTCAGTCTCTCCACACGCAATACTATTGTCTTTCGACGACATCCGGAGATTACATGCAGATACAGGGCCAGTTTTTTATTTACTTATTTATTTATTTATTTATTTATTTTACCCCTCAACAATGCCAAAATAGAGGGGGGTGGGCAGGAAAAGTACATGCATATATACACCAGTAAAACAAATAGAGTGATTAATAATAACAGTAAAGTAAAACGAGCTTCTATATAATAATAAATTGATTAGTGCTTCTCGAAAACTTTTATTGCCGGTGATTGATGTGATTTCAGCTGGAAGGTGGTTCCACTCGATCGCGGTGCGTAGTGATAATGACTGGGAGAATGTTTTCGTTTTTGAAAATGGAACACCTACTTTATGGCGATGATCTATGCGGTGGGACATATACTGTGGTTGAAGGAGTGTACCATGTAGAGTTGAGCGATAATATATATCATGAAACAAGTTCAAGCGAGAAATTTTTTGACGAGTGCTTAAAAATGGAAGAGAAAGGATGGCTTTCATGGCTGATATGCTAGCAATGCGATTGTAGCCTACAATCGGATTGCTCCGCTCGTTTCATTCTCTCTGTGTTACTGAGAACGAAATGAGCGGTGTTTTTTTTGAACGAGTTCTAAGGCAGTGGTTATTTTGTTTGCATTGGGTCTCACACAGAGGCAGCGTATTCCAGCTTTGACCGAATTAACGTTTTGTAAAGTATTAGTTTAACAGAAAAGGGAGTGGCGGAAAAGTTGCGGCGTAGATACCTAGCATGCGGTTAGGGCTGTCGAGGATCTACTCTGTGTGCACAGTCCAACTTAAAGTAGATGAATGGTGGACGCCTAAGTATTTATATAGAAAGACAGATTCTAATAGACCACCATTAAGAAAAAGAGAGGGAGGAAGAATGTTAGGGCTTCGTGTGAAACGCGAAATTTTGCACTTTTTTACAAAAAGTTCCCTTCACCAATTAGTGCACCAGGCTAGATATAGCAGATAGATGAGATTGGAAAGCGTTAGTATCATTAGCGGTTTTAATTTCGCGAAAAATCACGCAGTAGACTGCAAAAAGAAAGATGTGCGAGCAAACAACAACCCGAAGATCATTAATGTATGTTAAAAATAACAAAGGTCCAAGGCGGAGCCATGTGGCACTCCGGAATTTACGTTAGTAAAGGATGAATTATGGCCATTAGCGCTAATAAATCGTCAGTGGTCGAGGAGAAAACACCTAGTCCATCCGGAAAGGCTAGGATCGAGGTTAAGAAAGCTGAGTTTCTGAAGTAGGAGTTGATGACAAACCTTGTCAAAGGCTTTAGAAACGTCCAATGATATGCAAAATAACTGTATTTCCTCTCTGTGAGCTAAATGCTGTCGGTAGTTGTCTGGTTTGTGACCCGTGCGAGTCGGTTTGTACAGCAACAGCTCCAATTTTTCCGCCAAGCAGACTAGCCCTGTCTCCACTAGATATCGCTCGACCGTTTTGACGGCTGTTTGAAGCGTTTCCTCTATTTCCCCATCACTCCAGTTTTTCGCCCATAGGCTGATGTCTGCGTATGTCGTATGATGAGTCCTTTGATTTCTTTGAGCGTGGTCAGCAGTCCTATTAGGGCCAGATAGAATAACATAGGAGATAACACTGACACCTGTAGCGTACCTGAACTCCCCATATCTATCTCCCCCCAAACTAGGACCCCTATCACGATCTTTGCTTTCCTTCCCGTCAGAAAATTGCGTACGTAATCGTACGTCCGTTTTCCCAGTCCTAGATAATTCACCCTCTCTAGTACTATAGCATACGTAATGCTATAAAAGCCTTCTTTAGGTCGAACTCTAGAATGGCCTTTGTCAATTTTCCTGGATCCTGCATAGTTTAATGTTTTAATTGTAACACTGCGTCCTGCGTTGAGAGGTTCCTCCTGAATTCTATAATTGTGAGTGGGAGTGGGTCCCTGTCTTCGAGATAGGTTGTTATCTTCTTCAGAATTACGTGCTCCATCAGTTTCCCCACGCAAGACGTTAGGGATATGGGTCTCAAGGTCACAATCTATAGTCGCTTGCCTGGCTTGTGCATTAACACAATTTTTGCCGTCTTCTATTGCTGCGGAATCTGCCACGCCTCCCATGATTTTTTGATAAATAGAGTTAAATTAGTTATGGCCTCATCATCCGAATTCCGTAGCATTTTGTTCGTTAAGCCATCTATAGTGCAGCTGCTGATTTAGTACTGAGTTTCTGCGGGACCACCCTGACTTTTGCCTCACTTATTTCATTGCCTAAATCATCGTTTGCCAGTCCTCTGTAATTAGGTTGTTTAACGGGAATCGCTTGAGCGATGTATGTGTTCTTAATTTATTTCAGAAAATCTTCTCTGCGCCGTGGTACGCTTGTATTTACTGATTATTATTGCGCTTTCTTGCCAACTTGGTGCCGTCTGGATTTAACAAATGTCTAAGGATATTCCACGTTTTCACCTTTCATATCTGGTTGTCCATTCCATTGCCACGCAGAAAGAAGTACTTGAGGAAGAGAAATTTCTAGGCCGCGCGATGGCGTCACGAAGCAATGTGCTTTACGCCAACGCTCGACAGATGACGCTTTCGGCGTGTTGCCATCTTTTACATACGTTTCTAAGGACGCAACGCAATAAAAATAGCGATAGTGCCTCGTACATCACAAATGTTTCAAAATCGGTTTGTGTAAAATGAACGACTAGATGTGAGAGAAATTTAGGTGGCAGTTCCTAATTGATACTGCCAGAAGTTCGGACCGCAAAGCGCTTAAAATGAGCTGCTTGTAATAGTTTTGGAGCAGGCGAAGTCTGCCTCATGCAAGCGCCTCTCGCTCCTCGCTCGCTTGTTGTGGGCGCGCATGCGTGAGTGGCCTTGAGAGGGAAAGTTCCCCACAAGCAGTCACGCATCCCTTCGCAGCAGGCACGCTTTCTGTCTCTTTAGCGCTCTCAGTGGCTTTAGTTCGCTGCCGCCGGCGGCGCTGACTGTTTGCGCACGCTGTTCCCGCCGCGCCAACAGAGAGCCCTTTACTGGTTTCGAACAATGTTTCTTCAGGATGGAGCGGAAATGTGCTGGCTGAACTTCAACAGTGGTTACGCAACGTGCAAGGACAAAGCAATTACCTTCAAAGTTCCATGACCCGCAGATGTTGAAAGTGTGTGCTCGCACCATACCTATAGGAAAGATATCGCGAGCTGACGCCTTCTGACTACGTTTGGGAGAAGCAATTTCAGAACGGTGACTCTGCCACGCTATTATGCATGTCATATAGACATGTGACATGACATGTTGCATGACACTGCATGACATTCATATGGTTTTTTTTCTTTTCGAAGCAGCTTCCAGCAGTGTTATAGCTTTGTAGTCGATCAGCTGCATGCCATGATGAATGCGCGGGGGCGATTACTACGTTAGAACCGAAGACATCTGTATATTGCTCATACGCGTGCATTTTTGCAAAACGAGCTTTTTAAGGCTGTAGCATCAAGATTTGAAGCCGATAAGGACGCACAGAAAGACGCCGAATTGGACGTAAAGCTGTCTACAGCCGCTTGTCTAAGGAAGTTGTTCTTAGGAATTATAGCAAAGTCACTTGAATTCTCGATGAATTTTCTGAGTGGCATTGGAGAATATTCTCTATATTGTCATCGTTCTGTTTCCCAGACGAGCGAGCGCGCATGAGAGCAACTGTCTCTTCACAGCATAGCGAGGGCTGTTGCAGAAGATATCCTGCAAAGTCTCCTGGGGGCCGCAGGCGTCGCAGAGTGCGTCGTGCTATCCCTATTCGTAACGAATGTGACTTCATGAAAGCCACTCTTAGCCACAAGCGGCATAACGGAGTGGCCTCTTTTTCGGCAGAGTCTATAAACTCTGTCAAAACGACAATACAATACAGTTCATGCCCTAAATTCTACCAAAGCTCAACATCAAGCTGAATAAAGCTCAATCGGTGCGATTGCACGCATAGCTGCCCAAAGAGGAAATGGTTCAGCGGTAGTCAGACACTCACAGAGCTATGTGCTCTACAAGCTACGGGATCAGTGAGCAACGTTCTATGTGCTCTGCGGGAATGTACGTCACAGCTCCCGAGTGCGCCCATGCATGCTAGCAGGCCGCAAGCGTATGAATATGAATATGTAGTTATAATTTAAGTGCTTGACAAAATATGCCAAAATTCCGCCAGCTTGTTTGCGAAAGTGTACAGAATTGACCCGCATTAAACAAATTACAATAATATTCTGCTGTCGTGGCCTATTTAAAGCTCGCCGGTCGCACTGTTTTCCGTAAAAAATTTTCTTAGCAAGCTTTAGCATGCTGGAAAAAGGAACACGCCATATAATTCAACCCAGTTGCTCTTTTGGAGACGCCCACTTCGTCATTTCTTCGCTGCAGTCGCCGGTGTTCCGAACCCCGCGAACACAAGCATAATTCCAGCGTCATGGCCGCTTCAGCAGCACGGCATCACGCCCATGTTCACGCGGTTCTGGCACCAAGAAACGAAGAGGACTCTTTCTTGGTCAGCTCCTAGGATTCGTGGCCATCTGTAAATAAGTAAAACACGTTCAAATAATGTATCAAGTTGAATTTTCGAAATAAGTGGATAAGGGAACAAAGCAGGGTTAAGGATGTCATAGTTGAAAACAAGAGGAAGAAATGAAGAAGGAATGCTATGCAGGATCGGCTGAGTTCGGGATCTTTCCGAGCTCTGGCAACACCCCATTTCGAATAAGCCAGTAGTAGGAAAAAGCAAACCCACCCCTAAGCGCGCGGCGCTTCATTGATCACGATGGAACCATTCATCGCATCCGGGCTAGTTGAATAAATTGGGCGGTGTTATCAAACCGGAGGTCTCGCCTTTCATTTGTATGTCGTACTACTGAGTGCAGAAATGCACAAATGCAATAAAGGTGTCAGAAATCTTCCTGGTAATATTTTGAGAGGCACGGGTTGTTTAAATTTATTTTGAAGCTTATTGCTGCACTAAGTCTGTTATAGAATCATAAGCACGGTGGCCTCTGAGATTAGTACCGGCTAAGCGTCTTACAACATCACGACCGTAGCTAGACGCGAAGCCACATTTCAGTCATCATGGTCAGTCTGTACTTTCTAGCGCTCTGCTTGGCCGGTGCGCGTCTTCTCTGTTGTCATCGTCCGCTGGCAACCGAGCACTTGTGGCTGCCGAATTAGCTCTACGTCTGGATGGTATACGTGGCTAGTTGGGTCAGGACATGCTATGACCAAGCTAATTACGCCAAGTCATGGCAAGACCGTGGTGGAGGCTAAGTCAGGAGATGACATACCAGGCCCGTGCCCCCCCCTCCCTTTTGCGAAAATTCTTTTGCCGTGGCGTAGAGAGCGAAAATGACCAATTAAAGAGAAGCCCCTCCCGAAATCTAAGAGCTTTCCCCCCCCCCATTCAAAAAAAAAATTCTGGCTACGCACCTGGGCCAACGCAATTACGCCACATCTTACGAAGACCACGCTAATGAAGCCATGTAAAGCTACGACCTGGCTAATTGATGTATGCAAGCTGATAAGCTAACTAAACCATGCCAAGCAACACGACGTTAATCATGAGTGCGGTAAGTAAAACTTTGCTAAAAAACCTTTACTAATATGATGGCAATTAGTTTCGTGCAAATAAGGATCTCGTTTAATAGCTTCATACTGATCATGGTATTGCTACTTGCGCCCGCGATAATTGCCTTTTAACTGAAACCTTATGAATGAAGACAAAGCAGCTCAGTGTAATGATCGTTAAGCTTTAGCCAATTAGTACCATCAGAAAGAAGACAGAGCTTATGTGGACTTCACTTCGAAGCCGAACAAGCACATGTGTATACGACCAACTTGAGAAGCGGGAAGAAGCGAATTTATGTCGAGCTCCTCTGTGGTCCAGCCTTGCACAAATAGTGCAAGCTAACCAAATTGATTTATACGCAAAGAATGTGCCACCCAGCGTTCACCGCATCAAACGCTTGACAGTCACACCGGCATCATGATAAGCCCTGATGCCGGTGTGACTGTCAAGCGTGGGATATGTGGGACGTTAAACCCCACATATCCATCCGCATAATCACGCTGACGTCACTGCACTGTTAAAATGTTGACTGATGTGGCGACGCTGACGTGTACGCATGCGGCGTTTCTTTGATAACCACCGCAAAGCTCCGACTTGCGGTTAAAACTCCACGAGCGTTCTTGTAGCCATTTTTATCAATGTTGCTATCCCGCACTCCGCACTGTCTTCATGCCATGGCCACCGCGACTGAGCTCACAGCGAACTCGTCTGCCTGAGAAGCTTCGATCATCCTCCATAGCACCCATGGGTCGCGCACGTAGCGCGTGGGCAGGATAAGCGCTGGTCATTAAGGTTAACTGACTGGATTGTCAGAGATGGCAAACGCACTAAGCGGAGACAGAAAGTTAGGTGGGCCGATGAGATCAAAACGTTCGCAGGTATAACATGGCAGTAGAGAGCACAAGTCAGGTTGGAAATCATGATGTGAAAACATGCACAGTAAAGCGATTGAAGCAGCCAATCCATGACGTAACTCTGTTTCTTGCACTTATTCTCTTACCTGTAGCACTGTTTTTTAACATCTAGCCCGACTCGTACGGAGCGAATATGTGTGCCCCGGATTTTGTGTAAGTGCAGAAAGCTAGCGGGCGCACACTAATTATAAAAGCAATGTGATACTGAACAAAATACTACGTTCACCTTGCTGAAGTTAACGTATTGGCAGCACCTTTATAAATACCTTGGCAGTGGTTTGTTTCAGCGATCATATTAGTGATCAGGTCTGTGCGTGTAATGCACGCATGGACCTGAATGAATAATTGAAAATGAATGATTGAGGTAAGACGGTAAGTTGGTTGGGATTCATCGTAAACTTGTTTACACTGCAACACCAGAATTGTAGAACTGCTCTTATGCTTCTTCCCTGTCCTGTGTTTCTAATGGTGTTGCGATGTGCACAAGTTCACGATGAATAAACGATGTCGCACAGCATAGTTGAAGTATTTAGGTACCGCGTGGCATTTATGTGTGCCACAAATCCGTATGCAAGGATTTGTGTGGCGGAAAATAATATACCGGACGTCGCCAAGTGCATCTGCGAGGATCAACTATAGTCGAAAAGAATTATTCCTGTTTGTCGAAGCACCTTACTCTACTTGGCGTGCGTACTCACGACCACAATCGCATCTGCACGCTCCGAAAACAGCGATCTTTGAGAAGTTGAAGCCGATCAAACATAGACGCAGCCTATAGGGAGGATAAGGGTGTCCCCCAAAACTTTCAATTTTTCTTCGGTATATATACACGCCAACATAGAAACGCACGCACGAACATACAAAAAGTATGGTTTAAAAATCACACTTCATGGTTTTTCCAACCTCTGCCCCCCAAAAAATTTCTGGCTAGACCTCTGCGAAGGCTTTGGCTTTCTCTATGGGGTCAGGATACAAATTAGGCAATTCTGCTGTACTCAATTTAACAAATAAAACATTCTGCTTTCGTTTTTCAGTTTTTCAATTCTTTGTTAACGTGCTTGCAGACAGCATACGTCAAAGGAAGCATTTGTGTAGTCAGCGCGCACTTTGTGAAATGGCACCAAAAACTATTTACTTCCTTTTATTACTGGACTTCCAGATAGCGTTTATACGTTCCGTTCATATCACAACGTCTTCATAAAGTAGGAGTGCCTCAGTGCAAATTTGATGGAACCACGTCCCATCTTTTCAAATGGAATGTGGCGGGGGTTACCTTTGTGGAATTTTCTTTGACGAGGTACCAATTATGTCAAGCAGCATGGAAGTCATACGAAGGCAAGTGCACTCGCAGAAGCGTTGACTACAGCGGCTTTCTCTGCTCGAGAACATAATTATTGTCGTCACTGAAAACCCCGTCTTCCTCCGAGCTTCTGTGTTGTTTGGACCACTCCGACTTTGGTGTTTAGAATGCAAAAGACACTTGTAGCTGACATGTACGATAATTAGAAAAATGAATTTTCTCGGTGACATCGAAAGCATACTTGTGATTTTTCAAAAATGAAAAGTCAATATTTAAGTTCTAAAGGAAATGTATGTAAATCCTAAACTTCAGCCGAAAAATTAGAGAAACAGCTTTTCTCTTTTTTTTAAGTGTGGGTCACTTTTGAGACTCGGGTCGTATTATGTCGTATGCTGTGATTGCTCTCATCGTATGCAGTCTTAGTTTTGCATAACGCAGGCCACAAATATTATGTCCATCTGCAGCATACTGAACTCGTGCTCACGCCGAGGAGAAGTCTTCTTCGTCTTGTTCTTCAAGTGCCTTAATGACGATAAGGGCAGAGAACTTTTGTATGCCGCGTTTGCTCGGCGTAACGCGAAAAAGAGGTCGTAGAAAAAAGAAAAAAAAGAAAGCAAGCTAGAAATAAAATCATAGACAAAGAAAGGGAAAAAAGAACTGGAAGGATTATTGAGCGAGAAATTGAAATAAATAGACAGGAAGGAATAAATGGAAATATAGAGAAAGAAAGAGGAAGAGAAAACCGAAGGGAAGCAAAGAAGGCTGCCTTGCTCCTTGAGGCTTTGAACCCCATAACGGGACATCGCCTTAGATCATTAAATGCAGACGTAACCAAGAGTGAGGAAGTCCTCACCCAATTATTCTGTGCAGGTATTCCGTGCAGGTATTTAATGGTCGAAGCCAGTACCTGCGGTCCCAATATTTATAACAGGTTTGTCCAGAAACAGCATAAATATGGTTTCAATTACTGGCTACATCTGTACAGAAATGTTAATTGCGTGATCTTTCGCCATCATGGCTTCCCTTCATCTATAGTGGGCAAGTGACGTTGCATATTTGTCCAGTTTCTGTGGCACATATGCTTTTCGCCCACGCACGACTCCTTCATTCTTGGTGGACAAGGAGAGCAAGCATTTGCACTTACTGAATATATGTGGCACAAACGCACTAGGAACTTTTTCTCACGTAGTACAGGCCAATTTGATTTCGCCTAGCCGTATGCATAATTGCCGCGAAAAAATCTACAAAATTATTTCGAGATAATATTGAATAAAAATAGGTCTTACCGAAGTTCCACGACGTCCTTATGCATTCCAATGAGGCTGACTGATTCCATTATTACAACGAAGCTGTCCCAAACGAGAAACATTTTCTAGGTGCTTTGCGCGAAATCCGGAGAACGTGACGTTGACGCTGTGCGTGCGCTCGGAAAAAATGCTGACGCTGCAGGCCCTGGTTACCCGCTTTTATGCGCTCCTGTTCGAGTGGACCTGGACTGCACATGCCGCTTCGTCACGACCAGGCCACTCGAAGTTCTCCGCTGCCCAACGAAACAATTCATACGGCTGCAGCTTGCAGATCGCTGGGGCCACCGACAGATGGTGAGAGATAAGGTGGCACCCATCGAGTATATGCCCCCGACAACAGACGCCTGTTGTATGGGCAGCGGCTCACTGGCGCCCGTTAATAACGCTTGACTTCAACGGTGTGAAACTGCTCCGAATCGATTGGCATTTCTTTCTTTGTTTTCAGCGGAAGGGACCAGAGAGCTGCAAATTGCATCTGCATGGACAAACCACCAGTAGCCAAATTCACAAAGCTTTTCAGTCGTTAAGTGGTCGGCTAGCTGGTTTCACTAATTGTATGACCGGCAACGAAACTGGACGAAAATTTATCTCGGAAAAAAATTCTAGCGCCATACTTTTAAATGCAAAGCATTTCTTAGCGAAATTCAGCGACTTTGAGCGTATCTATCTATCTATCTATCTATCTATCTATCTATCTATCTATCTATCTATCTAGCCGCCTACGACTTTTATCTCTCCTGGCCGTTTCGATGATGATATTGATACCAAACTTGGTATGGCATGACATGACTGTATGAAAAACATATTTGTCTAGTCATAACATGAAAATCATTCTATGTATGTCATGAATGTCGTGATTTACCTTTCATAGTCCAGCAGCTTTTGTGGTGGTTTCGTTCACATGGCATGTTGCAAAGCTGGTATGGTATGGCATGATTGCCTGGCGAACACAAGCGACAGACCCTAACATGAAAATCGTGACATGCGTGTCATGTAGCAACATGACTACATGCCACGCTCGTGATGTGCTTGCGGCCGTTTCACTAGCGTCACCAAATTTGGTATTACAGCACGTGAATGGATGACGAAGGTATGATACTGGTGCGAACATGATAAACATGAAATGCGTGTCATGTAACAACATGACTACATTCTCCGCTCATGATGCGCTCGTGGCCGTTTTGCTAGCTCCACATGTATCAAACTCGGTATTACGCGACGCGAATGGACGACTTAGGTAAATGACACATCCAAACATGATAATCATGGCATGCGTGTCATGTAATAACATGACTACATGCCACACTGATGATCCACTCACGGCCGTTACGCTAGCTTAACATGTGCCAAATTCGGTATTACGTGACGCCAATGGATGACGAAGGTATGCGACTGATGCAAAAATGATAATAATGAGGTGCGTGTCATGTGAATGAGAACATGACTACATGCCACAGTCAAGGCGCCAATACATTTCGACGTGACACGCTGCACGTGCTCGCCGGCGTTGCCGCGCCAGGCGCCGGTCCTGCCATCAAAGCAACGCTCTGTTGCTTCGACGCATGCGCATTTCAGCCCGTCCAGCGTTCCTCCGTCACGAAAAGAGGGAGACGCAGTGTTGTCTGCGTAACGCATCGGCGCGAAATGCAGCATGTCGCATTTCGCGCCGGTCACCGTCGAGCCACGCTGACGTACGCTGGTCGCGCCTGGCACCAGACTATAGAGAGAGAGAAAAAAAAATTGCGCATAACGCGGAGCATTCAGAGTGCTCGCATTTAGCTAACGTAGCATCGCTGTGTCCAGCGTGCGCGCGCGTCAACGCGACATTGGAGTATTACGGACCCTTCATGATGCGCTCACGGTCGTTTTGCTAGCTCCACATATAAGAAATTCGGTGTTACGTGACGTCAATAGATGACAAAACATATGACTGGTGCAAAAATGATAATCCTGACATGCGTGTCATGTTAGAACATGACAACATACCACGTTCATAGCGTGCTCGCGGCCGTTTCTTTAGCTCCACATATACTAAATTCAATATCACGTGACGTGAATAGTTGACGAAGGTAAACGACACATTCAAACATGGTAATCATGACACGGATTTCATGTACGGCATCATTTACCTCCACCTCGCAACATTGTGCTGATTTAAAGTGGCATGTCGACATTTTTTCATTTGTGCTTCACATATCACCTATTCCCACTTTGCGTGGGATCTGTCAATTCTTTTGTGTGATTACGGCTTCCAATTCTCTGTCAACAAAAAAAATTTCTAAGTTTTCCAGAGTTTTCCTATTTAAAGGCAGCAATCGCGAGAACGATGATCTGCTTCAATGTTTTGTGCTGTTTTCTCAAGATATTTTGGTTGCTGTATAGGCCCTTCTATTGAGCAATAAATTTCAGCTTCCAGTCTTGCATGCTTCGCCCTGCAACGGTCCATACTGTGAAATGACATTTAGGACAATCAACCACCTTTCCCAGTGAAAAAAAATTCACTGAGTATTTTTAGTCGCCCAAGTGATGCCTTAGTGCACCTTTCTTGCAAATAAATACTATGCCTAAAATTCAGGTTGTTTTCGGGCGAACCAAGACCGGGCCGAGCTTCATACACGCATGCAAAACAAACAGGTCCAACAGCAGCGGGGCCGCTGTCAAGCTGACCAGCTTCTTGTAGCCAAAAAGGCCCATGGGCACTCCTAACTGCTCCTTTTATGTGTTGTTTTCCGGATCACCACTCGTCGCCTGCGGTCATTGACGAGCCAGACAAGCGAGTCCTTGGAAGATTAAGAGTGGAGGGCGGGTGAGTGCTGCAGTCTTGGTCGCTCTCGCCACCGAGGTATGTCAACGCGAAGAGGAGGGGAAGGGGAAAGGACACGCGGAGCGTGATCTTACAATGTGGTTGCACCCAAGGAGGTTTACAGTCCAGTAAACAGTGAACCACAGGATCACCAAAACGCGCGTCTGGCAAGTTAAATTCGCTGAAATTCAGAATTTTTTTGACTGGTCCACCGTCTTGCATGGGCCTTACATCTGGTTTTGGAGAGACGAAAAACTTGTGAGCGTAGTATGTCGCTCACTAAATCATTTGCGAAATTTTTATCTCTTGAATCGTTCATCTTCCCCTGCAGCCTAGTCCTAGAGAGGAATTTTATTCAACCACTTCGAAATTTCCAACGAAGCCACCGCAGCAGCAAATGTTTTCGTCTCGCATCTTAGTGCCGCTAAAACCAAGCGTTCATACATTTATTTATTTAATTCCACATACTGTTTGGTATCATGGCCGTAACAGGTTGGCTACAGTAATTGTTAACGTAAAACAAAGACAAGTACCGTATAACATAATGAATACAAATCTAAAATAGTACACATTTGTCCTAAAAAAGTAAGAATATTTTTTTAAATGTTGCAGAAAACGTAGATACTTATATTACGATGGCGGTATAGTATGTAGTGGAAAACAACTGGGCGATGTATTTAAAAACAAGGCAATGTACGTACAACACTACCAACTCTCATTGTTAGAATATATGTTTAACGGGCTCTGCAAAGCCTTCGATGTCCGCCTCTGTGGAACAGTGGCTAGGGCGTTCGTCTGCTTAGCCGAAGGTCGCGGGTTCAATTCGAGCCATGGAGGACGCATTTTTGATGAGGGCGAAATGGCCCGTGTACTGTTCGATGTCAGTGCACATCAAAGAACACCAGATGGTCAAAATTTCAGGAGCCTTCCACTATACGGCGTCTCCCATAGTCATGTCGAAGTTTTGAGACGTAAAACCGCAGATTTTCAGTGCAGACACTGGCAAACAACTCCACTGTTTTATCGTTCGTGGGAAAAAAGACATAAAAAATAGTCCTACACATGAAGATTACGTTTTGGAACAAAAAATAAAACAGAAATTGATTGCTTGACCTGACATAGCTCTTCGACCTAGGAACAAGATAAGGTTTAGTTTAAATATACATATGTCCTTTTTAATAACAGAAATAAATTTAGGTCGACTAACCTTTTGGTGTTTAGCCAGCCGAGGCAATTTAATTAACCGAATCACTTCAGAAGCGAAGTCATTTCGATCGCATCATTCGATAAAATTAGCCTTGTGTCGTTCCTCTGTAATTTTTACGCAATTTATTAGGGAGGTTTAAAACAGCGCGCCGCAAGCCCTTGCAGTGCGGTCACTGCCATTGCGCATGCGTCATAAGACGACGCGCTTCGCACCTGACGCCCACCCGCAGAAATTCCGAAATAGCGGTAGGCGATCGCGACTTGTGAATCCCGGAAAGTGCTGGATGTAGCTTTCATGCATTTGGGTTTGCGGTCGGGCGAAAGTTCCTAGACTTTTTTCTAGGGAGATCAAACGCTCTTTTAAGACCCATATGACGCCCGCAACTAAAGCAACGCCAGCAGCGCCTACGACCGTTATTCTAAAGCTCCCTATTAACCTGACTCGAAGGGATACCATATGCTGCATTGGCGTATTCTAACGTTGGCCTTATGTAGGTGAAATATGCAAGCAGCTTAACAGAGGGTGTTGCTAGCTGTAGGCGGCGAAAGAACCACAACTTTTTTCCGCAGCTGCACAAATGCTGTTCAAGTGTGGTTTCCAACTTAAGTCTTTTGAACTTAATAAGCTGAGGTATTTTATCGAGTCAACTTTGTTTAGGGTTGCGAAATTTTAGCTATAAATTCGATTGCATGATTTTTCGGTTCGTAACTCTGAATGTTACTGATTTACATTCAATAATTTTCAATTGCCGTTCAGTCGTCCATCCTTCTACTCCTTTAGGAGCTTGTTTAAGTGACGCCTGATCCTTTTGGTTATTGATTTCACGATGTATTAGGCAATCGTCAGCAAAAACCTGACGATTTTGCGTTACTTGGGTCAGGAGCAATATTGTTTATGGAAATTGAAAAAGCAAAGGTTCTATGAGACGGATTCCTGCGATACGCCTGAGGTTATGTTCAGTAAGTTCGCTTTGCTACCGTTTATTTTGACGTATTGTGTCCGACGTGCCACGTATGAGCGGATCCACGCTACACGTTCATAATTTCTATTCATTTCCTTTTAGTTTATTTGTTTTCTTGGTGTGCGCAACCCAATAAAAGCCTCGGAAGAACATCAACATAAAGCGTCGATTTGTTTTCTGTTACTCAGTGCAGTTGACAAGTCAAAAATTGCCTCAACCATGTTTCTAACAGGTGTAACAGTGGATAGGTTCGGTCGAAAGTCATGCTGAGTAGAAAATAATAAAGGCTTATTTTTTACTACAGATTGAATTTGATATGTGCTCGTTACGATTGCAGTACAAACAAGTAAAAGAAAGGGGGGAATAGTTTCCGGTATCTCACTTTTCATCTGAATTTGATACCGGGACAACTTTCGCAGCTACCCAATTATCTGAGTCCCTTTTTGTGTTAACTATATTTGAAATATATTCCCAAGATTGCGTCCTACCAAAACTAAATACTTGGGTACAAAGACACTTTGTACACATTTAGACATGTGGATTTCTTATCTGAACTTTTAAGAAAAAGTGCTGCAACGCCGTCACATGGCACCAGATATATCAGACATTGGAGAGATGTGCGGGTATTCTAATTGATTGATATGTGGGGTTTAACGTCCCAAAACCACTATATGATTATGAGAGACGCCGTAGTGGAGGGCTCCGGAAATTTAGACCACCTGGGGTTCTTTAACGTGCACCCAAATCTGAGCACACGGGCCTACAACATTTCCGCCTCCATCGGAAATGCAGCCGCCGCAGCCGGGATTCGAACCCGCGCCCTGCGGGTCAGCAGCCGAGTGCCTTAGCCACTAGACCACCGCGGCGGGGCAGTGTGCGGGTATTCTAGGGAAACGCGTGGAAAAGCATATGCAGAATTGTCAGGAAAAACAAATTGGAAAAAAAATAAAACACGTTGAAATAGAAGAGCATACCGTCATAAGGTCAAGAATTCAGATGTATTCGAAGTCTGCGTGCCGCATGTGTGAATACATCTAGGCCAGTTATTAAGACACTTCGTGTCGTAGCATAAGGCGCTTTGGCTCGAAATTCGGCATCACCAAATACATTCATTTTGATTTATTCATTGTTCGAATGCGCACGTATTTCCATTTCGACACAGCCAAAAATGGTATGTCCTGCATTGTCGCTGAAAAGGAGTCAATTAACGAAAAAAAAAGTTCCAGAATTTTTTAAATTCTGTAACGCGCCAGACTCTAGCAAAACCTTGAACAGTGATACGGGTTGAATGAGGGTTCTGGTTCACGTATGTGAGCGTGGATTCGAACCCCACTTCCGACAAACATTTGTCACCTCCACTACACTCAGATATCAGTGTCTCCTATCACTGGGAAAAGACATCTTGTCAGAATGGCCGAGTGGTCGAAGGCGCCAGATTCAAGGGAGAACCTTGCTCAGTGATAGGCGTTAAATGAGGCTTCTGGTTCACGTATGTGAGCGTGGGTTCGAATCCCACATCTGACAAATATTTTTACCACCACTATACGCAGAAATCAGTGTCTCTTTTTAAAGGGGTTACAGAGATCCTGTCAGAATGGCCGAGAGGTCTAGGGTGCCAGACCTAAGGGACAACCTTGTCCAGTGATATGGGTTGAATGAGGCTTCTGGTTCACGTATGTGAGCGTGGGTTCAAGTCCTACTTCTGACAAACATTTTTACCTCCACTACACACAGAGATCAGTGTCTCTTTTTACTGGGGAAAACACATTCTGTCAGAATGGCTGAGTGGTCTAAGGCACGAGACTCAAGAGAAAACCTTGTCCTGTGATACGCGTTGAATGAAGCTTCTGCAACACGCATGTGAGCTTGTGTTCGAAACCCACATCCGACAAACATTTTTTTTCCACCACTACACGCAGAAATCAGTCTCCTTTACTGGGGAAAATACATCTTGTCAGAATGACCAAGGACCTCCGGCTTCCGTCGCGTGCGGACGCGGAATGTTGTGCTCTTCTGGGGCGGATCGTGCGGCCCAATTTGGCCATGGTATCTGCTTAAAGAAATCTCTACCCATGATTATCCGCTAGTTTTGCCCCAGCTTCCGTGAGGTACAACTGTATGCAATACTGTGTTTTTGCATGGTGATGTAAAGGCTCGCCTCTACCGAGTTGAGCATTTTCGCCATGTGCTTGATCGTCTCAAGCTGATGCCAGATGTCATGGCCCTAGAGGCGTATCAGACGAACCACGTTTGGGCAATACCATTCAAGGACGAAAAAGGAAAAAAAAAGAAGATTTTGCCGGCGAAAACGCTCAGCGTTAAAGACCACTGGTGCGTTGCCATTGACCCCCACCATCAAGACATCAGAATGAAGATGTACTGGCTTCTTCACACAACACCCGACGAGGACGTTCGAACAGCCTTAGCGCCCTACGGCACTGTGACGGAGATATGCAGGGAAAAGTGGCGTGCGCCTGGATGTGGGGACAAAGTTTCTTTCACTAGGCTTGTTTCACTGCGTTTGAAAGCTGGCATGGCAATTGAAGACATACCACGCCAACAACGGGTGGGAGAAAACAATGCGCTCGTGTCCGTGCCTGGCAGAGTCCCATTCTGCCTCCGGTAACGGCCGAATTCGGCGTGAGTGCCGGGTACCACGCTGTGGGCTCTGTCATCGTTACGGCCATGACGAGACCCAGTGCGTGAGGAGCTATGCCAACTTGAACAGCTATGTTCGGGGTGACAGCATAGAGGAAGACCTGATGAACCAGACTAACTTGGGTGCAACTTCAGGAGGGACTAGCAACTCACCCGATATGCAGAAGAGGCCCACTCTGAAAACTAATGATGAATGTCAGCCCTGCTGCCAAAGAGATGAATCTCAAGTCAAGAAAAGTAAAACCGAGCCTGCAGCGGAGGTAATCTCAGTACGTCCAGAGGTGGTGGCTACTCAGGGGGAGGCACTGCGAAGCTCCTCTGAGATATCCGTTGCTGAAGAGCCCACTGAAGGCATGGACTTGACTGTGGAGAGCTCAAAGAAGCCCAGGGGCACGTTAGAGAACGAAGGGGGACGGGAAGAAGACGACGGTGGCTGCGAGGGTCCCCTTTCGAAAGCTAAACTTCACAGACGTGCAACACTGAAGCCGAAATCGAACATTCCACCTGACAAGCGGAGTACGCCGACGGCTACCCCGCGGTAGGGAGGCCACTCACCGGGAGCGTGTTGTGGATCTGGTCAGCCTATACGTACGGATCTTTCCCACCCCTGTGCTAGTCAGCAACGGAACTGATGGGCCTACAAACTATGCGTCAATCAGAATGATGTGAGTTTGACAGCAGTATTACTTGTTCTACGCGAGTGCTTTAATATTTCACTTCTCCTTTCATGGCAAACAACCATAATGTAACACTTCGTATCGCTACGCCTAATGTTCGTGGGTTAACGGCCCGGTGCCGACAAGGACAATTAAGTCGCCTTTTGCTGGATAACGAACTAAACGTACTTGCTTTTCAAGAAACAATGATCGAAAGGGAAGAGATAAAAACGAAAATGGTTGATATGTTTAAATCACGGTATAATGTCTGTGTGTGTAATGCACTCGGCAGGTCAAGGGTGGGGTTGTTTAATAATGCTGCGTACCTGCATCGGTGTTGTAGAACAACGTGTGTTGACTTCCCAGTTTGGAAGACTGGTATTGTGCGATTTTGCCTTAGATGATGTATGCTGGCGAATAATATGTGTGTATGCACCAAACAGGGTAGAGGAAAGGAAGGCTTTTTTCGAATATGTAGCCACCCTTCTGATAGCCGAAAGAAAGCTGATCCTTTTAGGAGACTTTAATTGTGTTTGCATGCTTGACGACCGAGTGCAGGATACGAGAAGTAAGGATGTCAGTGCAATCAGGCTTCACAGAATCGTGTCCAACTCTGAATTAGAGGACGTCAGAAATATTTGAAGTAGAAATGAAGTAGTTTACTTCCAAGGGCAAAGCCATGCTCAGTTAGATTGAATATACAAGACTGCGGATCTTAGAAAATGGTTACGAATTATGCAGTGCAACATGTGAGTTTAGTGGCAATAGCATGGTATGTGTACAATCGGGAAAAGTTGTAATGCGTCACAGTTTAACTGGGAGCTCTACAAAAAATGATATTTTAATGGATGAGTGCTTTATGAAAGCCGCGATGAAAAAAAATACAAACGGTAAGAAAATATAATGTATCGAACATAGCGGAGGCATGGGAAAATTTTAAGAACGAAGTCAAACTCCTTGTGATCGAGAGAACAGCAGTGCGGCGCCGAAAAACAAAACAAAGGGAAACAGAATTACTAAACGTACTCGATTACTTTCAAAATTCCGAGTGCGCCATACCAGGGTTAGTTAATGCGGAAGCGAAAAGGATCAAAAGTGAACTTGAAGCCATAAATGCGGAACGTTATCAAGGGGCAGTTCTAAGGGCGCGAACTGAGCGACTACGGCACGAGGATGCCCCAACAAAACGCGCACTCTGTGAAGAGAGATATCATGGATCAGGTAACCGTATCAAGGAAATCTGATTCAACGGCATGTTGTAGGCAGACCAAAGCAAAATAGTGACAGTTTTTGTTGAGCATTACCAGACATTGTCAGGTAGACGCGTCGAGGTATATGATGAGTTCACAGATATGTTCCTGGCGCTCTTACCAAAGATAGACGACGAAGTGAAAGAGAGACTTGAAACGCCAATCTCAGTCACGGAAATTCTACATGAGATATTGGATGCGGAAAGTCTCCTGGACCAGATGACCTAGGAGCACACTTTTACAAAGCTTTTAAAGTTGAAATTCCAGAAATTCTTCAAAAAGTTATAGCGGAAGAATACGAACTTAAACAGCTACCAACCCCATTTAGAAAAAGCCATGTTGTGTTAGTACATAAAACAATAGACCCAGTTTAGCTACAGTCAGGTAAACGATATAGGCCTAGAAGTATCACGATTGTGGACTATGAACTTTACATATAAGTACTAGGTAAAAGACTACACTCTGTTATTAACACGATAGTTGGTCCCCACCAAACTTGCGGAATAAAAGGGAGAACGATATTCGCTAACATTCACGTCACTAAAAGTATACTGGAGTGTTGCGATGCGAACCTTGGATGTGTAGCAACGGTCTAGCTCGATTTAAAAAAGCTTTCGATAGACTTGCTCAGCATTCTTCTGGCCACGTGGGAATACATCAATGTGGGTGGAATCATCCACGATGGTGTCGCCATGGCTTATGAGATATGTTTTCCTCAACTAATAATAAATAAAAGACTGAGTGACACATACCGGACCTATCAGGAGTGCGTCGAGGGTGTCCTTAGTCACCGTTGCTCTTTGCTATGTTTCTCGAGCCTTCCTGTTTGAAGATACGTAAAAACCAAGTTATCCGTGAATGTTGCCTCATAAATAAAGAAGTAAAAATACTGGCGTACGCAGACGACACCGCGCTGTTCTGTACAGACGATGAAATTATTGGCGAGGCACTGAAAGATACGAAACAATTCTGTAGTAGCACTGGTAGTGCCATAAACCGGCAAAAAAGCTTAGGATTGTGGCACGGCCCTTTGAGTAGCAGGCGGACAGTCTTCGATGGCATATCCTTCATCGACACCCCAACCAGTTAGTTACCTTGGCGTGCCTTTGCAATATTACCAAGATACAAAGAAGCAGTGCACAGATCAAGCTGAGCGGGTTAGAGCACAAACATCCGCTTGGGGAAGCAGACGCCTCTCAATATTTTAGATATCGGCAGTGTGTAATGAGTATCTTGTCGCCAAAGTGTTTTATATGTTACATGTATTATGTATGGCCCGGATGAGTGTGCATTAAATCCACAGAAGTTTTGCTGTTTTCGTGTGGGGGTCATCGTGGGAGCGTACAAGCCGCCTGAAGTTGTTTTATTCAGTGAAGAAACGTGGGCTTGGATTACAGAGTTTGTTTTTGAAGCAAATAGTTGCCCGATTCTTGTTCCTGCGTGATAAAAGTAATGATTTCTTGCGATGCGTCATTCAGAAGAGGTTGGGTGACAAGATTCCAGATTATATAGTTACGTCATGCGCTGCACCAAAAGTGTTATTTAAAGGGATTTGGTTTGAAATAACAAGTGCTTATCGGTTCCTGAGAGCACATTTTTCGCTAGAATATTTCTGTCACAAAAAAGCAATTGTACAGAGATTTGGTTGATGTTATGTGTCCTGTTCCAAGATACAGGGCAATATATGTGCTGGGTAAAGAAAAGAATGTTTTAATGAAAGTTAAACGAAAGCCAGTGAGAGCTACCACAAAAACATTTTTCTTCATGCTACACACGGGCACGCTTCCTGTAAAACCGTGGCTAAAAGACAAGGGAATATTTTCACCTTGGGGCGTAAACTGCTACATCCACAAGAAACCAGAAACTATTGATCATATTTTCATGGACTGCTCGGACTCTGTCTTCCTTTGGGATATTCTGCAGAGGACACTCAAAAAGGAATTCCCATTAACTCCATTCGGAATCCAGTTTTTACCATTCGAAGATACAGGAGGTGTGCCCTACGACATGGTGATGCTACTTTGCATGCAGAGTGTGTGGAAAACACGAATGGCTTTTCAAAATCCAGATGTAAATATAAGGCCTGCCAGTGAATACTTTAAAGAAAATAATCTATTTATTAGAGAAGTGTACAAATCCCTTATTCAACCACCTGAATGGTTCCCTCTCTTTGACCAATTGGTTGCGATCAAATATTACTAATTTATACTGTCAACAAGATACACTCGCACATTGCATATTTTATTTTTTCGGCTGGGGCCAATACTATCTGTGTGGTTTAATGTCTCTATCGCAAAAAACAGGTTTAAATAATAAAAAATCAGAATGCCCGAGTGATCTTAGGCGCCAAACTCAAGGGAAAACCTTGCCCAGCGATACAGGTTGAACGAGGCTTCTGGTCCACTTATGTGGGTGTGCATTCGAATCCCACTTCTGACAAACTTTTTTTACTCTACTAGCCGCACAATATCAGTGTATTTTTTTTCTAACCAGTAACCACGTACGTGGTTACTGGTTAAATGCCACGGTGGCCGAGTGGCATCTAACCACTCGGCCGCCGTGGTGGTATAGTGGCTAAGGTACTTGGTTATTGACCCGCAGGTTGCGGGATCTAATCCCGGCTGCGGCGGCTGCATTTCCGATGGATGCGAAAATGTTGCAGGCCCGTGTGCTCAGGTTATTGTGCACGTTAAATAACCCCTGGTGATCAAAATTTCTGGAACCCTCCGCTACGGCGTCTCTCATAATCGTATGGTGGTTTTGGGACGTTGAACCCCACAAATCAATCAATCAATCATTTTACTGCGGTGGAAACTTCGTGTAAGAATAACCGAGTGGTAAGGTGCCAGACTTAAGAGAAAACCTTACCCCAGTGATACGGGTTGAACAAGGCTTCTGGTCCACGTATGTGGGCGTGGTTTCAAATCCCAATTTTGACAAACTTTTTTTTACTCCACTACCCACACAAAATCAGTGTCTCCTTTTATTTGGACAGAAATGTCGTGTAAGAATGGCCGAGTGGTTAGATGCCAGACTTAAGAGAAAACCTTACCCCAGTGATACGGGTTGAACAAGGCTTCTGGTCCACGTATGTGGGCGTGGTTTCGAATCCCAATTTTGACAAACTTTTTTTTACTCCACTACCCACACAAAACCAGTGTCTCCTTCTATTGGGACAGAAACATCGTGTCAGAATGGCTGAGTGGGATTCCACTTCCGGTTGCGAAAGTGTTCGGACGTGCGTATCATGAGCTCCGTAGGAGCGGCATCGGCGGCTCAGCTTAGCCGTGGTTCCAGGATTGAAAAGCCCCAGGATTATGCTGTTATATTGCCCCCTCTGCCGAATGGGTATGTGGTTCAGAACACTGTTTTTCGGCATGCGGATGTAAAAGGAAGACCTTATCACGCGGAAGACTTTCGTGAGCCCCCTTTTCAACGTGTTCAGCCCAGCGAGGTTCTTGCGCTCGGCGCTTATCAAATGAACCACGTGTGGGCAGTGACGTGCAGAAGCACTGACAGTGTAAAGAAACTTTTAACTGATCCGCAATTGACTGTGAAAGGCCTCAAATGCATGATAATCGACCCAAGCCACCGTGACGTCCGTCTGAAGCTGCATTGGTTGCTCTACCACGTACGAGAAGAGGACGTACGAAATGCACTGACACCCTACGGGACGGTGCTTGACGTAGGAATGGATAAGTGGCGAATTGACGGCTACACCCAGCAAAATACCATGACGAGAACCGTGACGCTCCGGCTAAAGGCTAACGTCACGCTGGACGATATATTTCACCAGTTACGAGTTGGACGAGAGCTCGCACCTATTGTGGCAACCGGAAGAGCACCGCGGTGTTTGCGCTGCCTGCAAATTGGCCACATTAGGAGGGACTGTCGAGTCTCGCGGTGGGACACTTGCAAGCGTTTGGACACGCCCCTGGGAACTGCACGAAGACGTATGCAGCAGCTTCACTGAACACCGGGAGCATGGATAAATCCGAGCTCACTATGGACGAGGCCGAAGCAGAAGAATCGGTGAAGTCAAAAACGGCTTGGGAAGGAAAAACACCTAGTGCTGCAGGCATGACGCGATTGCAGAAAGAAACGCCAAGGTCAACTGACAGTGGGGGAGTGGAACCTATCGTGGATGCATCGGCGAAATCACAGGTGACTTCTGCGGAAAAAACAGTCAGTACAGGAGGCGTGATGGATGTGAAAGAAGCAGGACAAACAAGTGAACCTGCGTGTATGCAAGCGGCCGCAGAATCATTGACGAGTGCAAAGGAGACTGATGTATTAAACGACGCAACGCTGCAACAGATGAGAGCGAATCATCTACTCAAACTGTCCAGGAACCTGCCGAGGGTGGTGCCATGAAGTAGCACGACGCCGAGGAACCAGGTACGGGTGGGAAACGACCACGATACGCAGCCTCAACAGAATCAAATGAAATGAGCAATCAAGAACCACCACCGAAAGCAGCTCTCCTTTGGAGGCAACGACTGGTGGTCAAACATTATATAACAGAAGGGGAAAAGAGGGCGGGATAACCGGCCTCTTGACAACACATTATGTGTCGCCTTCTACCAAGAATGTGCACCGGACGACTAAATAGGCGCAGTTCGGCTAAGACGGTATGGTGAGCAGCTACTTGTATTTAAAAAAAATGAGCCTGAAACTTAAAAGAGCAATGCGTGTTGCCAGCTTAAATGTACGCGAATTAGCTTCAAGAAGGTGGCAGTACCAGTTGAGTAGGCTGCTTTCGGAGCATGACTTGAATGTGATTGCTGTGCAGGAAACTAAAATAGCGACAGAGAAAGATACCGATCATACGACGTTACCTTTTCGCTCAATGTATAACATCAGTGTATCTCATACGGATGGATTATCAGGAGGCTGTGCGCTCTTCATACGACGATCGATAGGCGTTGTTGAAAGAAGTGTAGCAAGCAGCGATAAAGGACACTACGTAGTGTGTGATTTTTCTTTCTTAATTTCGAATGGCGTGTCATATGCGTTTATGCTCCGAACCGAGACAGCGAAAGAAAAGTTTTTTTTGAAGAAATAAGTAACCTACTAGAATGTGACGGTTATGTAGTCATTTTTGGCGATTTTAACTGTGTTTACAGAAAGGGGGACCGTACCAAGCCGGCCCAGTCATTTGATAAAAGTGCAGTGTTCTTAAATGAGATAATTGCAGAAAATGGCCTCGAAGATGTCGGTTTATGTATGTCTAATTGCAGTGTTCAGTTTACACACTTTCAGGGTCTAAGCCACGCACGTTTAGACAGAGCGTACATATCGCTGGACCTTATTAAGTGCTGTGATGAATATTTTGTTACACCAGTGTCTTTCAGCGACTACTGTATGATTAGTTTCACACTTGGCGCTAAAGACAGGGCTCCGAAATTTAACTGGCACTTGTGGAAACTAAACAGCCATATTTTTAGAGATGAATCTTATCGTTAAGATGTTACCGAAGCCCTCACTAAACTCTACGGTAATCAAAAAGATGACTGGGAAACAAAGTGGGAATTTTTCAAACAAGAGGTTAAAATGAATGCAATAGAACGATCTACAAAAAAATTCGAGAAGAAACAGGCGGAAAGGAACCTCCGAAGGCAATTACAAGTGCTCTTGCAGGAAGAAACTGTGAAACCCGGCTTCTTTACTAATGAAATAACAGATACTAAAAACGAACTGGAGATTTTAGATAAAGAGAAGTATAAAGGCGCTGTAATAAGAGCTGGAAGTGAAAAACTTTGGATAGGTAAGACACGCACAAAACGAGCTTTGGGGGACAAAAAAATATGCACAAAGAAATGAAATCAGAGAAATAGTACGCAGTGAGAGAGTGACGAATGAAAAAGGTCAGATAAAGGAGGCGTTTGTGGACCATTATCGCGATCTGCTCGGAAAAGGAGTACCGACGGCCATGGGTTTTAGTGATGTCTTTCTTGATACGATGCCCAAGCTTGACGCCGATACACGGGAAATATTAGGGGCTCCTGTCAGTGTACAGGAAATAAAAAAAATGCTATTGATGACCTAAGTACAGGCAAGACGCCCAGTCCAGATGGAATCGGGGCGGATTTTTATAAAGTTTATAAAGAAGACGTGTCAGTTGCGCTATACGAAGTTATCGTAGAAGCATACAAAAATAAAAAACTACTACGCTCTTACACGCAGGCACATACTGCCTTGATTCCGAAGACAGATGATAGCAGCAAACTTCAATCTGTAACGTCATATCGACCTATCAGTCTTTTGAACACTGATTATAAAATATTCATGAAGGTTTTAGCCAGGAGGATTCAGAACATCATTAAAAAGATTGTAGGGACACACCAGACATGCGGCATAAAGGGTCGCAGCATCACAACGAACATACATATAGTAAGAAGTGCACTAGAGGTTTGTGACGCCTTTGAAGAACGAATAGCAATCATGCAGATAGATTTACAGAAAGCTTTTGACCGTGTGTCCCATGAAGTATTGTTCAGTGTGTTGAAGCATGTGGGAGTTGGTGACGTAATTTTTGATGGCTTGAAGATGGCATATTTACAGTCTGTAACGCAATAGATATTCAATAGGCAGCTTAGTGAAGAAACTGAAATACTAAGTTCTATCAGACAGGGATGCCCGGCCTCAGCATTGTTATTCGCCATCTACCTAGAACCCTTTTGCTTATCAATCATTCAAAACTCAAGTGTGCAAGGCTTTCGGTTACAGAACACGGAGATAAAATTACTCGCATATTCTGACAATGTGGCAGTACTCTGCCAAGATAGACAAAGTATATGTGAAGTCGTTTACATGGCGGATATATTTTGTGACATGATGGGCAGTGTAATTAACTGGCATAAAACAACTGCCTTTTGGTACGGCAATTGCGATGTGAGGCTCGAGGTATACCTTAACGTAAAATGGGAAAGCAAACCCCTAACGTACCTCGGTATACCCTTGGACAGCTATCGCGACAACGCAGATTACTGGAAAGGTGAAGCAGAAACCCTCAATCAAAAAACAAATGCCTGGCGTGGTCGGGATCTGTCTATATTTGCACGTGTGACTGTATCCATCATGTTTTTGATATCCAAAATCTGGTATGTCATGCAAGTTATCTGTATGTCACGCGTAAATGGACAGAAGCTTCACAGGATTTTTGCTCTGTTTGTGTGTAAATCGCCGTGGGAACGTAAAGCCGGTCTAATTTATTCCAGTCCGTTAGCAATGGCGGACTCGGTTTATGTCATTTATTTATTAAACAAGTTGTCTCTCGATTTATTTTCCTTCGCGATCAAAGAAACAAATTTCTGCAAACAGTGATAAAAGTAACGCTGTCATCACGCATCCCAGATTTTGTTGTGTCTACGCACAGTGATATGTGCCGATATGTGACTGGTTTTTTGAGAGAAGTTATACAGTCTTTTGAGTTTTGGAAAGTGCGTTTTTCGCTAGAATATCTTGCCACTCTTAAGCGAAAAAATATGTACAGGGATCTCCGTGTTGTCTTGTTCCCAACACCTTTGTACACGTCTATGTTCAATGGAGGACCCAGACAGGACGTGTTGAAAAGGGTCAAAAGGATGAAAGTAAAAGCAGGAGCAAAAACTTTCTTTTTTAAATTGCATTCCGGGACTCTCCCCGTAAAGCAGTGGCTAGCGGACAAGGGAATCGATGTACCATGGACAACCAATTGTTTACTTTGTAATACACCTGAGACAATAGACATGTGTTTATTCATTGCTGGGACGCTGTCTTTCATTGGGACATCCTTCAAAGAACATTGAAAAAAGATCTCCCCATTACAAGCCATGGCATTCGTTCTCTCTGTGTGGATGATGACGACGGCATACCATACGACATGGTTATGTTAATTAGCCTTCACAGCCTCTGGTAGACAACAATGGCTTACAGACATCTTAACCAGAACATACGTCCTGTCCGCGAGAACTTCATTGCAAATATGCAGTATATCACTGAGGTGTATAAACAACAAGAAGAACCTCCCAGCTGGCCAACAATGTTAGAGGAATTGTGCAACCTGAATAAAATAAATGTGAGCACTTCGGATCAAATATTTGTCCAGGTGTATTTTATCATTCATGTTTCTGTGTGAACACCTGTAAAGAAAAGCAGGTAATAAAGAAAAAAAAGTCAGAATGGCTGATTGGTCTAAAGCGCCAGACTCAAGGGAAAACCTTGCCCAGTGACACGGGTTGAACGAGGCTTCTGGTCCACGTATGTGGGCGTGGGTTTGAATAATACTTCTGAAAAACTTTTTTTTACTTTACTAGCCGCACAATGTCTGTGTCTCCTTTTACTGGGGGCCCCGCCGTGGTGGTGTAATGGCTAAGGTACTCGGCTGCTCACCCGCAGGTTGCGAGATCGTATCCCGGCTGCGGCGGCTGCATTTCCGATGGAGTCGGAAATGTTGTAGGCCCATGTGCTCAGATTTTGGTGCACGTTAAAGAACCCCGGATGGTGGAAATTTCTGGAGCCCTCCCCAACGGCGTCTCTCATATTCACATGGTGGTTTTGGGACGTTAAACCCCACAAATCAATCAATCAATCAATACTTTTACTGGGGTGGAAACGTCGTCTCAGAATGGCCGTGTGGTAAGGTGCCAGACTTAACAGAAAACCTCACCCCAATACGAGGCTTCCAGATCTGCAACCCGTAACAAATCCAGTAAGGTCTTTGTTTACATCAGGTGCGAACTCACATATATTAAGCAGCCCGTAACACCGGACGACAGCAACCAATACGTGTACCTGACAGTTAAGCGTAAGAACGTGAACTTCACGCTAGTGGCAGTATATAATTCGCCTTCAGGCCGCTTCGACCCAGCAAGATTAAGCGCCATTATATCAGCGACACCGGGGCCATGGATTATTACCGGTGATTTTAACGCTCATCACCCCCTGTGGGGAAGCCAGAAGATGGACCGTCGGGGAAGAGATGTGTCCTCCTTTGCATCTGACCACCAACTATACTGTTTAAATGACGGCACTCCCACGTTTTTACGGGGTCTGACATATAGTAGCTGTCTCGACCTAACTTTTGTGTCAAGTAGCCTAAGTGCCAAGGTGCAGTGGTTTGCGGACAATGAAACGCATGGCAGTGACCACATCCCCACCTATATAAAAATCAAGGGGCTAAGCAAGTGGCAAATCGCGCCCACTTCACGGATAGACTGGTCAAAGTACAGATCATCCACAGAGAAGCAATGCGAGAAAAACCAAGAAGGTTCTCTTGAAAGCCTAGAAGGTATAATGAAGGCCGCTATCCAAGAGGCAATGTTTAATTGTGGACCTTTGTCAGATTTTCGCAAATATGAGGTGAAAATGGAGCGACTTCGCGCAATCCGTCGTCGCGCCGAACGACGTTATAGGCGCACGAAATCCATCTACGACTTAAGGGAAGCGAGACGTCTACAAAAGAAGATTCAACGTCAAATAAACGCACTACAGACGCTACGATGGAAGTCGCTATGCGAGTCGCTCGATCCCCACAAACCTCTTTCGCAAATATGAAGAATAATCTGCGGCCTACGAACTTTGCCACAACAGCATCATCCGTTCAAATGCCTTCCTCTCCACCAAGGCCGGCATGAAATCGATGTAGCGGAAGCCTTCTGTGCCAGGGTTGCAAACAAGGGGTCCGGGATCAACATGAGTAACCTACGAAACACGCCGGTGTCCAGAGACACTCGGATGGACAATATGTTTTCTCTAGAGGGGCTTCAGGCAGCATTGGCAGCATGCAAGCGCTCGTCATCGCCTGGACCCGATGGAGTCACTTACATGGCCCTTGCTAACCTAGGACGAACAGCTCGGCGTGCCCTTCTAGCTGTATACAATGACTCGTGGAGCAACGGTTTGGTTCCTTCTTCGTTGAAGTGCAGCCGCCTCGTGCCCCTGCTCAAACCAGGCAAATCGCCTCTGGACATGGCCTCTTATCGCCCCATCGCACTTGCCAGCTGTTTTGAAAAGGTGATGGAGAGAATGGTGCTGACTCGCCTGGAGTAGTACTTGGAACATAACAATATATACCCCGGTGCTTTGACCGGCTTTTGACGTGGACGGTCTTCCATAGACAATGTTGTTGATCTTGTCACGTCTGTACAACAGCAGAAAAGCCTAAAGAGATTATCAGCGGCATTTTTCTTGGATATTAAGGCTGCATACGACAATGTACTACATGAAACAATCCTGGACGCCTTGGGCAGCATTGGATTGGGAGGCCGCGTTTACCAATGGATCTACAGCTATTTGAAGGAGAGAACCTTCTTCGTTCAGACAGAAGATGGCGCAACAAGGGAACATCATACTTATCGCGGCGTACCTCAAGGTGGGGTCCTAAGCCCCATACTTTTCAACGTTGTGCTCATCGGCCTCGTTGACGTCGTGCCACACTCCGTAGATCTGTCGAGGTACGCAGACGACATCTGCATCTGGGCATCAGGGGTCACGCGTCTACTGGTACGAGCCAGGCTTCAGACAGCGGCTACACTGACGTCAAACTACCTTCAAGGACGGGGACTGGAACTGTCATCTGAGAAATGCTCACTGGTTGCGTTTACGCGCAAGACAATGACGCCATACCGCATCAGAATTAATGTACACACAATCAGCTATAAAAAAACTCACCGTTTCCTGGGACTAATAATAGATCGTGATTTGTCTTGGAGCCCTCATATCGCTTACATGAAGAAGAAACTGACCATGATCACCCACGTCCTAAGGTTTCTTGCGGGAAAATCATGGGGTACATCGGTACGAGCCATGCTTTAACTGTATGCTGCACTTTTTCTTGGCTTCATGCGCTACAGCCTACCTGTGCTTGGCAAGGCCCGCATAACAAACGTACACGTCCTCCAGTTATTACAAGCTCATGCACTGAGAATATGCCTCGGGCTGCCGAGATGCGCATCCTCAGTAGCGACTGTCGCAATCACTCATGAACACCCTATCACAACCTACATTCGTGTCGATGCTTGGAGAACGCACATAAGACATGCCACCCGGATTTTATCGCATCCCCTCGCCTCCCTTCCAACTTCAAGGCCACGCTCTGCGTTCTGCTCTATTATTGCCCCATATCGCACGGTGATTCCCACGAACTTCACACACGCAGCAAGACCGTCGTTACCATTGTGGTGTCTACATCCACTGGAAGCCCGGATAACCATCCCCGGAATGCAAAAGAAAAATTTGTCAGATTTGGCCTTAAAACAAACAACATTACTGTTTCTGCATGAGAAACACAGTGGACGCATTCACATTTACACGGATGGGTCGGTCACTTCAACAAGTTCAACAGGCGCAATGGTAATTCTGGAGAAATCCATCACGATAAAGTTCAGGACCTCGCATCTGACATCATCCACGGGGGCAGAACTCGCCGCCATTCGTGCCGCTCTGGAGTTCCTAGTTGGAAAACCGCAAAAGACATGGTCAATATTCTCTGACTACAAAGCAGCTGTCCAGGGCATTGCCTCGCCATATCGTCATGGACCAAACGAACAGCTAATTGCTGAAATACGACTGCTTCGTCACCGGGCTATAGAAAAACAACATGACATAGCGTATCAATGGATACCAGGCCACTGCACCATTGATGGAAACGACCGTGCAGATAAAGCAGCCCGAACTGCTCATGATGATGCCCTTTGTGTAGCTATACCATTATCAAGAACGGACGCCGCTGCAAGGCTTCGATCACTTGCACGAGAACTGACACTCGCTCAGTGGAACTCACCGGCATTCACCAACGTCCGCCCTCATAATTTGGACCCACACCTACAGCTACTTCTTCCATCAGGATTAACCAGAACAGAGGAGACACTTTTGTGCCGTCTGAGGATTGGGGTGGCCTTTGCGAATGCTTATTCGTTTCGAATCGGAATGGCCAGAAGCCCAACATGTGACAACTGTGGCTGCGTAGAGACTTTCTCCCATCTTCTCTGCGAGTGTCCCCACTTCAGCGTGCAAAGAAAAGAGCTGTCGAAAGCTTTAGATAGAATAGACAATCGCCAATTGTCGGAAGAAAGGGTATTAGGACACTGGCCGAAACCGTCCTCTGCACGCACGGCATTGAGAGTGTTGTTGTGCTTTCTGCGGGCAAGTGGTCTTAGAGACAGACTGTAAACAGCGTCGTGGATCGTCTGATGAACTTCTCTCTCCTTTTTTACAACGTCTCTTTTCTCTCATCCTTTATCCCCCGTACCGTCTTCCCCAGTACAGGGTAGCCAGCCGGTCTGAGAACTGGCTAACCTCCCTGACCTTCCTCATTTATTCCTCCTCCTCCTCCTCACCCCAATGATACGGGTTGAACAATGCTTCTGGTCCAGGTTTTTGGGCGTGAGTTCGAATCCCACTTTCGACAAACTTTTTTACTGCACTACCTACAAAAAATCAGTGTCTCCTTTTATTAGGACGGAGACATCGCGTCAGAATGGCCGACTCATTCCATTTCCAGCTTTCGAGTGATACTGTTGCTAAATGTTCGGCTCCGACGGAGCGGCTTCATCGGCCCGAACGGGCCGCTGTAACAGGGTTTTTGCGCCTAGCGCAGACGATTATCAGGTGATTCTGCCCAATTTGCCTTCCGGACGTATCGCTGCGAATACCGTTTTCATGCATGGTGATTCGCGAGCCCGGCCTTACTGCGTCGAAGATTACCGGGACACTTTGGCCAAGCTTGGTGCGCTCGCCGATGTTTTGGAGTTGGGGGCGTATCAAATGAACCACGTATGGGCTGTGACACTGACGAGTGCTGAGGCTGCTCGGAAGTTGCTCTCCGCCATCGATGTGAAGGTAAATGATCGCCCATGTTTGCTTATTGAACCAAATAACCGCGAGGTTCGCTTGAAGCTTCACTGGTTGCTGCACGGGGTGACCAATGAAGGCGTGCGTGTTGCCTTGAATCCCTATGGGAAAGTATTCGAAGTAAAGCGGGAGAAAAGGAGAGCACCGCGCATCACTGAAAAGGGCTCAACGACGCGGTCTGTGGGACTAAAGCTGCACTCCGACGTCAAGGTGGATGACATTCCGCACCAGCTCAAGATTGCAGAAGAGTTGACTCTCCTTGTCGTTCCGGGCAGTGCACCGTTGTGCCTACAGTGCAAGAGTACCGGTCACATACGTCGCGACTGCCGAGTACCCCGCTGCAGTGGTTGTCGCCACTTCGGCCACGAAGACAACGACTGCGCGAAGACATATGCCAGTGTAACCAGACCAGCGCAAGAAAGTGACGCACTGGAGCACCTCATAGACGAAGCAGAATCGGAAGAAACAGCAGGTGTTACCCCAAACTCTGCTGCGGAAGATGGGTCGTCATGCTGTCAAGAAGAGGGCGTGTGTGAAGCACCAGGTAATCCCGAAGCGGGCTTCCATACGAAGGTGTAGGAGAAAGAAGTGAAAGGTGGATGCAAGCAGCACCGGCGACACGTTTCTTGGCTTAGCAAACGAAAACCCCTCCGAGGCGGAACCGATTACTGGGATTGAAAGCGACAGTGGCACAGTGACGAGGAAGCGTCCCCGTGAAGCAGGAAAAAAGAGAAAGGTACCACTGCTGCCACGCCGGATGAGCCACCCGCCAAAACGACTCCCGCTCGGCGGCCTCTTCTTCGGCCACGGCCATACATTTCGACGGAGCGCAAGACGGCAGAAACGCCGCCTTCGCCACCTTAAGGACTGTACTGGGACAAGGCGTTCAGGTAGGAATTGTAGTTGTAAGGTAAGCGCCATGCCCCTGGGTTTTTCGCAGCCTTACAATGGTTCAAATAGAAAATTCATTCCGTGTGGCCTCTTTAAATGTGCGTGGCCTGGCCTCACGGAGAAAACAATGTCCGCTTTATTGACTAGTAAGAGACCTCGACCTTGACATCCTGGCAGTCCAAGAGACTAAATTCCATGGTGACAATGAAACTGGGGGCATGGTGCACCAATTCTTGCCGTGGTATTCTGCTATAGTTAGCTATGCCATAGGGACTTCTTCCGGTCGCGTGTTGTTCGTCAGAGTCTGGGCGCTAATGCCTTAACGTCATGTCGGTCTGGTCGGCTCATTCTTTGTGATTTTTTGTTTTCATGCTTGGAATGGCGCGTAATATGTGTGTACGCACCGACTGTCACCGACGGAAGACGCATATTTTTCAAACAACTAAAGCAGTATACCCAATGTAATAGGCTCCTCATCATTATTGGTGATTTCAACTGCGTCCTTTCAGCCAAAGACAAAACTAGCGAACGACATTACAGGGATGCAAGTACCGCTGTCTTAAGCGATACAGTAAGAGAACATAGTTTGGAGGATGTGGCTGAATGCCTCGGTGGTGGCAGGACTATGCAGTATATCCACTTTCAGGCAGCCAGCCACGCCCGACTAGATAGGGCGTACGTGAGTGTTAAATTGGTGCCGCTTTGCAGGGCATATCGTGGTAACGCCGTTTCATTTAGTGACCACTGCTTGGTTAGCTTTGTAGTAGCTAGAACGAAAGAAACGAAAAGGGCCTTCGAGGGGCATCTATGGAAATTGAATTCGAATCTGGTGAGTGATGAAAAATTTCTGGGGGAAGTAATGACGGAAGTTGAAAAAAATGAAAGTTCTCAGTAAAAAGACGTTTAAAGAAAAATGGGAGAACTTCAAGCAGGTCGTAAAATTGAAGGCTTTGGAGCGCTAGAGCGCAATAGGCACAGAAAAAGGAGCAGAAGAAAAGCACATGCGCAGAAACCTGGAAAAATTGCTCCTCAAGGAGTGTAGGATGCCCGGCATGTTTATTGACGATATTCGGGCATTGAAAGGTAAAATTGAACGGTTCGATATCGAACAATACCGTGGTGCTATGGTTCGGGCAAGAACCGAGCGACTGATAATGGCAGAAGCACCGTCAAAAAGGGCGTTGCGCTCAGGAAAGTGGCAAGCGCGACGTAATCAGATAACAGAAATTGAACTCGAGGGTGAAGTAAGCGATGGCGCAGATGTTATCGAGCGTGCTTTCTTTGAGCACTTCAATGGTTTATTCGCCGCCAGCTCAGTTGATGTCGATCGCTTTAAAAGAGAGTTTTTAACGCTGATGCCAAAGCTTGACAATAATACAAAAGAAATATTGGAGGAACCCATTTCGGAAGAGGAAGTTATCAGTGCTATTGAAAGTATGCATCCGGGGAAATCCTCTGGCCTTGATGGTCTGACTTCCGCCTTTTTTAGGTGTTTCAAGTTAGAAATAACACGAGTCTTAGCCGACGTTTATAATGAGGAATTAGAGCTGAAAATATTACGCCCGTTCTTTTCATCCTCTCACACTGTTCTTAAGCCAAAATTGGAAGACCCCGTTGTACTGCGCAGAGTAACTTCTTACCGCCCTATCTGCCTCACTAATGGAGATTACAAGATATTCACGAAAATCCTAGCTAAAAGGTTTCAAACAGTCATTACGGAGCTCGTGTGGCCGCATCAGACGTGCGGCATTAAAGGTCGAACTATCCTCACTAATATACACGCAGCACGGAGCATCCTCGAATGTTGCGATGCATTTGGTGTGCGAGTGGCAATGCTGCAAATCGACCTCGAGAAGGCTTTCGACAGGGTGCCTCATGAAATTCTGCTGTGCATCCTAGATTATGTGAATTTAGGGAAAATAATCAAAGAGGGGGTTGCCATGGCGTACCGAGGCTGCTCAACGCGGCTAATCGTTAACAAGGCGGTGGGGAAGCGCATCCTAGTCAAGCGTTTGCTCCGTTGTGGTTGCCCTCTCTCACCACTAGTGTTTCGTTTGTACATAGCCTTTTTGTTTGAGTGTCAGAGTGCATGACTGTGTCCGCGGGTTAAAGCTGCATGAGGTTCAAGTCTGGCTGTTGGCTTATGCGGATGGTATTGCCAGTTTTTGCGTGGACCCTGACAGCATAGCAGAAGCTGTCAAATGTGTTACTAACTTCTGTGCTGCAAGCGGCAGCACTGTAAACAGGGGAAAATGCCTTAACTTTTGACACGGTGACTGGCCAGAAACCCCAGACAGTTTCGCCAGCATGAGCTTTGTTACGATACCGGTGAAATACTTGGGTGCCCCCTCGAATGCTACAAAGACAGCGATTCGCCCTGGAGAAGCCAAGTGGATAAACTATGGGGAGGAGTGAACAAGTGGAATGACTGGAAGTGGTCTATGTTTTCTAAAGCCACAATTTCCAATATATTCTTAGTGTGTAAAATTTGGTATATCTTACAAGTCTTACATTGTTCAAGTTTAAACATTCAAAAATTTCACCGTGTGTTTCGTGTCTTCATTCTGCAATCGCTTTGGGAAAAATCGAGTCGGACCAATTTATTTCTTTGAGTGCGAAATTGAGGACGGGGCTTGTCGCATTTGTTTTCCAGACAGGTAGTCAATCGAGTTTGTTTCTTTAGAGACGTCGACAACCCATTCCTTCGCACTGTCTGTCAACTTAGCCTGCGGCAACACTTGCCTAACATGGTTGTGTCAACCTGCAGCGTACCTGGTGGCATTTATGGCTTTCTCCGCGAAGTTGTACTTTCTGGTAGGTTTCTGTCAGTGCAGTTATCACTTGAATACTTGAGTCAAGTTCGACGTAAAAAGTTGTGCAAGGACCTATACAATGTGTTTTTACCAGTGCCTTTGTATCGGTCCTTTTACAATTTATGTCATGGGCACACAGTTCTGAAGCGTGGCAAGGCGATCAAAATACCAACAGGTACTAAGAATTTCTGTTTTAATTTACATACCGCTACAATGACTGTCAAATCCTTGAAGGCTGCAAAGGGGTTTTACGTTCCTTGGGGCACGCATTGCATAATATGCAGAAAGGAGGAGACAATCGAGCTTGTATTCCTTGACTGCTGATAGCTGTCTTTCTTTGGGACGTGTTTCATCGCACTATCAACAAAGATTTTCCCCTTTATGCACATGCCATCCGCTAATTGCAAATATAAAGTGACGACGGTACCCCATATCATATGATAATACTTATGCCTCTTCATAGCATTCGGAAATCCAAGATGACAGTCAAGCTCTTTGATGTAGATGCACGAGCGCCCACCCAGTACTTCAAAGAATGTATAAGAAAGTTTGTGGATGAACAAAAGTTTCAGGTATTTTCCCCACAGTGTTAGCCGCGCGTCGAATTACTATCTACTATGAAAACTTTTAACAGATGCATGGCCACACCATTTGAACCGCTGTTTTTAACAGTGTTTTGGATTGTGTTGTGTATTTATCTGTGATTATGTGTAATGTTTATGTGGGCCAAAGACAAACAATAGAATAAATTAAAATTTCTACCCACACAAAGTCCGTGTTCTCTTTTATTGGGGTTGGAAAATCGTGCCAGAATAGCCGAGTGGTCTAAAGCGCCAGACTCAAGAGTAAGTTTTGCCCAGTGATACGGGCTGAACGAGGCTTCTGGTCTACGTATGTGGGCGTGGGTTGAAATCCCACTCTTGAGAAGCTCTTTTTTACTTTACTACCAGCACAATGTCAGTGTCTCCTTTTGCTGGGGCTGAAATATTGTGTCAGAATGGCCGAGTGGTCGATGGCGCCAGACTCAAGGGAAAGCTTGCCCAGTGATACGGGTTGAACGAGGCTTCTGGTCCACGTATGTGGGCGTGGGTTTGAATCCCACTTCTGACAAACTCTATTTGTTTTACTTTATTACCAGCACAAAGTCAGTGTCTCCTTTTGGTGGGGCTAAAACATCGTGTCAAAAGGTCCGATGGGTCTAAGACACCAGACTGAAGAGAAACCTTGCCCAGTGATAAAGATTGAATGAGGCTTCGTGTCCACGTATGTGGGCTTGGGTTCGAGTCCCACTTCTGACAAACTTTTTTACTCTACTACCAGCACAAAGTCAGTGTCTTCTTTTGCAGGGGCCGGACATATCGTATCAGAATGGCCGAGTGGTCTAAGGCGCCAGACTCAAGGGAAACCTTGCCTAGTGATACGGTTTGCGCGAGGCCTCTGGTCCACGTATATGAGCTTGGGTTCAATTTCCACTTCTGATAAACTTTATTACTTTACTACCAGCATAAAGTCAGTGTCTTCTTTTGCTGGGGCCGATAAAGCGTGTCAGAATGGCCGAGTTGTCTAAGGCGCCAGACTCAAGGGAAACATTGCCCAGTGATAAGGGTTGAGCGAGGCTTCTGGTCCACGTATGTGGGCGTAGGTTCGAATACCACTTGCGACAATTTTGTTTACTTTACTACCAGCAAAAAGTCAGTGTCTTCTTTTGCTGGGGCTGATATATCGTTTCAGAATGGCCGAGTGGTCTAAGGCACCAGACTCAAGAGAAACCTTGCCCAGTGATACGGGTTGAATGAGGCTTCTGGTCTACGTATGTTGGCATGGGTTCGAATCCCACTTGCGACAATTTTTTTACTTTACTACCAGTACAAAGTCAGTGTCTTCTTTTGCTGGGCTGGCATATCGTGTCAGAATGCCCGTGTGGTTGAAGGTGCCGGACTTAAGGGAAACATTGCCCAGTGATACGGGTTGAACGAGGCTTCTGGTCCACGTATGTGGGCGTGGGTTCGAATCCGACTTCTGACAAACTTTTTTTTACTTTACTACCAGACCAAAGTCAGTGTCTCCTTTTGCTGGGCTGAAATATCGTGTCAGAATGGCCGAGTGGTCCAAGGCACCAGATTTATGGAAACCTTGCCAAATGATACGGGTTGAACGAGTCTTCTGGTCCAGGTATGCTGGCGTGGGTTCAAATCCCACTTCAGACAAATTCTTTTTTTAATTTACTACCAGCACAAAGTCAGTGTCTTCTTTTACTGGGGCTGACATATCGTGTCAGAATGGCCGAGTGGTCTCATTAGGAAAAAATGGGCCGAGTGGTCGAAGGTGCCAGACTTAAGGGAAACCTTGCTCAGAGTACGGGTTGAACGGGACCCCTGGTCCACATATGTGGGCGTGGGTTCAAATCCCACTTCTGAAAAACTTTTTTTTTTCTTCTTTACTACCAGCATAAAGTCAGTGTCGTCTTTTGCGGGGGCTGGTATATCGTGTCAGAATGGCCGAGTGGTCTAAGGCGCCAGACTCAATGAAAACCTTGCCCAGTGATACGGGTTGAAGGAGGATTCCGGCCCACGTATGTGGGCGTGGGTTCGAACCCCACTTCTGACAAACTCGATTTGTTTTACTTTAATACCTTCGAAAGTCAGTGTCTCCTTTTTCTGGGGCTAAAACATCGTGTCAAAAGGGCCGAATGGTATAAGACAACCAGACTCAAGAAAAACCTTGCCCATTGATATGGGTTGAATGAGGCGTCGTGTCCACGTGTGTGGGCATGGGTTGGAATCCCACTTCTGACAAACGTTTTTACTTTACTACCAGCATAAAGTCAGTGCCTTCTTTTGCTGGGGCTGATATATCGTGTCAGAATGGCCGAGTGGTCTAAGGCGCCACACTCAAGGCAACCTTGCCCAGTGATACGGGTTGAACGCGGCTTCTGGTCCACGTATGTGGGCATGGGTTCGAATCCCACTTCTGACAAACGTTTTTTTACTTTACTGCCAGCACAAACGTCAGTGTCTTCTTTTGCTGTGGCTGATAAATCGTGTGAGAATGGCCGAGTGGTCTAAGGCGCCAGACTCAAAAGAAACCTTGCCCAGTGATACGGGTTGAATGAGGCTTGTGGTTCACGTATGTGGGCGTGGGTTCGAATACAACTTCCGACAAACTTTTTTTCTTACTTTACTACTAACACAAAGTCAGTGCCTTTTTTTTGCTGGGGCTGATATATTGTGTCAGAATGGCCGAGTGGTCTAAGGCGCCAGACTCAATGGGAACCTTGCCCAGGCACAGGCGTGCCTTTCTTGCCTAAGAAGGCAAGAAAGGCACGCCTGTCTACCACAGATATAGGGTTTTCTCAGAGCACAGGCCCTAAACCTGTGTATGTGAATCACCATCTGACACCAGAGCGAAAGCGCGTTTTCGTACAGGCACTTGCGCTTAAGAAAGCCAACCAGTGGAAGCATCTCTGGACTGACAATTGTACAATCAAAAGCCAGAAAGGCGGATGACAGTCGCGTGTTTCGAATTGCATGCGCAGAAGATCTCCGAGTATTCTCCTAGATCTCCTATCCGTCCCCATTTTAAACCGACCTTAGATCAACGTGGCTGCGTTCTCGTGCCAGCAACATCAGAATCGCTACTCGAGAAGTCACCATCCCAATCACTACTTCACTTAAACATTCGCAGTCTTAGAAAGCACCAGGATGACCTTGTTGCGTTGATTTCCTTGCTTTAAACATTCATTTTCTGTCATATGTTTATCTGATACTTGGTGTCTGGTAATGAGGATAACTTGTACGGATTGCCAGGTTATTATTCTGAATACTGTAATCGGGAGCTCGGTCGTTGTGGTGGCAGTGCCATACTTGTCAACTCATCCTTAACCTACACACGCCGTAGTGACATAACCTTCAACAATATTTTATGTGAATCTGTTTGGCTTGAATTCAACCATGGTGTTATACCATTGAATAGCCGTAGTACTATTATGGCTTCGATTTATCGGTCACCTTCATCGTCGTATCCGATTTTATAATCAGTTAAGCATCATTCTTAATAACCTACTGAGGGAAAATAAAAACGTTGTCTTATGTGGTGATTTTAATATAAACATTATTGATCATGATAGTGCATCGTGCCTTAGAATATGTGAACTGTTTACACTGCTATGGCTTTACGTCGCATATCTCAGCACCAACTAGAAACGATTTACTAGGTTCGAATACCCTAATAGATCATATCATCTCCAACATTTCCACTGACACGTTGCAGGTGTAATAGATCATAGCATTACAGACCATAATCCCGTATTTTTTATTCTGGGCTCGAAAATACCAAGGCCAGTAACACCTTACGAAACGTCGATTTGATGCGGACAAGTTTGTGCAAATAATTAGCACAGTAGACTGGACATCGGTGAACTAATCTAGACTGCGCAGAAAAGGCTTTCAGTCTTTCTCAGAAGTAATAGCTTCAGGTATAGATGCATGCACCATTTCCACTGCTGTCACGAAGTGGTATCGTTCCCCTAGAAATCCATGGATAAGGAACTCGTTGTTGAAGTCCAATACAAAAAGAATAACCTTCACAAGAAACTAAAGTTGCAGCCTTATAACCTCGCATTAAAATGCCGCTTTGACAAATACTCAGCAACATTATCTTCCCTACTTAGGCGTGCTAAGCGCAATTACTACCGGAATCTCATTGTAAAAAACACAGGTAACACGAGACGCTGCTGGGAAATCATCAAAGAGTTTTTGAACATGAAAAACTGCTCGGAGCCCACAATAAAAATAAAGCAGGCGACGAAATGTATACCGACCCTGTAAGAGTGGCCGCCACGTTCAGTGAGCATTCTGTGCATCTGCGTATACGCAGCAATCACCAGGTCATTTACGCAATATACCACGGTGTACTCATTCTTTTTATCTTCATTCCACGTCTTCAGATGAAGTCCTTCAGGATCATCACATCACTAAAGACCACAAGTGCTGGTTTAGATAATATTGATCCTTTTAAGGTAAAACTAGTTTCAAACTTACTATCACCACCTTTGGCAGTAATTATTAACAAGCTGTTTTCAGCGGGTGTGTTTCCAAGCTGCCTTAAGGCTGGTAAAACAGTTCCAATTTTTAAGAAGGGTGATCAGACTATTGTACAGGAAATATAGGCCAGTCTGTATCTGCCTTTCTTCGGTAAGGTAATTGAAAAGTTATTCCACATTAGACTAATGCGTTATCTGAAAAAATTTAATCTTTATCTCCACAACAATCCGCATTCCGTCAAGGATATTCAACAAAGCTGGCACTCATTACCTTAACGGACGAAATTAAACAAGCTATTGATAGAGGGTTACCTATGGGATCTGTGTTTATCGATTTGACGAAGGCTTTTGACACTATAAATCATCACGTTCTACTTGCTAAACTCGAATCATTTGGTATGTCTGTCCGCCACTAAGTTTTATTAAGAGCTACCTCAGTAACCGGTCTCAAATGGTTCATGTTAATGGCCATCTTTCAACGCCCAAGTTAATTAACGTTGGTGTTCCACAGGGATCAATTTAAGGCCCACTTTTATTTTTGATTTCCAATAATGATCTACCTACCATTCTTACAAGGACCAAGTGCATACTTTACGCTGACGACACAACATTTTTTCAGTCATCCAAATCAGTTTCTGCAATTCAGTCTGACCTCAACACAGATTTACAAAACATAACTTTATGGTGCCAGGCCAATTATCTTCAGATCAATGCTACTAAAACCGTGTTTATGTTGTTCTGTTCCCCGCGCATTTCACTTTGACATAAACCTTCCCTCACATTGGTAATACCGTCATAAACATTTCCAGTGAAGCGCGGTTTCTTGGCGTCATCTAGATAGCGAACTAAAATTTCATAAACATGCAGCATCACTCGTCTAAAAGATCGCATTTGGTATTCACGTTATCATCAAGACACGAACTACTTTCCGCCTCACATATACGTACTTTGTATTTTGCTTATATTCATAGCCATATTTCGTATTGCGTATCATTTTGGGCCAACACATATTTCCCGCACTTCGAACGTTTCAGCGACTTCAGAATCAAGCAGTTAGATTAATGACTTTCAGCCCATTTTACTTCTCCTGCAGCTCGTTGTTTCCTCAGCTTAGCATACTCCTATTGAGACAATTATTTTGTGATAGAATGTCCATTATCGCCTTTAGACTCATCTCGCTTGACATTTCATTGCATGCATTGATCATCGTCACTTAATTAATAGTAACATCACCCGGTTTTCCCAGTGCAATAATCTTCTCTTGCCGGCCGTAAGGACAAACTACGGCAAGTTCTCAACCTTATTTACTAGCATAGCCATTTGGAACTCATTGCCTTTCTAATTGAAATCATCGCATAACATCCATATTTTAACCTCACGCAGTAAGAAATTTTACGTTCAGAAATAATCAACTCATCCGATTTGTATAATGACTGTTAATAGCTCTCCACAGTTCTGTGCTATT